>WOXC01002000.1:0-153871 GCA_011680675.1 Gymnobelideus leadbeateri
CCATGGCCAGTCCAGGCAGGCTGGGCTGGGGCAGGAGTTTAAAGAAGCCTTGTTCCTGGGCTGGGAGCAGAACCACAATCACCTCTCCATCAGAAGCACCCGAAGAGAACGATGTTCAGGCTGGACCAGATGCCTGTAACAGGAACCAAGTATTTGGGGGCTGCATTCCACGACCATTGGCTTCCCACCATTCATCTCACCCCCAGAGGAGAAGCTAGGTCCCTGGGAGCCCTCCGGTTGATGGGCTGTGTGTGGCCAGTGACAGCCTCCACTTTCCCCCAACTCCACTTTCCAGCTTATGCACTCAGATGGGCAGGGTTGGGACACAAGAGGTCAGCTCTGGGAAGTATATTAGAACATAGTGGGTTAAAGTGGGAAGCTACAATGGAACCCACAATGCCAGGGTTGCAAAAGCCTTTAGAATACATATCACAGCTGGGAGGAACATTTATAAAGGAACAGGAAGATTAGGAAGCAGGTCACAGATTACCTCTACTGATGGAGGAATGTAAGAGCTGAGGGACAGGCTGGCCACAGGGACACAGATTTAGGTCAGGAAAGGACCTCAGACTTGGGATTCGAACCCAGGCCTTCTGATGGCTCCCCACTGTACCAGGATGTCTCCTTTCACAGAGAACGATTGAGGGGAGAGGAAAGAAGGTGTCTTAGACGTTTAGAGCTCGGACATCGAAGTCTTAGAATGCAGAGGGGAGGGGGCCTTGAGATCCAGAGTTAGGGAGGTGTCAGACCCCGGAGAGTCAGCTCTGGGAAGGAAGCTTTTCGAACCTAGAGAGGCAGAGCTGGGGGGAGGTGGAGGGGTCAGGAGAGTCACAGAACCTAGGGTCCCAGGGGGCGGTGTACTAGAACACGGGAGACCTAAAGCTGGCAGGAACCAACCTATCTCTGTGGCATATATCTCTTCGCCCCATTTTGCAAAAAAGGAAACAGAGGCACGAGGGGGAGGCTGCAGGCACTCTCTCCCTTCGGACACAGGACGGAGGGGGAGTCTCAGGAGCGAGCGCGGGGTCCCGGGCCAACCAGCCGATGGCAGGCTCGGCGCCCGAAGTTGAGCGGCGGAGGTGGGGGGGAAGGGGGTCCCAGGGCGCTGCCCGGCCCAACCCAGCCCCGCCCAAGCTGCAGCTTTATGACCAAGAGCAGCCAGCGGGATTCCTGGCCGAGACTGGCCAGTCCTGCCCAGGGTCTCCAACACTCCGCGCTGGCCACCAAGCCGCCACCCTGCGGAGCCTGTGGCCCCCCACCCGCCCACAGCGGACTTACTGACCTCTCGGAGCCTGGATCCAAGTTCGACCGTACAACTCTCTGCGGGTGGGTGGCTCCCGGAGGCAAAGCCTGTCCACCCTTCTGTCCCTCCGCCCGAGTGTCCGCGGTCTGCGGGAGCTCCCCAAGGGCGGAGTGGGGCGGGGCAGGGGCAGGGGCTGGGGCCGGGGCGTGGGCCGAGCCAGCGTCTTAAAGGAGCAGCCAGGGCTGACCCTATCCCAGAGAGCGGCTGGGGCGGGGCGGGGCCCTGGAATGATTCACCGCCCCACCCTTTCTTTCCTCCCCCCACCCCATGCTCGCACACATGCACACACACGCACCCACACACGCACCCCAGCCTGGGGCTCGTGCCCAGTGATGGCCCTGACCCCTTCCGAAGCTGGTCTGGGAAGCCAAGTCGGCTCATTCGCCCGCGGGCCTGGGGGCACCCCCCTCCCGCCCCCTCCATCAGCCCCACCTAGTGGGCTCAGTGGGATCCAAGGACTCCTTCCCCTTCGTCCATCAGGCCCCAGGCCCAGATTTGGGAGGAACGGACCTGGGATCCCCAGAGATCACCCATTCCACCCAGGAGTGGGCCAGTCGGGTCCAAGCCAAGTCCTATTTATTAGGCAGATATAAAGCATCCCTTCAGTGCTAGGTTCTTGAGCTGGGCGCTGGGAACACGGGGACTAAAGTTAAAGCACCCTCCGCCTCGAAAGGAGATCTAGCTTTGGAAGTCCCTGGTCAAGCACTGTGCCTCAGTTTCCTCACCTGTAACATAGCGATCGTGGGGAAGGGACTAAATGTAGCGCACCTCCCTCGTGCCGGGCACTGTATAGTATCTCCTTTGACCCTCACAACAGCCTTGCGAGGTAGGTGCTATTATTAGCTGAGAGAAACAGAAGTTAAGTGACCTGGCCAGAGTCACACAGCTATAGTAAGTGCCTGAGGTCGAGCTGGGACTCAGGCTTCCTGACTCCAAGGCTAGTGCTCCATACCCCGCGTCACTAGTTGGCTCTGACTCCGGGCACTGGTCGCTCCCGTTTCCGTGGCACCTTACCGAGCATTTATCCCGAAGATCGAACACTTGCCCCGGCTGCACCCCCACCCCTTGGCATCGCCAGCTCCCTTCTGGGGGGGCACCGGTGGCTGATGCCCTCCTTGCCCTGTGAGAAATGACAGTAAATTTATTTTCTGTTTGCTTCTCTACGTTCCTAAAGTCTCCTCCTCTCCCGCCTTCCACCAGAACCTAACTCCTGTGCGAAGGGATTATTTCCTCTTTTGTCTTCAGATTCCCAAGCCGCTGGCACCTAGTAGGTGCTTTCCTGTGGGTGGAAGTGTCCTCCATTTTACAGATGGGGAAACTGAGGGTGAGGATGAGGACGTGCAAGCGGGTGTTACTGGTCACAGGCTTGGGAGCTCAGAATGTAGATCATCCAGCCCAACTTTATTTTACAGATGGGGAAACTGAGGTCCAGAGCAGGGAAGTAGATCCTCAGGTCCCACAGCTCTGCACTCCAGCCCTCTGAGTGCTGCCGCACTGCCTAGATGCCCTGAGTGACTGGCCTTCGGACAGACTACAAGCAGGGGAACGTTTGGCTTCTTCCTGGATTGAGACCCCCGATTCTAGGCATGGGCGTCACTGGGGCAAACCTCTCTGCAGCCTTGGTTTTTCCATCCTTCAGGTGGGATTAGGAAGGGCATTTTTAACAGAATTAGCCAGATGGGGTTCTTAAGTTTCTTAGAAATGCAGGTGAATGTGGGAAGTAAAGCAAAGAGGGTGGGGGGAGGTCCAGGAACATCACAGCTCACTTCCTCTGGGAGAAGCTGACGGACACTGAGTCTGCCGGGATACTCTACATCTCCTCAGCACCCTCGGTTGCCGGGAACATCATGCTGGCTCCCCCATCTCCCCATCCCCCTTTCCCCCCTACCCTTCAGTTTCCTTCTGTCTATTGTCGCCACCCCCCCCACCCCCTTTTAGACTGTAACCTCCTGGAGGCTGTATCCCCAGCACAGTAACTGACACATAGGTGCTTAATAAATATTTATTGACTATTGTTGGAGAGGATATGCCTTCCAGCTGCAGCCTGTTCCAGCTCCTGAACTGCCCAGAGCCCAAGGTCGTGAGGGCCAGAGCAAATGGTCTCTGGGTGTCCCTGTTTTATGTAAGGGAAATGGCCCAGCTTGTTTTTCTACCCCACCCCCAATACAGTATAATATGAAGTTGTTCTGAGATAAGGAGAAGATACTGACCAGCAGCAAAGCAGTTGGAAGCACCCTGGATTGAGAGAATTTGAGGCACTGGATTTGAATTTTACCTCTTTTATTTTGTGACCCTGGGCAAGTCACTTAAATTCTCTGCCCTTAAGTTTCCTCTTCTGTAAAAATAACGGCATCTGACATGCCTTCCAGCTCTCAACCCATGATCCTAGGTCACTTAACTGCACCGGGCCTCAGTTTCCCCATCTGTAAAATGAGGGGCCCATGGCCTCTGAGAATCCTTCCAGCTCAAGGTTCGTGATCCTCCAATCACAGGTCTTCATGGTCATGAGCACAGAGCTCTGGGAGGATGGCACAAAGCCTGGGAACAGCTGACTTCTTCCAAGCTAACCTTGGACAAGGCTCAGTGCTTGGCATTATACCTGACACTCAGTAGGAGCTTAATAAATGCTCGTTGATTGATTGGCTGGACAGCTTAATGAAGCTCTGAGATTGCTCCTCCTGGCAGTCCCCTTCTCCTTCAAGGCAGGAAGACTGGGCATATATAGGACCGGCAACCTGGTCTCTGACCTAGCAATAGCAACCACAGCTGACTTTATACAGCATTTTAAAGTGTACAAAGTGTTTTATGTACAGTATCTCATCTGATCATTACCACAACACCAGAGTAAGTCTGGCAGCTAACCCCAGGAGGTTAAGTCTCTCATCCGGGATCACATAGTGACTCGCTGTGGTGGGATTTCAACATGGCTTTCCCATGCTACTTATCAGGATAGAGCACCAGCCCTCAAGTCAGGAAGTCTCACCTTACTAAATTCAAATCCAGACTCAGACAGTTGTCAGCTGTGTGACCCTGGGCAAGTCACTTCACCCCATTTGCCTCAGTTTCCTTATCTGTCAAATAAGCTGGAGCAAACCACTCCGGTATCTTTGCCAAGAAAACTCCAAATGGGGTTACACAGAGTGAAAATGACTGAAAAAATGATTGAACATCTATTACAACAAGCTGCCTCGCAAGTGGGAGCTCACTTTCCCCTTCTGTAACATGATGGAGTTAATACTAAATGATCTCCCAGGGATCTTTAGGCAGGAGGCATTCAGAGATCAAGCAGCACTTGAAATTGTGCAGGGCTGGGGGGGAGGGCAGCTAGGTGGCACAGTGAGTAGAGCACTGGCCCTGGAGTCAGGAGTCAGGAGGACCTGAGTTCAAATCTGTGTGACCTTGGGCAAGTCACTTAACCCCAATTGCCCTCCAAAAAGCAAAAAATAAAAAAAAAGAAATTGCACAGGGCAGGTAAGACTAGATAGGGAAAAGCTTCAGTCTAAGCAGAATTTGATCAAGGTCTTTAAGACCAAGAACACAAAGACGTCATAGAGGTTGGTGGGAAGGGTGGGGGACATGGATGCTCCCCTTTGGAGGCTGAGCAGGGATGCACCTTCAGGCAAGATGATGGACCATTGGACAATACTGCTCTGCCCTCTGGCCCTCTGGCTTATGTTATCTGCCTAGGTGCTGCACCAAGAAAGGAATACCAGGTCTTCCATCTGCCTTGCAATAAACCCTCTTAGATGTGAGGGTTCCTTGAATTTAAAATGTGCACTCCTTGAGAACAGGGACTCTTTTACTCTTTTTGTATCCTCGGTGCCTAGCACAAAACTTTGCACATAGTAAGCTCTTAATAAATGCCTTTCCATTCTAATCCACTGGAGTGCAAAGGAGAGGGAGGAAATCTGGTTCAGGAGGGATAGATGGGAGGCTTGAGAAGGTTTCATGGAGGAGGTGGCATGGAGTGGGACTTGAAAGATAGGATTTAAGAAAAAAAGCATTTAACATTTTTAAAATTTAAATAAATTTTATTTAAAGAAACAATTTTATATACCAAAATAAAGTCTAAATGGGTGTATGATATAGATATAAAGGTTGATACTGTAAGCAAGCTGAGAGAGCAAAGAACAGTTTACCTGTCAGATTTATTGAAAAGGGAAGATTTTATGACCAAACAAGAGAGAGCATTATAAAATGCAAAGTGGATAACTTTGATTACATTAAACTGAAAAGTTTCTGTACAAACAAAGCCAATGTAACCAAGATTAGGAGGGAAGTGGAAAATTGGGAAAGAATTTTTACAACCAGTGTCTCTGATAAAGGCCTCATTTATACAGAGAACTGAGCCAAATTTATAAGAATACAAATCATCCCTCAATTGATTAATGGTCAAAAGATATGAACAGGCAGTTTTCAGAGGAAGAAATTAAAGATACCTATAAGCATACGAAAAAATGCTCTAAATCACTATTGCTTAGAGAAATGCAAATCAAGGCAACTCCTAGTTACCACATCTCACCGGTCAGATTGGCTAAAATGACAAAACAGGGAAATGATAAACGCTGGAGAGGATGTGGGAAAATTGGAACACTAATGCATTGATGGTGGAGTTGTGAACTGATTCAACCATTCTGGAGAGCAATTTGGAACTATGCCCAAAGGGTTGTAAAAAATGCATACCCTTTGACCCAGCAATACCACTTCTAAGGCTGTATCCCAAAGAGATCATAGAAGTGGGAGGAAGACCCGTATGTACAAAAATATAAGTTTTTTTTTTTTTGTGGTGGCAAAGAATTGGAAATCAAGGATATTCCCACCAATTTGGGAATGGATAAACAAGCTGCAGTATATGAATGTAATGGAATGCTATTATGCTATAAGAAATGAGGAGCAGAGAGACTTCATGATAACCTGGAGAGACTTATATAAACTGATGCTGAGTGAGGAGAACAGAACCAGGAGAACTTTGTACACAATTACAGATTCTTTGTATCTGTGACAACTAACTTTGATAAACTGGGCTCCTCTAAGCAATGCAACAGCTCCAAAAGACTCATGTTGGAAAGGGCTATCCACATCCAGAAAAAGAATTATAGCGTCTGAATGCAGATTGAAGCAAACTATCTGCTCTTTTTTTTTGTTTTGTTTCATTCCTTCTTTCTTATAGTTTATTCCATTGGTTATAATTCTTCCTTACAACTTAACTAATGTTTGATGTGAAGGTATTTGTAAAACCTATATGAGCTTGCATGCTGCCATGGGGAGGGGGGGTAGAGGGAAGGAGAGAGAAGAAGAGAAAAATTTGAAACTCAAGGGACTGTGGAACTGAATGTTGTAAACTAAAAGTAAATAAATAAATTTAATTTTTAAAAAAGAAATAATTTTATTTAAATAAATTATTTAATCAATTTAATTTTAATTTTAATTCCAAATAAAATTAGGAAATCCACGTGGTAGCAGAATAAGACAAAAGCACACAAACCACAGAGTTTTATTATCTGATGCTTACTTTCTTTTTCAAGTCTTTGATGAATTCAACATGTAACTTTCAAAGCTGTCCCGCTTGGGTTTCCTTTTGAAATTGTTTCTGTTCTCTTCTGTACGGTTTTTTTTTTTTTAATGCTTCAACAACTATCTTTTCTTCTGTTTTTCTTTCTCTTTTTGGGGGGGTTGTCCCTACCCCTGTCCCTACCACTTCCTTCCATTCTCTCTTCTGCTCTTTCCCACTGAAAAACCCTTACAACAAATAGGTATAGTCAAGCAATGCAAATGACCACACTGGTCATGTCCCAAAGTGCCCTATTCTGCATCTTGAGCCCATCACTTCTGTGCCAGGAAGTGTGAGTGGCATTGTCATCATCGTCATCTCACCAACCATCCTCTGGTTGGTCATCGCACTGATCAGAATGTGTAAGTTTTTCAAAATCATTTATCTTTACAAGTTGCTGTTCTTTGTAATTGTTCTCCTGGTTCTGCTCATTTCACCCTGCATCAGTTTATACAAGTCCGCCCAGGTTTCTCTGAAACCATCATCTTTCTTGTTTCTTATAGAAAAATAACATTCAATTACATTCATATACGGTAATCTGCTTAGTCTTCCTTATATGACAGGCACTTTTAATTTCTAGCCTTTGCTATTCAAAACAACAAGAACAAACCCTGCTATAAATATTCTTGTAAATATGGGTCCTTTTCCTCTAGTAGTCTAGTAGTGATAGGTCTAGTAGTGACTTCAGTAGGTCAAAGGATATAAACAGTTTAGTAACTTTGAGAACACTGGTCTAAATTACTTTTTATAATGGCTAAATCAATTCACAGCTCCACCAACAATGTATCAGTGTTCCTAACCTCCCACAGCCCTTCTAGCAATTGTCATTTTCCTTTTGTGTTTGTGTGTGTCAGATTTGCCAGGATAATGGGTGTGAGGTGGAACCTCACAGTTGCTTTAATTTACATTTCTCTTCTTAGTGATTTAGAGCATTTTTATATGATTTTCTCATAGCTCTGATTTCTTCCTCTCAAAACATCCTGTTTATATGCTTTCACCATTTTACAACTGAAGAATACCTCTTGTTCTTATGTATTTTAATAAATTTCTTATTGAGAAACTTTCGGCAAAGATTTTTCCCCTAGTTAACTATTTCAACACCTAAGATTTCAGGAGGTGGAGACAAAGAAGGGGGAGTACATTCCTCTCATAGGGACAAGCCTGAGCATATTTGGAGTCACAGAGGCCATTTCTAGACTATTTGGCCAATGTTTCATTGTGGAATATCTATGGAACAGACAGGTAGATCGATATAGATGAACTCCAAGGAATCATTCTTTCCACCGCTGAGAAGAAACTTTTGCAAATGCACCCGGCCTAAATGCCAGGTTATATGGATGTGTTTAGATATACATGTATATGTTGATTTTGTTCTGCATCTCAACTGATGTCACCCCAGAAAAGAACAATGAGACTGGATGGAAAAACAAACTAGCCACACTTCTGGGGAATTTAAATACTGGATTAATTTTAGCAACTGGAATTTTATTTTGAAGGCTAGAAGAATCCAGCATTTTGTGGAGGCAGCCCCCTTTATGTTAACCAGAGGGCAGACAGTGGGAATGGGGAGGAGGAATGAATTTTCTCTCCTCTCCCCACCCATATCAACCATATCATGCAGAGAATCAGGAACACAAAGCAGAAGGCAGCTTCCAGCAGCAAATAAGCATTCATTAAGTGCCTACTGTATGCCAGGCGCTGTGCTAAGTACTGGGGATACAGTAGGAAAAGAGGAAAAGCATAGCTGCTGCCCTTGAGAAGCTTACAATCTAATGGGGGAGAAAGTACGCAAACAATGAAATACAAACGACTACAGGGTTAAAAGGGAGATAATGGAGGGAAAGTGCTAGAGTTAAGGAGGCTTGTGAAAGGCTGCCTACAGAAAGCGGGATTTTAGCTGGGACTTTAAGGAAGCCAGGGAATCCCAGAGGCAGAGATGAGGAGGACGAGCATGCCAGGGATAGGGGACAACCCGGGAAAAGTCACAGTCAGCACAGTCAGCACAGTCTTGTGCTGGGAGTGTCACTGGATTGGAGAATACATGGGGCAGTGTAGGGTCTAAGAAGACAGGAAAGAGGGGCAAGGAGGAGGTTATGAAGGGCTTTGATGTCAGGGGATTTTGTGTTTGTTCCTAAAGGTTAAGGGAAGTTGCTGGAGCTTATTGAGTAGGAAAGTGTCTGAGAAATGTATGTGAGGAGGGAGGGCATGAGGTCAGAGAGGCTGTGCCCCAGCAGGAGGATTCTACCAAGAGAGAAGGAATGTCAAGGCTTCTGGGACCAGACATTGTGAGTTACCTTTGCCACATGTGGTTGGCAGCCTTTCTACCTGTGTTCTCTTCCCAAGGACACGAAGGTAATTATGGAGGAGGGTGCCTCAGGCTTTTGGAAGAAAGTTTTCACTAATTGTATTTAGTATAGCTGGGTCCCAATTAGTGCAAATAACGAATACTGCCATTATTTGAATTTGAACTGCATATTTCCTTTGGACTGGAATCAATGGTCTCATTTTATATATAACGTCTTAGCTAAGATGTTGTAATAGGAGTACCTCTCAAGCCCCCATCAGTGTACCTCCCCTTAACAATCAGCCAGTAGCAAAAGAAATTACTTGGATGGTATAGTAAAAACCTTTCCCCCAAAAGCCTAGGACACACTCTCCCACCCATGTGCATACATATATATGGCAGGGGAAGTAAAGTTGGCTCTGTGTGGCCTTAGAGAGCAGAACCAGGAACAGTGGGTGGAAGTTGCCAAAAGATAGATTTAGGCTTGATGTCAGGGAGGATTTCTTCACAATAAGAGGGGTCCCACGGTGGATTGGGCTGCCTTAGCAACTCATAACAACAGCTTCCATTTCTGGGACCCTTCAAAGTCTCCCAAGCACTTTCCTTGGGAGGATCCTGGGAGGGAGGCAATGCCAGTGTCTATCTTTTATTTTATGAGGCTCAGAGAAGGGAGGACTTGCCCCAAGTCCAATGGATGGAAAGCACCAGAGCTGGGATTTGGCCCAGGTTTATTCTCTCCAAGTCTTACTTATTTCCCACTTTTCTCACATTGCATCTGTGGTTCCTTGTTTCTGGATAAATTCAGTCAGAAGCTGGGCAATCATTTATTAGGAAGTGGCATCAATGAGATTTCTGCTCAGGCACAGTTTGTACTAAGTGCTCTGTGGGATCCTTCCAAATTGAAACTTCTGTAAATACTCTTGCCTTATCCATATTTTGCCATGTCTATATAAGAATAATGATAGCTAGCATTTATATAATGCTTTAAGGCTCACAAAGAAGTTTACAAATATCACCTTATTTTACCCTTAACAATAACCCTTAGAAGTAGGCGCTATTTTTATTCTATTTTTACAGTTGAGGAAAGTGAGGTGGACAGAAGTTAAGTGACTTGCCCAGGGTCACACAGCTAGGGAGCCTCTTAGGTGGGATTTAAATTCAGGTCTTCCTAATTCCAGGTCCAATTCTCTATCTACTAGCTATCTATACTATACTAGAGATTCAATGAGTCTGCATTTCATTGTTGTTGTTTGTCCTTTGTTCTAGAAGAAGACCAATGATATCAGGAGGGTGATGTCCTGACTTACAAGTGAATTGGATTTAAGTGAGATCGGGCTGTGCAAAGTCATCAGCCTCACTCTCTCTTCCAGGGCTGCCTGAGTACAGTGACAAGATGTAGTCAAGACTACTGGAGATGACCCCAGTTGCACTGGGAGACCTTGGCCTTTTTAAGCTAAGGTCTTTGCCAGGTCTTAGTTCGTCTGAGGCAACACCCATTCAGTGATTAAGGCTAGGTACGAAATCAGGTAAAAGATGACCTAGTCATCTTTTCAAAAGAAAATCAACCTCAGAAGGGAAGACCCTGAGGATTGTATGTTATTATAGAACTTCTATTACAGAATTTCTGAATGCTTCTCTATGTAGAATGCATAGAGTGCTAAACATGGAGCCATCAAGACAGGGTTCCTATCCAGCCGATGAAATTGTGTGATTAGGAGAAAGTCACTTAATCTTTCTGGGCCTCAGTTCCCTCATCCATAAAATGAGAATAATACTTTTTATATTAACATGCTCCCTGAAAAAGCTGTGTGTGTTTTTTTTTTGTTGTTGTTAAGATGAAATCCCTAAAAGAATATCATAGGACCACACAAAAATCACAGATTTAGAGCTGGGAGTGTGCAGTCCAACCCGTCCACTTTACAGGTAGGGAAATGGGGGCCCAGGAGTCACATCAATCATGAGTAGCTGAGTTAGGATTTGAACTGACTTTCTCTGATTCCACACTCAGCACACTCACCACTCCCACCACACTGCCCCAAGAAGGTTAAGCCTCCCAGTGGATGGGCACTGGAGAACAATAAATTAGTTATTCCCACTCATAAGCCTAACAAATTTTGCCAGATGTTTGGGAACCCTTGCCCCAAAGAGCTCTTGGTCACTCAGAGGGCCAGGGGTGGCTGCCATCAGGCTCCCAGATTCCCAGGACTTTGTAGGCTCAGCCTGGGGTTCCTGGAATTCTGCAATGGCCAGACAGGCTATTCAGGGGAGAGACCAGAAGTGGTTCCCTTTTGCCATAGTCAGTCAGTCCTTGTTTCTAAAACGGGAAGCCTGGAAAGAAAGCTTTAATAAAATTCAAGGCCACTACTTCCTCCGAAGTCCTTAGCATCCCCTGGGGCCTCTCCTGCACTATTCTGGGACTGCTTGGGCCCTGTGTCATTGGTAGTCCCCCGGGGCTGGGGGCAGGGACAGCAGAAGGGGCACAAGGTGAGAGAAATCGGCTGTCAGGAGGAAATCTTGTCTGATGGAAGAAACAAAAGAAAGTCTTAAGATCTGACTTTGGTGGCGCCCCTCTCCCCTGGAGTGACCTTGGAAGAGGTTGGGCAGAGACAAAAAAAATCAAGGATTCCTGGAAAAATCAGTCACTCTGTCTGCCTCCAGAATTTCTGAGAAAAATAAAGGGCAGCCATGGAAGCTGAGAGGAGTCACAAGAATCTGAGGAGGTGGGAGGTAGCAGCGAGAGCAGGAGAGACAGGCTCCTGCCTGCTGCCACCACCGATCATTGGCTTTGTGGCTTTGGGCAAGTGTCTTGACTTTTCTGGGCCTCATGGAATGGGAAAGTTATTGCACCTCAACCTTGTCTACAAAATAAGATAATAATCCTTACCCGTCCTCCATCCCAGGGAAGTGAAATGATAGGCATGAAAGGGCTTAGAGGTCTGTAAAGGGCTGTGCAGATGTGTGTATGTGTGTGTGTGTGTGTGTGTGTGTGTGTGTGTGTGTATGTGTGTGTGTGTGTGTTGGGGGGCATTGAGTAGTATTATCATTACTCTAGGACCTCAAATACTCCCTCACACTTGCCAGATTGGCCACCGTGATAGAAAAGGAACATGGCAACTGTTGGAGGGCATGGAGAAATAGGGATACTAATACATTGTTGGTGGAGTTGTGAACTTATCCAACCATTCTGGAGAATAACTTGGAACTAGGCCCGAAGGGCAATAAAACTGTGTGTACCCTTTGACCCAGCAATACCCCTGTATCTCAAAAAGATCAAGGAAAAGGGGAAAGGACTATTTGCACAAAGATAGTTATAGCAGCTTTTTTTTTGTAGTGGCAAAAAAATAAATTGGAAAAGAATTGGAAATGTAGGAGATGCTTATCCATTGGGGAATGGCTGAACAAGTTGTAGTATGACTATGGTGGAATACTATTGTGTTGTAAGAAAAAGGAGGGGGATAGTTTCAGAAAAACCTGGGAGACCTGTCTGAAATGGTATAGATCAAGGGGAGCAGAACCAGGAGCTCCCTGTCTACGGTAACAGCAATATCATGATGATCAGCTGTGACTGACTTGGCTGCTCTGATCAATGTAACAATCCACGACTGTTCCAAAGGACCCGTGATGAGAAATGCTGTCGCCTCTGAGTGCGCCGCTGAGCTCCGAGGGGAGAGAGAAGCAGGTGCTTTGCTTTGCTTTTGGGAGTCTGGCCTCTACAGAAATATGTTTCACATGACTTTACACATAGAGCTGGTGTCACATTACTCAGGGAGAGAATTTGGAACTCAAATTGAAGAAAAAGAATATTAGAAGTAAATAATTTATTTTTCAAAACCCCAGCTTTCGAGCCTCAGATCTGGCAGACCCTTTAGTGGTCAGACTGGGCCCCGGAGACAGAGGACCTAGGTTTCAGTCCTGACTCTGCTGCTTACAGCCTGGATGACTCTGAGCAAATCCCTTCCACTCTTCGGGCCTCAGTTTCCTCATCTGTAAAATGAGGGGCTGGACTTGATGGCTGATGAGGTCTCTTCCCACTCCAAGTCTGTGATTTTATGATCCCGAGTAAATTCAATCAACCAACCAATCTACATTTATTAAGCACCTACTGTGTGCTGGGCCCTGTGCTAAGTGCTGGGGATACAAAAAGAGGCAAAAGATGGTTCCTATCCTCAAGGAGCTTACGATCTAATGGGAGAGCCAACATCCAAACAAATATATATATATAAACAAAATCTATACAGGATAAATAGAAAATCACAGAGCTAAGAGAGATTGGGGGGGGGCTCCCTATAAGAGATGGGGCTTTAGCTGGGCCCTGAAGGGAGCCAGAGGAGAGAAAGCATGCCAGGCATGGGGGGAGAGGCAGAGGAGATGCCCAGAACCTAGAGATGGAGGGTTTTGTTCATGGAACAGCCAGAGAACGAGGTAGCCCTTAGTAAGGGCTAAGAAACCTGGAAAGGTGGGAAGGGGTGGGGTTGTGGAGGCTTTGAAGGACACTCGGAGGATTTGTGTTTGGTCCTGGCAGTGATAGGGAACCACTCAGTGGGGGGCAGGGGGAGGTGACATGATCAGACCTTTGCTTTAGGAAAATCACTTTGGTGGCCAAATGGAGGATGGATGGGAGGGGGTGAGCCTTGAGGAAGGCAGACCTACTCCCACCCCCAGCAACTATTACAATAATCCAGGTATGAGGTGGCAATGGTCTGCACCCAGGTGGGGACAGTGTCTGAGAAGTGACAGATTGGAGAGGTGTTGCACAGGTAAAAGCAGCAGGCCTTGGCAGCAGCTTGGATGTGGTGGGGAGGGTCGGGCAAGGATGACTCCTGGCTCGGGACCCTGAGGGACTGGGAAGACAGTGTTGCTCTCTACAATAACAGAGAAGGTCTCTGGGGGAAGATGATGAGTTCAGTGAGTTTAAGATGGACAAACAGCTTGAGATATGTGAAAGCTGGAGATGCAAGACTGGAGGTCAGCCGAGAGTGGGCAGGAATCATCATCATGAGATGATGATTAAAACAGTGGGAGCTGATGAGATCATCCAGTGAAACAGTAGAAATGGCCTCAGCTTTTTTCTGTAAAATAGGAAGCAAGGCACTCTGTTGAGAACGTGGGGTAAGGATTGCCGAGCAGCAGGGAGGGCCCAGTTGAGATTAACACAGATTTGTAGTGGACCTGTCAGAATGGGTGTGTGCTTTTCTCCACCTCCATTAAACTAATCGTGTGCATGTGTGTGTGTGTGTGTGTGTGTGTGTGTGTGTGTGTAAGAGTGAATGTGATGAATGTTGGGTGATTGGGGGGAGGGCTAAGGCTTGACTGGGCATAATCAGGGATTGGGAAATTCAAGAGAGGAGGACAGTGTAGAGTGGAATTGGACCAAGGTGCCAAGATGGAGAAAAGAAGAAAAAGTGGCCAATGCAGGGGAGATGGCCTGGGAGAGAATCAAGGAGTCAAGGCATTGCAGAGGAATCTACAGTGTAGAGGAAGAATAGGATTTTGTAGGGGGAGAGAGAGGGAGGGGTGGAAAGCCAACAGATTATGGTTGTATAAGCAATTCCAGAATTCTTGAATATGGCAGTGGTTCATTTGTGGGTGATGGCAAGGTCGAGGGTGTGGCCATCTTTGTGTGTGGCTGCTGTGGGCTGGGGGAGCAGATAGAAAATGAGTAGTTTGAGGAACTTTGTGGTTAGGTTTTGAGGGGGAATCAATATATATTTTGAGGTCCACTAGTCTGAGAGCAGGAATTGAGCATCTATGGGCCTTGATTTCCTCTTCTGTAAGATGAAGGACTGGACTTGCTGACCTCTGAGGGCCCCTCTGGCCCTAGAGCTATAATCCTATAAGTCTTCCAAAATCTGTGTCGTGGACTGGTGAAGTATCTCAGTTCTCTGAAGTCTATAGTTGAGGGAGAAGGAATAGTTGGGATTAAGTAAAATGTACAAAGCAGGAGTCAGTGGTATTTTTTTTAATAATAAGTTTTTAGGTGGAAAGGCCCGGGATAGTCAAAATGTTGTGGATTGGCAAATATTTCTCTGGGTTCACAGTTAGGAAGCAGTAGACTTGGGAGGGGAAGAGATGTGGTTTGGTGGACAGGGGGTTTGACTCCCAATCAGGAAGGCCCTAGTTTGACTTTGGCCTCAGACACTTACTAGTGTGACCCCGGTCAAGTCACTTAACCTCTGTTTATCTCAGTTTCCTCCACTATAAAAAGGACATTACAAAAGCGCCAACCTTTGTAGGGTTATGTGAGGATCAAACGAAAGAATATTTGTCAAAACTTTCAGCACAGAGCTGGGCACACCATAAGTGTTACAGAAGTGTTCCCTTTCGCCTATCTCCCAAGGTTGTTTTGCAGTTCAAATGAGATAAGTAAAACACTTCTTGAGTCCTTAAAAATGTCAGTTGTTGCCATAAAATAAAGGCTTTCTCAGTCTCTTTTCAGCTCAGGCATTCTGGGCTCTGAAGTCCCTCCCAGCCTGGACGTTGTCTACTCTAAGACCCTCCCAAGTAATCTGGAATTCCCAGCCAAGCACGGGCTCCACGGGCTGTCAGGTCTGACAGCTACAGGATGTACGAGGCTCAGTTACCCAATTACTCAGAACAATTGGGAGAACAGTAATCAGAAGAGCTCGCCAGGCAAACAGGGAAAATCTTGGCCTGCTGACAGTAACCAACTTTAAAGGGTGTTGTCTATTTTTAAGCTTCGGAGATGGATTGTTTTTCCAGTTCATCCAAATGTCTACAAGGGACTGGTGGAGAATCAGTCAGTTCCTGGGGAGGGAGGGATCGAGAGGTCCCAGATGAGCCCTGGTGCTCCCACGGAGCTCTCACTCCCCACTGGGTCTCCAAGTTGGGCTTGGGAACTCTACCAGCCAAGATATGGTCCTAAATCCAGACCCGAGGACCTCCACTCTCAACCCCCTTTTTTTCAGAAGAGGAAACTGAGTCTCAGGGAGGAAAAAGAATTTGTCCAAGGTCACAAGGTAGTCAATGGGAGCACCAGCAAGTGAACCCATGTCTTCTGACTCCGGAAACTGGGTGCACCTGACCTTCTAAGGGCACAGAGGTAGTAAATGACGGATGCTGGTACTTGGCATCGGGAGATGTTGGTTCACATTCTTGCCTCAGTTCCTAGCTATGTGACCTTAAACAAGTCCTTCAAGGTCTCTGCAAGCCTCAGTCTCTTTATCTATAAAATGAAGATCATGCTTTCACTGCCTCCCTCACAGAGGCATTGAGGAAAGTGATTTGTAAACATTAGATCCCCATGAGCGGATGTGATCGGTTGTTACCAGAATAGAGCCCCCAAGAGACCAAGGACTGAGGGATTCACACTCCTTAGTTGCCCTACTTTTAAAAGAAGTATCTTTTCTTTTTAAAAGTCGTTATAAAATGCGATCTGTTTTATTGGTGCCTTTTGTTTTAGCATTCAATTCAATCTAATCCAACAAGCAATTATTAAACACCTTTCATGTGCCCAGCTTTGTCCTATGTTGAGGAGAGACCAAGAGAGCAAAGAAATAACCCCTGACCTCTCAGAGTTGTTTTAGGTATGTAGAACCATTGTTCTGTCTCACTTAAGGAACAAGGAATATGGGGCCCTGGCTCCTCGACCAAGTGAAACCACAAATCTTCCAATCAATCAAAGATGCCCTAAAGGCATTGCATGAACTTGAGTGCCACCCCCTTCCTCAGGAGCTGATTGACTAAGGACACTTGGTGGTTGTACCCTGGGGGTCTTCTAGAAAATGCTGAAATGGTTTCAGAACCAAGAGATTAGAGTTAGTGGCATGCCAGCAGAGAGCCGTGAGGGCCAAGCCACCAAGGAGTCACCTTGGGGTGGGTAGAGGAGAGAGCATCTCAGCCTCTGCCTGGCTCTCCTCCTCCATCCCTGGGCCAGAGGAGGAGCCTCAAAGGGTCAGAAGGATTTTAGATTTCTCATTTTCTCATCCACCCTAGCATCGTTCCTGGGATAGCAGCAGTTGGTAGGAGTCTCTGCACTGGGAGATAATAACAGGTGGAGGCATGATGAGGAAAGGAAGATTCAGAACTCTGTAAGGAGTCCAGCAGGAAAAGCTACACTGTGCCTAAGGGGAATGTCTAGAACTCTAGCAAAAGGGCCCCCACCCTGTGAGCTTCATGTCAATGGTCTTTCCTCCATCGAGGACACAGGATGGTGGTGGCCTTCCTCTGGGTCTTTCGCTATTTCAGTGTAGTGAGGCTATCCTTTCCCCAACCTGTGTTTGAAGGTTGATTCCCCTACTCCATGTTTAAAGTATCTTACGGGTTAGAACTCCTAAAGCCATGACTCATTAGCCCCTACCAGTGTGTTGCCTTCAATAATCAGCCAGTTGACAAAATCAGCTCAAAGTAAAGGTGTTTTATTGAAATGACCAGAATAATATAGTACAGGGGTGGAGAACCTGCAGCCCTGAGGCCACATGTGGCCCTCTAGGTCCTTGGGTGAGGCCTTTTGACCAAGTCCAAGCTTTGCAGAACAAATCCTTTTATTAAGGGGATTAGTTCTGTGAAGTTTGAATTCAGTCAAAAGGTCACATTTGAGGACCTAGAGAGCTACTCAGGTTCCACACCCCTGGTCTGGAGGAAACAAAGAACATGCTGCCTCCTCCTTCTGGACAAGTGTGTGTGTGTTGGGTGGGGGGGGGGCGGAGAATAAGGTACACCATGCCCTTGAGAGGGTCCCAGTAACTTATCCTGTTCCTGAGAAAGCTGGATGTCTGTTAGCTCTAGAAGGGAGAAAGAAGATGAAAGAGATTCAACAGGGAGGAGAAACTGTTCAAGAGAGGCTAGGGGCTCCAGAGTTCACAGAGGGATATGCAGGCAGCAGATGGCAGGGCCCCGACAGAGCCAGGGCTAGATAGGATGGGTAGAGAGGGGAAAATAGCAAGGGGCTTCAGCCTAAACCAAGAGCAACTCAGGGGGGCTGAGGAGCAAGAGCAGGAATTTAATATCATTATTATATTATATTATTATAATTTAATATGATTATTAGTAGTAAGACAGAAGTAATACCAGCTGATTGGTTGATTAAAATAAGGAACGGGCTGGTTGGTAGTCCTGGAGGGAAGGAATGCCAAGAAAAAAGGAGACTAAGGATTCCACACAGGGATGGCTCCTTCAGTCCTCTGTTCTTCTCCATCATCACCCTTGTGAGGAGGGTGCCAGCCCTGAGGGTGAATGATAAAGGAGGCCTTTAATCCCAGGGACACAGAGCCCCAGCATCAGATCAGGGCTAGGGCCACAGCAAGAGCCAAGAGTGTTGTGTCAGAGGGGTCCTTTCTCTCCTAAATTACCAGCCCACCTCCGTCCCCAGAAGCTGGTAATGTTTAGAGATTTGAACCTGGAGGAAGGTCAGACCTGAGTTCAAATTCTGAATCCTACCTCAGACATATGCATTGACCTTGGGCAAGTAGCTTCCCCCTGTCTGCCTCAGTTTCCTCATTTGTACATAGGGATAATAATGGCAATGGCACTTGCCCCATGTGGTTGTTTTGAAGATGATATGGGAGACTGAACTTTAAGAGACTAAGGATTTCTCCAAAAGCCGCTGTCTATATTAGTGATGCCAGGGCCTGGCTGACCCACAAACATTGCATTCTCCCTGCTGCCAGCCTGCGTAGGCTGGCTCGGCAAGCTGGGGATCCCACTTCTCTCTCACATGCCTCCCTTTGGAGCGGACACAAGCATTCTGTGGCCTGTTCCAGCCTGCTAAAGATGTAGATAGCACTGGTCCATTGATCAGCCGCTGAGCCAGAACTGAGACAGGCACATTCTCAAGGCTCTAATTGACCAACGTGAGTCTGGCCGGCTGGCTTCCTGCCTAACTGCCTCTGAATGGAGGCTGACAGGAGGGCTGTCACACACTCCTTGGCCTCTTGCTTCTTGGCTTTGCTCTTTCTGTCATCTTGGTGAAGGAGAATTGGAGATGGCCGTGCCCCTGTGAGCTGGACGGGTCAGAAGCCGGAGCCAGCAGCAGTTCAGACACCCTCCCACGTGGTGTGGGTCTAGGTCCCAAGTGACTGTTTGACCCAGGATACAGTGAAGGCAGGCAAGAGGGAGCTTCCACCTATCCCTATGCCCCAATTCAGAAGTGAACTTGGGGTGAAGGCTAGATCAAAGTGGCTTCAGGTTTGGGCCCACTGGTGGTTGATATTAGGGAGAACATGCTGGAATGGGGGCTTGAACATTAGAGGAAATCACCCCCTAACCTCTCTCTGAAACCCTAGAGTCCTGAAGGGAGATGGAACTAGGTAGCTCTAGGAACCCAAGCTGCCAGAATGGGCTGGGGGGGGGGGGGGCAGGGTTAGGAGAGGAAGCCCAAAACAAAGCCTTTATTTCTATAACTAGTGTTAGCCCTGGAAGCCACCTCCCCAGGCAGTAAGGGCAGCAGCACCTGTGAGGGCCTGGGGTTAGGGAAGAGGCAGAGCCAGAGGTAGCGATGCCACAGAAGAGATGAGAATGGTCCCAACTCGTCCTCCTGGGCATGTGTATAGAGGTAAGTGTTAAACCCCAAGCCCGCCATCCTGTAACTCCCACCAACCATTGCCTCTAATTTTATTCTGCCCCCTAAGGCCAGGCCAGTTCCTTGTCCTCAAATATTTGAAGACCCTTATTTTCCCCCTTGCTAAACATCCCCATTTCCTTTGACAGATCCTTGTATGAAATAGTTTCGAGGGCCTTCACCGTCTCGGTTAGCTTTCATGGCCAGCCCCAGCTCTGTCCTAACATGTGGTGAAACCCAGGCTCCAGATGTCCTCTGCCTGGGGCAGAGAGTGGTGGGGCTGTGACCTCTTTGGCAGTAGGTACTATACTTTTAAAGCAGTCACATTGAACTGTTAGCTCTTAGCAAGCTTGCAATCCTCTGAGACCCCCAGATTGTCCTCACATAAATTGCTCTCTAACCACATATACATTGGGTATTTCTGCCCTTGTTACTTTGAACTTTGGAGGGCAGCTAGGTGACCCAGTGAATAAATGGAGCAGTGGACCTGGAGTTGGGAAGACCTAACCTTAGACTCTCACTAGGTGTGTGAACTTGGGCAAGTCACTTAACTTCTGTTTGTTTCAGTTTCCACACCAGTAAAATAATAATAATAACAGTGATATAATTAGCATTTATAAAGCACCAGGGACTGTATTAAGTGCTATAAATATTATCTCATGTGAGGTAATGATAGCATCTACCTCCCATGCCTGTTTGAGGATTAAACAAAATGAGATATTTTGTAAAGTGTTTTGCAAACCGTAATGTGCTATACAAACACTAGCTAATTTTTAAAATTCTATCCTACATCCATGATCTTTAAGGTCCCTTATGATCTATAAGCCCATAAATCATGGTTTTGTTTTCATCCAGGGGCACAGCTCAGAGAACATACTGTAAATGCTATGCTTGCCTGAGGCAGCTCTCAGGGCAGGTACAACTTCCCTGGCCACATTCTAACCAAATATTCTCCAGGCAGGGGAAGAGGCACCTTCACCCAAGCTCCTTCATTTGGTAAGTCCTACCCTGGTTTCTCACAGTTAGTGACCTCTGGACCCATTCAGACCAGCTCATTTTTGTCTAGGCTTTAAGCTATCCACCCTGCCTGGGATGCACAGAAGTTTAATAAAGCTCTGAGGAAGGGAAAGGAATGGAAAGGAGAGTACTCAAAATCACGACATTTCAGTTCAATTTAGTTCAATAGATATTTTTTACTTTACCTGCTGTGTGTGAGGCCCTGGGCTAGGTATGGGGGGATACAAAGGAAAAAAAAGAAAGCATCTTTACTTCCTACTGCTTATGTGTTAACCAGGGAGTTGAGGGGGAAATACATACAGATAAATAAATGTGAATACAGAGTTATTTCAAGAAGCAGAAGTCACTCTCTTATGTGGGGATCAGGAAAGACCTGCTTAGGAGGTAAGGCCTCAGATGCACTCTGAAGAAAATTCAGGATTCTAGAGAGGGGAGAAGAAGGGAGGGAAGGAAGAGTTATGCTTCAGTTGTGAAAGAGAATCTGTTGCCAAGACACTGGCGCAGGACAAGAAACAGTTAGCAAGCTGGTCTGACTGTGATGGAGCATGTATGAAGGAACAAGAAATGAGTCAGAGACATGGTTGGGAACCATATGTCATGGGGTTTTAAATGTCAGAATGAGAAATTTTCATTGGATCTTGGGGGCAATAGGGAGCCACTAAAGACTTTTGAGGAGTGTGACATCCAAATTTTGAGGGAGTTCAAGAAGCATGTCATATGAGGGCACAGTTTACAGCAGTACAGTATCCAGTACATGGAGCCTGAGGTTCCAGACCTGGTCCTGCTAGTGGCTTAGTTCCATGACCTTGGGCAAATCACTTAGGGTAAAAGTGAGGGGGTTCAATCAACTAATCCTCAAGGTCCCTCCCAGCTGTCCCATGATTCCATGATTGTAAGATGTGGTTGTTAAGGAGACTGAACACTATACCAGAGGAGGGTCCCTAGAAGGGGGTGAAGATGGATGGTCTGGAGAAGACAAGGCTTAAGGAGATTGTGAAGAACTCTGAGAGGAAGAGGGGTGGGATTTGTTCTGCTCGGCCCCAGAGGGCAGAACCAGAAGCAGTGGGTGGCAGTTGCAGTGAGCTAAGGATTTGGCAAGAGATAAGGAAAAACTTCTCAATAGTCCCAGCTGTCCAAGATGGGATGGGTCACCTCAGGCGATGATGAACTCACTAAAGGTCTGCCAGAGGCAGGGGGGTGATGTCTTCTGCCTGAATATGTAGTAGAGGAGGTCCTGGCTCTGCTAAGGGATGGGCTCCCTGGCTGAAATATCTCTCTGGCCTGGGAAAAACCAGGCTTTGATAAAGCTCATTGGGATTCAGATGGAGCTGCCTGACCGTGCCCTAAACCCAGATCACTCTGGCTCTGACTGACTGACCAAGCCTCACCAGATCCTTGTTTGGGTCTTGATGGCTCAGAGCGAGTTTGAATGGCAATTGTGCCTGTTCTGGCCAGAACCTCTGAGAAGCCCTTCCCAGGTTGATTTTTTTTAAGTAGGTAAAAGAGGCCATTTTTTGCCTCACTTCTTACCTAGCCTTAATCACTGATCGAGTGTTGCCTCAGACAAACCCAGGAAAGACCTTAGCTTAAAAAGACCCAGGGCTCCCCCTGCATCCAGGACCATCTTCAGTTGTCCTGGTCTATATCTTTCCACTGGACCCAGATGGCTCTGGAGCAGAGTGAGGTTAGTGACTTTACACAGCCCAGCCTCACTTAAATCCAACTCACTTGCAAGTCAAGACATCACCTTCCGTGAAGACTTTGGTCTTCTTCCAGAATGGAAGGGCAAACAAGAAGAAGAAGAGTCAATACAGTCATCACAGATGCCATTCACATGATAAAAGGGGGAAGGGAATTAGTATTTATACAGTGCCTACCCTGTATCAGGAGCTGTGCTGAGTACCTTTGACAAATAGTGTCTCATTTGATACTCACAATAACCTATTATAACCCCTAGTTTACAGGAGAGGAAACTGAGGCAAACTGAGGTTAAGAGACTGGCCTGGGGTCTGAGGTCAAATTTGAACTCAGCTTTCCTGACTCCAGACCTGTGGCTCTCTTCACTGCATCACCTAACTGCATATCCAATGATCCCAAGTTGTCTCCTGAAACAGAAACCATCTATTCGTGCCAATATTCCTCTACTGGGAAGATCCATGGTGCACTGGCTGGAGAGGTGGCCTCAGAATCAGGAAGAGGCGCCTTGGTCACATCCTGACTGTGTCACCCTGGGCAAGTCATTCAAACTTTCACTGCTCTAGGCAACTCTAAGGATTTAATTTCCAAAGAAGAATTACCACTTGTAGGTAGAGTTTCCTCATCTGGGAATTCCCTGTATCAGGCTGGTCATTCTGCTGGGCACCCGCCTTGCAAGCCTGTGATGGCCAAGATGAGGAGGCAGAAAGGAAGAGCTGCTAACTGTAGATGCAGAAGAGAGGTTAGCAGATGAAGTGTAAGCCAATATAACGCAAGCCATCTTGCTGATAACTGACATCGCAGGATTGGCAGATAGACCTGGAGTAAAGAGCTTTGAATCCCTGCTCTTTTAATGAGATGACCTTGGGCAAGATCACATTCTCTCCTCTGAGTCTCAGTTTCCTCATTTGTAAAATGTAAATATTAGTAACTGCAGTACCCAGCTCATTGGGTTGTTGGGAGGATTAAAGTATTTAAAGTGCTTTGCAAACCTTCGATTGCTAAATAAATATCAGCTGCCACTTTTATGAATTATAACAAGTAATATGAGCTCTCTGGGTCTCAGGCTCCTTCTATGTAAGATGGGAAGAGCAGAACTCACAGTCCTTGCCTCAGAGGAGTGTTGGGAGGAAGGGCTCTGTAAACATTAACGTGTAGTCGTGAGAGTCCTCATTGTTAGAGGAGCGGAGGGCTCCTGCAGAACAGCAGAAGACGAGGCTGGAAAAAAATAGAACATCCGAAATTGGTCCAGGGTTACATTCTATCACTGTAAGAAATTCTTCATGCTGTCTGAGGCTGATGGCTCCTTCTTCACATTCTAGAGATATCCAACTTCCTTCCACTGAGCTATTTTCAGCCAGAGGCTTGGGCATAGCTGTCTGGTGCCTGTCAGAATCATGGTCTTTTCCTCTTTGGAAGACTGCTCGGTACAGGATGGGGGAGATGTAGCCAGACAGCAGCTCATGCAAAAGAGAATTGGGGGCCCTCAGCCCCGTCAGGTCAGTAGGAGTCAGCGAGCAGCATGCTCTGTCCACTGGTCAGGCAATCCTGGGCTGTTGAAGCCTGGTGTCCAGAAAGAGGGAGGGGATATTGCTGATGTGTTCATTGATAAAACGCTTTCTAACTAACAAAGTGCCTTGAGACCCATTTCCACATCAGCCCATGGGAGGAGGAGGGGCTTCTGTAAAATCTCTATTTCATGAATGAGGAAACTGAGGTTCAGAGATGGGCCAACATGCAGAAGATGAACTGAGAATACGCACAACCATCACAACGTTCCCTGTGCAGCTGCATATGATGCATGGAATAGGGAACTTTCACATATGAAAAGCTCAGAGCTGAATAAAATCAGGGCAATGTAAACACAGGAGTCAAGAGAAACCCAAAAGGTCGATAGGGATAGGAAGAGAGCACAGTGCTTCCCCTTTGGTAGAGGGAATTCCTGCCTGAGGAAATGGTCTTTAGCCATGCAGGACAGCACCTTCATTATAGCTTGTCATAGTAGACAGAGAAGTCAAGTGACTGGTCCAGGGTCACACAGCCAGGATGTGTCAGAGATATCAGAAAGGCCAATTAAAAAGGCAATTAGAGGGGGCTAACCAATGGTGAAGTGACTACATTTTAATGGGAGGAGAGAGCAGCGACACTTCCCATCACCACCCCTTCCTTCATCCACATCTCAGACAGCAAGGCGGTCCTTGGCAAGGCCAACCTTCCTATACATACCATCCATCTCACCCTGTCCTGTCTTCTCCAGCACCCTGTCCCCACTATAATTTCTCCTCTTGCTTTAACATTGAATTTCTATATACTGGTTTCTTCCCAGCTGCCTATTCTTGAAGAACAACAACAAAGCCTTTACTGGGTCCAGCTGTCCCTTCTAGCTGAATCTAGTTCCTACATTCCTCTCCTCCTTCATGGTTAAGTGCCTGGAGAAAAACATTTATACCAGGTGCCTCCACTTTCCTTTTCACTCCCTTCTAAACCCTCTGCAGCCTGGTTTCCGTCCTCCTCATTTAACTCAGTCTGCTCTCTCCAAAGCTACCGATGATCAGCTCTGACGGCTTTTTCTTGATCCACGTCCTTCTTAGCCTCTCAAGACTTTGACACTGTCCATCTTCTTTTCCTCCTGGAGATGCTGGATGCTGTCTCCTTCCTAGGTTTCCCTGACCCTGGCTCCTGCCCATTCACCCTTTATCTGTCTGCCCACTCCTCCTCTGCCTCCTTTGCTGGTTCTGCATGACAGTCTGTGGGGATCCCCCAAGGCTCCATGGACCTTCTTCTCTTTGCCTTGTATGCTGTCTTACTTGCTAACCTGATTAGCTCCTGTATGAGCTTCCATGAATAGAATTATCATCTATTTATCCATCCTTAAACTCTCTCCTTAGTTCCATTGCTGAATAGCCCCTAGCTGCCTAGAGAACAGTTCAACCTGGATGTCCCTTGGGCACCGCTAACTCAAAACAGAACTTTCCTCACCAAATCCCTCCCTCTTCTGAATGTCCCAGTTACTTCTGAGGGTACCACCATCCTTCCAGTCACCCAGAGTCACAACCTTGGTTTTATCTTCAACTTGCTGGAAAAAATGTTTCCAGTGGGACTGAACTAGCTGCCTGTGGCTCTGGATGGGATGTCATAAGAAGCTAGACTTGGCCAAACTATGGGAAGCCAGCCCAGCAGTCAGAGCTGTTGCCAGCGCCCCAGGTTGCATGGTGAGGAGATGCCCACTTGTCAGAAATATTGGAGAGCGGCTAAATGCTCAAGCTTGGCTTGACTGTCATGCTCTCTGAGGTGTCTTCCTGAACTGTGAGATTCTAGGACTCCTTCTGGACAGATCATTTGATTCTCTGCTTTCCGGTTCTCCAGCCCTCATCTTGGGTCTCTGGTCCCCCACCCTTAGCATTTCCATCAGCCCACTGTTACCCAGCCCTGAAGTGAATGCCCAGGACTTCTGGGGAGCAATAGCTGCCCTTCCAGCTGCATCTGGCCTCCCAGTTTAGCGTGGCATTGTAATACGGTAGCCACTCCCTCTATACCAGTTGGACACTTCCCTATCAGTAAAGCCAACACAACTCAAGACAGATTTCGTTAGGAAGACTGTCAATTAGGACCAGGATCCGTGGTTCCATCAGCCAAACCAGAAATATAACTGAGCAGACAAGTCTTGGGATAGTTGCCTGAGTCTCAGAAACATCAAGAGCCTTGCCCAGAGCCACACAGCCATCAAAGCCTCACAGGCAGAAGTGAACCCAAGGTCTTCCTGACTTCAAGGCTGGCATCCTCTCTGTTACCCACCTCTTTGGTCTTGAGGCAGAGAGTGCAAGGTGAATCATGTCCATTGAACAGGCCCAGGAATGTGGAGTGATTCCGCAAAGTCACATAGCTACCAGATGTCTAAGCCAGGATCTGAAACCAGCGCTAGGAGGCTTTGCACTCCATTGGTCTCCCACCTGAGACGTGGGTTAGAGCAGATGGTCTTTGCTCATTGGATTGTAGAAGCATTTCCTGAGAGCTGGAAGGGGGCCTCCAAGGCCATCCAGGTCAATCCCCTCATTTTACAAGTGAAGAGACTGAGGCCCAAGAGGGCAATGGAAAGAACCAAGGTCACCTGCAAAGTCAATCTTGGAGCCAACTCAAGAACTCAGGTCTCTTCTGTGTTCTGGTCTAGTACCCTGCAGACCAATAGGGGAACTCGAAAGCATGCAGAGATCAGGCTCTTAACAATCCATTTTATCTTATTTTTATTTTTTGCTGAATGAATAGGTGAGTGAATTAATCAAGAGCTGACCTGGTGCTCTCCCTTCTTTTATGAGAGCCCTGGGTTTGGAGTCAGGAGACGTTCAGATCCTCATTCTGCTACTGAGTAGCTGTGTGACTTGGAACAAATTACTCTCCTCTCTGAGCCTCAGTTCCTCAGCTATAAAATGATGGGTTGGACTGAAGCAAGGGTTCTTAACTTGGAGTTAAGGTGAGAACTCAGCTGGGAAAAACTATGTGTATAGAGAGATAGATAGATATAGAGATAGATATGTACACATATAGGTATGTATATATAGATGCGTGTATATATATTCACTGCAACTGATTTCCGTTTTAAATATATTAGTATTTTATTTTTTCCAATTACATGTAAAGACAATTTTTAACATTCTTTTTTAAAAAAAATTGGGTTCCAAGTTTTCTCCTTCCTTCCTTCACCTCCACCCTCCCTAAAGACAGTAATTTGATAAAAAGTTACATGTATGTATGTATATGTATATCATGCAAAATACTTCTCCTTATTAGTCATGTTGTGAATGAAGAGAGAGTCCAAAAGGGGAAAAAAATGGAACCCCCCCCTATACCAAGGTCCTTTGTAGTTTGATATATTTTGTTTTATGCATTTAAAAGCATTCGAGGCCTAGGCTTCCCCAGAGTGAGTGCTGAAGGGGTGCAGGATCCAGCAAAGGTAAGGAGGCCCTGACAAGATCAATGATCTCTAAATTCGTTCATTCTTTTGATAATTAACCTCCCTGGACAAAGCCAAGCAATAAGTGATCAATTCCATCGGAGAGGAAGCATGGAGGGCAGAACTCCCTCTCTGGCCACTCAGCAAGGACTCTGGCTGCGGGCCATCCTGTCTCTAGGCCCCTCCTTCTCCCTAAGGGATTAGGAGGAGCTGGCCAGTCCGTGTGCCCGTGGCTTCCCCTGGACTTCCAGGCTCCCCCTGCAGGTTGTACGGGTGGTACCAGCTCCTCTGCCCTTCACTCAGATTGCAGATATGACAGCTCTCTGAGCCAGCCCTGTCCCGTTCAGCCCTGCTGTACCAGAAGAGACCCTGTGGAGAAGGCAGGGTGCTCTGCAGGCTGGGCTTGGAGGCAAAGGATGGGGAAACACTTGGGTCCACAGAGTAACTGAAATCAGCTCTAGGGGAGAGGGGACAGCAGAGAGTAACAGGTCTGGACAGACTTGCTGGGTGGAGGCAGGGGCTGTTTGGGGTTTGTCCTTGGATTCACCAGTCATAGGAGCTCCTGGCACATGGCATATACTTAATAAGACCTTGTTGAATGAATATCCACGGCTCAATGGCATTTCTCATTACAAGTCCCCCTGCACATGACACTCTCGAAACTGCTGCTGAGAGAGTCATGGAACATTAAAGCTGAAAGTGACCTTGAACCCAGAATGTTAGCGCTAGGAGGGACCTTCTACCATGGAATGTCAGGGCTGGGTGGCACCTTAGAGAACAGAACTGGGGGAGATCTGAGCACCTAGAATGTCAGGGTGTAATGGAAATGCAGATTTAAAGATCTTCCCTGCCCCTAGCTTAAGTGCACCTGGAGCCTGTGGTGGGAGGCTTGTTTTTCAGGAAAGCCCACACCTTGATACTTTGTGATTGGGCAGTGGGTCAAGGAGGTTGTCAAATTCTCTGAGACAAGAGAAGGCTATATAAGCTCTGAGGAGAGGCTTTGCTTTGGGGCTCATTTTGAGAAGTGTTGTGTGATTTGATCAGATGAGACTCTGGGAAGCCGTTGTTGAGAGCCCCCCGGCTTTGAAAACCCAGATGTTGATGCTTCCCTCTCTGGTAACTGTGATTTGGTATTGATATAATGGTAGGACAGTTTGGAAGCCTGTCTGTTTGATCAGTAAGTTCTGTAACTCTGAAGTTCGGGGTGCTGACCTTTTTCCCCTGAACTAGGTAATGTATGTTTGTTTGATTAAAGTAAGCTTGTTAACCCATTTTGAGCTGCTTTCCTTTACAAAAGCAGATCTAAGAACCTGTGTTGGCAGCCACCCTGGGGATATTGGGGTGCTTGCTGCTACACAGGGCTGAGAGAACACAGATTGAAGAGGATTTAGAGCTATATGAAGGCTTAGCAACTAGAGTGTCAGACATAAGAACAAGTTTGTTCTTGGAACAAAGAATCCACCAACCACCTGATCACTCAGTAGACATAAGTTCTTATGGCCAAAGGGCCACAAAGCTGTACTCACCCTTTGATCCAGGCAAACCACTGCTAGGTCTGCATCCCAAAGAGATCATGCAAATGGGAAAAGGATCCACAGGGACAAACATATTTATAGCAGGTCTTTTTGTGGTGGCCAAGAATTGGAAATCAAAGGAATGTCCATCAACAGGGGGATGGCTGAAAAAGTTGTGGTATATGAATGTGATAGAATACTATTGTGCTATAAGAAATGAGGAGCAGGCAGACTTCAGAAAAACCTGGAAAGACTTACATGAACTGATGCTGAGTGAAGTAAGCAGAACCAGGAGAACATTGTACACAGTAACAGCAACATTATGCTATGATTAACTTTGAGAGACTTACCTCTTCTCAATTATACAAGGATCCAAGATAATTCCAAAAGACTCATGATGGAAAATGCTAGCCACATCCAGAGAGAGAACTATAGGGTCTGAATGTATATGGAAGCACACTATTTTCACTGTTTTTTGCTTTTTCTCATGGTTTTCCCCTTTTGTTCTGATTCTTCTTTCACAACATGACTAATGTGGAAATATATTTAACATGATGATATAATATGTATAACCTATCAGATTGCTTGCTGTCTTGAGTAAGGGGGAAGGAATGGAGAGAGAGAGAAAATTTGGAACTAAAAATCTTAGAAAAATGAATGTTAAAAAGAAGAATAAAGTGAAATCAGAAAAAAATCAGCCTAAGTTCTACGGATACAAAGATATAGCACAGGCTCTGGATTACTCTCCTAGCCCCCAGGTCTCGTGTCAGGCTGGGCCCCCAGAGCTTGGATGCTATTTTTCCTCTTCTCAGTTTCTAGGGATAACCCTGAGGGTTTTTTTTTTTTTTTGGAGGAGTGTTTGTCTAATGCTATAGCCCATGAGCCCCTACTAGTGTTCTTCCTCAGGTGATTATCAAATTATATCAGTCAGTCAGAGTTAATTAACTTTTAAAATGACGTCTTTACTAAAGTGGTATAGGAAGAATCATTCCCAAAGAGTCAGACGCAGCTGAAATGACTGAACAAGAACAATGACAAAATAGGAAGAATACTTGGCACAATTTGTTCTTGTTCACTTGTGTCCAACTCTCCACAACCCCATTTGGGGTTTTCTTGACAAAGATACTGGAAGAATTCGCCATTTCCTTCTCCAGCTCTTTTTACAGGTCAGGAAACTGAGGCAGACAGGATGAAGTGACTTGCCCAGGATCACACAACTAGACTGGATTTGAACTCAGGTCTTCCTGAGTCCATGCCTAGAGCACTATCCATTCATCACCTAGCTTCCCTAACATCTACCCAAATGTCTGTGACATATTCTTCCACCAGGACAAGGGAAAGTGGGCTTGCACTCAAGAGTCAAAGTGACAAAGAGGTGATTCCCAGCTCTTGGTTTCTGGAAGTCCTTCTCTCCCTTCTTTGGGGTCCCCAGAAAACCCTCTTCCTGTCAGATTTGCACCATCTGAAGCATCCACAGTAATAGCAAGGACCAGACCAATGATCCTCTGCACTCACTCCACAGATTCATCACTTAACAGTTGCAGGGGCCATATGGGAGCTCTGGGTCTTCAGATCACCCTCATGGCAGCCTCTGCTGCTGATGTGCCCTAAGAAATCTCTCTTCTCAGCTAGAGGGACAGATTATGGATTCTCGCTGCCTGAGAAGTGGAGATTGCTCCTCCTCTGTACAGGAAGATGAGATTTAGGGCACGAGCTCCCCACTTCAGCTGTATGGATAAGGATGTGGCCTCTGCCATGTCTTTCTGCAGGATGCTTTCACCACCACCCAGAAACACCCACTCTCAGGTCTCCATCTTCTTCCTTGTGCTAACAAGATGTGCTAACAAGAAAGGCTGTGGGTTAACAGTGTCTAGGACTGGGAGAGACTTGGTGTTTGCACAGGCATCCCCATCCCTCAGGACTACACCCTGGTCTACTCTCTGAATAGGGAAAAGGTGAAAAAGGCAGGGGGAATCACTGGCTGACTCTTTGAATCCAGAGCAAAGGTCTAGCTTTTCCCCTAGAAGACCATCCACTGAGGGCCAGCCAATCAATGATTGTGGTGCAGCCCCAGTCACTGGGAACCTTACCATATGTTATAATGATTTTAGTATTCTCATCAGATGGATTGAGGGAATTCTGACCAACCCTTCCATGTAATATGAAGGAGTGATAGTAATCTCACAACTCTGAATCTTATAATCCTCCATCTTCAAATCATTATGATAGGGCTACAAAGAACTATTAGCCCCATTTTCCAGATTTGACTCAACTCACCAAGCATTTCTTAAAAGTCTGCTGTGCGCAGAGCCCTGTGGCGGGCACTGGAGATACAAAGCTGAGATCAGACATGGTCCTCGGCTTCATGTTGCTTACAGGATGGTAAGTAAAGGGAGAGGATACAACAGACCAATCGATGAGCATTTGTTAAACACCTACCATGCACAGGGCCTTGTGGGATGCAGGTCAGCTATGCAGATGTGGGTGATTCTGGCTCCTGAAGGAAGTTGGGCAAAGGTGATTTACTTTACTAGGACTGAAAAAAAAAATCTCCTTCCAACCCCACCCAGCTCACTGGAAAGTTTACTTAATTAGGCAGGTTTCTACCATGATTTGAAGGGGACCAAGGATTGCAGGATGTAAACAGTTGGCTAAAAAGATAGTGTCTGAGATTGAGGCTTGCTTTTAAGGACCATGCCATAAAATATAAGGACCCTAGCAAAAATGGTAAGAATGTATTTTCCTGGTGTCTTGCAAATCTGATCCAAAGGGCTTTTAACTAAAAAAAAAAAGGGATGGGGAAGGGAGAAAGCTGTCTGCCTCTGGTCACCAAAGCCGACAGTATAGAGAGAAACTAAAATGTACAAAGAGGAGTGGGGGGACATGCAGAAATGGACAGATGACAAGATCCAAGAAAGGAGCTAGTAGTTAGTCTGAGAACAAACACCAGCCTGGTTTCCTAGAGGAGATGCTGATTACAGTAAAAGTCGTTGCCCCATTTCCCAAATGGGGGTTGAAAGGGAAACAAAAAAAGTTTGCTCAATGTCCAAAATGAACTGGATATGAGACACATAGCTTACTCCTACATAGAGAGAAGTGCTAAGCACCAAAAAATCAGTGTGTATTAACAGTATGATTAGAACAACATTCAAAAATTTCTGGTGCTGTGAGCCACTGCCCTCTGGGGGTCACTGCAGCTGCCCACTATCAATGGGTCCTCCAAATCTGAATTCACATAGTCCTTGGGAACCATGCCTTTCAGGGCTCCCATTCCCCTAAGATCAGAAAACAGCAAACACAAAAAAGGCAAAGTCAGTCAGGGGTCTGCCCTGGGAGCAAAGCCTGCCTAGTTGGGTCCACACAGGTTGTTTAGGGTATAAATGAGGCCCCCCTTCCACAAGTACAGTATTGCATGGGGACAGGAATGAAGTGTAAGGTCAGAAAGTTCTAAAAGGTAGAAGCACTTTTCCTTCCCCTGCCAATGGCCCATTTCTTAATGCCAAGGAGGTACAAAGTAAGGCTCATGAAGACACTCCAGAGGAGTACAGAGATGGATAAGAATGGGAAAAGGGTGAGTGGAGGAGGAAAAGGAGACTGCAATGTCAGAAGAGAATTAGGAAGAGGCTAAAAAGATGGAGAGAATCACAATAGCTTGCATTAACATAGTGCTTAAGGCTTAAAAAGTACTTTGCAAATATTTCATAGGGATGAAGATGAAGGAGAAGATGGAAGATATTGGGAAAGAAAGCTACAGATGCAGGAGAAAGAGAAGTAGGTGAAGGTGGAAACAAGAAAAAGTATAGTGGAGATGGAAAAGAGAAGATGGAAATGGACATGGGCATGGAAAGAGACATGAAGGAGATGGGAGAGGGAAATGGAGGAGGAGGAGGAAGAAGAAGAGCAAGAATTGAAGATGTAGGAAGGGGAAATAAAGGGAAGGAGGGAAATGGAGGCAGCCAGTCATTTCTCTCCCTCACTTCCCTTTTTGGACCTTCCAGAGCACAAAGGCAGCCCTAAGTTATGACTGCTGTGGTAAGACTTAGAGGTGAGTAGGTTGAGAATCCCTGGGGACATCAGAGATCCACAAAGAAGCAGACACCTAAATGGTCCCTTCTATTTGGCAGAGGAGCTTACATCTGTGTTGCCACATGTTCCTCACCTAAAGCCCAGGGCTCTAAGAGAATGAATCACTACAGGGTATTTATGATTTTATCTGGGACCATAGGTAACAAGGTAGAACATATACACCCCCTACACACACACACACACACAGAGCCTTGCTCTTGACATCCAGCCTGAATCGCAGGAACAGACATTGTCATGGAATCTGGGACATGCCTGAGTGTCCCTGAACACCTACTGTTTCTGCTCATGTCTGGAATGTCGTTAGTCTGACTGAAAATGTGCCAAGTTCCCTACAAGAAATCGCTAGCAAATTCTTCTGGTGCCAAATCTGCCACTGTCACCAACAGTAATAAACTATCATCAAACAGATATTCCTAAGTCCAAGGCAATGAAACACTCTTCTCACAGAAGTCCCATGAGGCTGATAGAGGCGAGTATCAGCACCTAGATGGTGGGCACAGTGGGTGGCATGCTGGACCTGGAGTTAGGAAGATCTGCCTTCAGATGCTACTTCAGACACTTATCAGCTATATGACCCTGAGCAGGTCTCTTAACCTTTCTCAGTCTTGGTTTCCTCATCTGTAAAATGGGGATAAAATACTTTACTCATTTCCCATGACCTCTATCCCACTTCAGCAACACACAGAGATGGTCACATTCTTGATCTTGCAATTATATATGAAGACACCTCTTCCATATTGATAAACTCCGTCCCTGTTTTGCAATCCCAAACCCTGTTCTTTTTCTACACTGTGACCTACAATCCCTCACCCTCTCAGTTCTTTTCCACTGTCACCTTCTCCTCCCTTCCTCATCTTCACCCCTTGGTCACCTCTATGCTGTCTTCTTCTCTTGACTCCCTCATCCTAGCACTGGTCTTGCCTCAGCCTTGGGTTATTCCCACCATCCACTGCCTTCATGCAAACACATACTGTTTAATAAAGTTAAAATCACACCACAGATTTATGGGTCCAACTGAGTCCTCACTGCTGCTAGGCAATCAGCTCACTGTTCAGCTCTGCCTAGAGGCTTTTCCAGCTAGCTATTGTATTCAAATGTGTTCTGCAGAAGTAAGCAGACACTCCAGATGTTGCCTGACCTGGGTAAGGTACGGCAAGGGTAACATCTCAGCATCCCACCTCCCTTAACAGTGTCCAAGTGTTTCTTAACAATCTAAGTATAATTCACATTTACTCTGGACTTATTCTCCCAACCCACATGCACATTTGAGTACCCAAAGCAAGGGCAACTACATCTCCTCCTTGGGGTTCCAGGAGTACCCCTAGGGGTGCTCTTCTCACATCCCTGTTTAAGTGTGCTTCCCCCTACATCAATAACCAATGACCAGTATCATGTAACCAACTAACTTTAATCAGCTTTTACAAAGTGATATTAACTGATGGATGACCCTCTCAGCCCCTGGGGATAGGGAGCTCCAACTTAAAGCCATTCCCCCCACCCCACCAAGCTCACTTGCAGGTGTGGAATAGCCAATGGCCAAGGTGCTTCCTTGTTTTCAGGGCTCAGGGACCCAGGTGCTGGGCGATAAGGTTGGATGCTCCTTAGGACTGGCCTTGCCCAGGAGCTGGTGGCTCCTCCTCTTAGGTCTCTATGGAAGAAAAGAAAACACAAACAGGTCTGTCCTATCCCAGACACAAGTGTTGGTGATAGGCAACCACCTGGGGATGAGCACAATGTACCAGCACTCCTGGTCCACTGAGTCATCCTTACCCTGCACTGACAATAAGAGAGTGAGCCAGGGTCTCTGCTGGAGCACTGTCTGAGTGCTTCAAGTTCCAGCTCCACAGCCGGCCCAAAGGCCCCTCTCCACCATGCAAGGCTGTGCAGGGGACAGGGCCCCTCCATTCCCCTCCCCTACATCTGCCCAAGGTCCCAGTCCTGGGCCCTCATTGACCAATTTCCCCCTAGTAGGTTACCATAACTCACTGCTGACTCACATGACTTTTTTGCTCCATGTTTATGGTGGAGTTTTATTCTATGAGCCCCCAATCTTATTTTGATTGTGAACTTTAAAGACAAACACGAACATTTCATTAAAGAACAGAACAGAGGATTTAATGGGAAGCTGTGAACTCTCATGGAAGGTTTAAGGGGAAAGGAGGGATGGAGTATTGGCCGGCTTCTTTGTCTCCTTCCCGACTTCTTCCTGCTCTCTGGTGGGTTTTTAAGTGCTTCATTACCCAAGCAATCAATCAGTACACATTTAAGTAAACACTAGGTGCCAGGCCCAGGGGCTAGAGGAAAAAGTGAAGAGGTCTCTGCCCTCAAGGGGCTTCTAATGAGAGACTCAACCCCTATGGAAACTGCCACTTGGAGGGGCAGGTGGGAGCAGGTTGGGGCAGGAACACTTCCGGGACTGCCCCGGGTGATGACTGGCCCACCCTGCAGAAGGCCGGCATTGGCCAGGGCTCCTTCCACACACCCAAGCTTCTTTTGAACTACCTTATTATTGTCAAGGGAATCACAGGCCTCCAGGCTGAAAACCTTGGGCTCCGCCCCCCACCCCCAATTGCTGCTTCTCAATGCCTCTTTTCCGCCACATGTCCGCCCTCTCCCAGCCCAGGGAAGGTCCCTGGCCTCTCATCTCTACCCCCGCAATAGTTCAGCCTCAGGGTCTTCAGTCAACCAAGCAATAAACATTTCTGAAGCCCCTACTATGTGCCAGGTGGCTGGGGATACAAAGAAAGGCAAAAGACAGCCCCCGGCCCCGGAGGGGTGGAGATCTAATGGGGGGAGACAATTTACCAAAGGAGCAGTCTTCATTTTTCCTCTCATTGGCTGCACAGCTGGAACTGTCTGTCTTAAGTAAGAGCTGGAGGGAGCACTTTTTTTCTCACAGCAGGTGGGGAGGAGCAGGGCCTCCCCCTCTTCTAAAGCCACATTGGGCCTGGTTTGGGTCCCGGTTTGGGTTCTAGGTGCAGGGAGCACAGTTCCCGCCCATGGCGACCTTGGAGCAAGCCAGGATTCCAGGCTGGAAATTGCCACCAGCCCAGGAAGGAAGCTCTGAGAAGCTGGCACCTGGGGACACTGACTTTGGTCGGACTAAAACTAAACTATGAGCCTGGAGAGGTAAAGAGGGGATTATGCCCCTAAAGTGGTGGAGGAAACATTTTATCTGTTCTGTTAGACCTTTGAAGCAAATACCCATCTGCAAAAACTAATCTGATCTTCTGGAGAAAGAAATGATAAACTCCAATCTTTGCAAGAAAACACCAAATGGGGTCATGAAGAGTCCGCCATGCTTGAAATGGCTCAACAACAACAATCTGAGGTTAAGTGGTTAAATGGAATTGGGGTGCTAGTCAATGGGCCCCCTGAAATGGGAGAACCCAATCAGTGGATGAGAGAGAAGAGAGATCCCCCATCCCTCCTGGGTACTGGAGAACCCCTGGAGTGGGGACGAGTGCAGCCACCAGGCCAGAAGAAATCCATGAAACATGAATTATGTTAGTATTAGTATTATTTATCCCCTACACACACCCCCCCCCCACAGTGTCTGGTACACAGTCTGGTTTTTAAATGCTTATTGGTAGGTTGATTGTTCTCCACAAAACCAGACTGTTTGAGTTTTGAAGTCTTTACCAGATTAGTCAGAGGCCCCAACTTTTCCCTCCCTTTGTCCCCATTTCACAGATGAGGAGCCTGCAGTTCAGAGAGGTTACACAATTTGTTTAGGATTGCAGAGTTCACAGGTCACAGAAATTCATGAAGAAATACTAAGTCACAGATGAGGTGAGATCAGTGTTGGTGGAGAGAGTAGCTGCACTGAGGAAGTAGTGAACTAAATTGTGCCTGTAACTCTTCTTAATGAATTAATTAATTTTCTTTAAATTCCCTTTTATTTAATCCAATTTAGTATACAATTAATGTTTTCCACCAACTTGGGGTGCAGAAACTTTCACAGGCTTTATAATTTTTTGTTTAGGTGCTGCCTTTGTAAGAGCCTTAGCAGCAGATGCAGCTGTCTTCTTAGTTGCTTGCTTAGCCTTTTTTGCTTCCTTGGCAGCCCTGATGGCTTGTTCTTGTTCAGCCTTTTGAACTTCAGGTTTCTGGTTCCTCTTGGCCATTATATCAGCAAGAGAAGCCCCAGTGATGGCCCTTTGGAATTTAACAGCCCGGCACATTCTTTTCTTTTGAATCTCTTCTGGCCCTTCTTGTGCTTTCTTCTATACAGGACAGTCCAATTGATCTGCCTGGGGTTCCTCTTTGAAAGGAATGAAGACTTGCATTTTGCATTAAAAAATTGGAAAACCTTCCCATTCATGTGGGCATAGTGCCTCCCGTGACCTGGGTAGATCTTATACCCGCTGAAGCTGCATAGCTCGACCTTCATGGCTGCAAATGTGAGGAAGGTAGCAAAGAGAAAATCTTAATTTAAATTTAAAATTTTTATATTTATTATTTTAAAATACATTGGCTAGAATATAATCAGTACTGAATAAAGTCTGCTTTCCTCCCTTCCTTTCTTTATCTATTTCCCTTTTTATTTATCTCTAACTACCTATCTGCCTCCCTACCCATCCATCCATCCATCCATCCATCCATCCATCCATCCCATCCATACATCCATATATCCATACAACCATCCATCCACCCATCCATCCATCCATCCATCCACCCACCCATGCATCATTGGTATCAGAGCATTGAGCATGTGGTGGCTGACCTCCCTACACACATCAGCCAATGAGTTCTCAGGCAGAGCCATGGAATTCACTTCTAACTTCATGGTTGGGGGGACTTACAGTCCCTCCTCAATCAGTCAATTGTACCATGTGTTTCAATAGTCTCCCTCACACAGACTCTGGACTGCTTCTCCTCTTTCTTGAAGAGGCTTTGTTCTTTTGAAATCTGTTTCTCTTGAACAGTCATGGCTCACCTGTCACTCCTGGAGAAATCAGTGTGTGTGTGTGTGTAACTTTGATCAGGAGTATACTGTAAATATTTAACAATTGATGGGGGGAGGGGCAGCAGAACCACCTGCCCACCTTAGACTTTTAAGTTTAGCTTAAATTAACGTTTTCCCCATCACTTTTTAAAGTCCATTCAATCAACAAACCGATAAATCAAGTCTTGATTTGTAGCCTACGGTGTAAATACTCACACTGAAAAATGAAGAGCCACCCCATCTGGATCTTCCTGTCTGGTCCATGAGGAGCCTGTGAAGGGATGAAGTGTTAACTGTCATCTGGAAAGAGTCTGTGTCTTAGCTGTCATAAGCAAAGTGACTGAGCTTCCACTTTTCATCTGCTAAGAGACTGATGGTTTAACTGCCATTACAGAGCAGGGGAGTTTCACCTCTTTGTACCACTTTGATAGTCTGGTGGAGCCTAGGGACACCTTCTCAGAATAATGCCTTTAAATGCATAAGAGAAAATACATAGGATTACAAAGGAAACCTATTGTATTGAATTACAGTTATCAATTAAAAAAAAACTCACAGACCCCAGGTTCAACCCCCATTCAAGAGTGACAGTGAACAGTGATGGTTTTTAGAGAAAATTTGAGAAGATAGAAAGATAATAATGAAAATTTATTTCCCAAGAGAACTATCTTTACTCTTTTTTTAAATTTTTTATTTTGTTTTTTAAAGTATTTGGGGTTAAGTAACTTGCTCAAGGTTACACAGCCAGTCATTATTATTTATCTGTGGGTGCTCACTTTCTGAGGCCGGGACCCATCCCAGGTCATCCCGACTCCGGGGCCAGAACTCTTACTCACTATGCCACCTAGCCGCCCTGAACTATCTTTACTCTTAAGGTAAAAACATTATAAAGCTAATTTCTTGAGGAATCTTTGAGGAGGTTGGAGAGTTATTAATCAGTTATTAACCAGGTACTGTGCTAAGGTCTGGGGAAATGGGGTGAAAAAGACAAAATCACAGTCTCTGCCTTCAAGGAGTTCATTCTACTAGAGGACGTGGCATGCAAAAAATAGTGGGGAGCAAATTTACAGAGTAAATGAAAGGCAATCTCAGAAGGAAGGTACTAGCAGTGGGTGGGTGGGTGGGAACCAAGAAAGACCTCCTGAAAAAAGTGGGATGAGCTGTGTCCTAAAGGAAGCCAGGAGGCAGAGGTGAGGAGAGAGGGCATGCTAGGCATGGGGGACTGCCTGAACAAAAGCCCAGAGTCAAGAGATGCGGGGTTATGAGCAAGGAGCAACAGGAAAGTCAGTCCTTTCCATAACTCAAAAGAAGCCCTATAGGGAGAGAGATCTCATGACCCGCCTTGGATGTTGGCACCCTGGGACAAAGTCCTGATCCTCTCATGCTAGTTATAGCTCTGGCAAGGTGCCTTTGGGGACTGTGAGGTCAGATGTTTGAGCACCAAACCTCCCTGTAGCCTATGGAAAAGTCACAGAGGGGATAAGTGCAGCCCCTTGGAGCACTCCAGAGAACAGAAAACTGGCTTCATGCTGTCGACCCATAGTGATGTTATGCTAGCTATTGCCCAAAAGAGGGCTTTCTCTGCCTGCGACTGAGAACTACCGTACTGCTTCCCCTGGGAAAGTGTGGAAAGTGGTCCGTGTGCTGAGTTTTGGAAGATCAGGATTCCATGAGGCACAAGTGGGGGTGGGAGAGCATTCCAGGCGTGGGGGACAGCCAGGGTAAAGACAGAGAAGGCAGATGTGAAGAATCTGGTACAGGAAACGGCTAGTGGACCAATTTGACTGAAACATAAAGTGTGTGAAGGGGGGATAAATGTGGAAGAAGACTGGGGAGGTTGGCTACAGCCTGATGCAAAAGGCTTCAAATGACAGGCTGAGGAGTTTCTATTTTACCCTAAAGGCAATAGGGAGTCAGCATAGCTTCTTGAGTAGGTGAGTGACTCGATTAAAACTGTGCTTGGGCAAGATTATTTTGGAACGGGGAGAACAAGAAGACAGTATGCAAAAATCTGGTGAGGAGAGAATAGCCAGGAGCCTTTGGTCAACAGGGTCAGATAATACAGAAAGGGTAAGAAGGATGAGTACGGAAAAAAGACGAAAGACCCTCAGATATAACAATGATGGGATTTCCAGAGGGAGCGATTTCAGTTTAGAGTTGATGGCAAAAGGGGTTGTAAAGGGGTGAAGAAAGAGGAGAAAAAGGCTGGAGAGATATGGAATAATAGCATGAAAAAATGGTATGGTCTACTAAAGGTTTTTTAAAGATGGAGGAGATCAAAGAACTGGAAATTGAGTGTATGCCCATTAATCGGGGAATGGCTCGGCAAGTTGTGGTATGATTGTGGTGAAAACTATTGTGCTGTAAGAAACGATGAGCTGGTCAGTTTTAGAAAACATGAAAAGACTTGTATGAAAATGAAAAGTGAAGTGAACAAAACCAAGTGAATATTGTATACAATAACAGTAATATCATTTAAAGAATCATTTTGAACAACCAAGTTATTCTGAGTAATATAAATACTCAGATCAATTCTAAAGGACCTATGAAAGAAGATGCTATCTGCCTCCAGAAAAAGAACCAATAAATAACAGTACTCGTGGTACAGTTTTACATATATTTATAAATATGTATAAATCAAACGGTGGCTTTCTCTAGTGTAAAATGGGGAGGGACAGAGGGACACAATTCAAAACTTAAAATATAACCAAAAAGGTAGAGAAAACAAAGTGAAAAACAAAGATGGAGGGGATCTAGGCACAACTGTAGAAAACAGTGGATAAGTAGAGTTTTGAGATTATAAAGAAAGAGAGGCTGATTGGGGGAGAAAACTCCCAAAGGAGCCAGGAGGAGATGAGACAAAGACTCAAGTGGAAGGATTGGCCGTGGCAAGCACAAGGGCTATGTTTTCATCAGAGCAAAGGAGAAGAGAAATAAGGGCCAATGCTAAAGTTTTATAAAGCATCCCATTGGGGAGAAGGAACTCATGGGTTGTTCATCCATTATTACCCTGGCTTTCTCATCAACTGCCTCTGTCTTTTTTTGCTTTCAGAGTCAGCCCATCTGCCACATCATATAGTCAGGAAGAAAGTGTGATTACAAATCTAAAAGTTGCTTGTAAACATGTGCTATAATTGCTCTTGTGAAAATGGACAAAGGCAGAGGTGTCTTTGTTGCTGACAGATACCAAGATACTCATTCACAAGAGGAACAAGGCAGTATCCCCAACAACTGCCTTGTTGCTGAACCATGGAATGTCTAACCTATGGCTTGATACATCCCCCTTACTTAGCACCGTGATGGATCCCACATTCAAGGTATGATTCTGACTTAACGGGACCAATGGTAAATGTCATGTGGTTTCAGGGATAAAGGACTCCCTGGGAGTACATTACACCACCAACTTCATGACATTGTTGTGAAGTTCAAATAAGATAATGGAAAATTTATGGCTGTGTAAACATGACTAAATGGGACCCAATTTAATAAGCATTTATTCTTTGGATCATAGAATCATGGGGTATAAAGTTATGTGCAAGGGAATGCACTTGGATTCCACTCCTGGCTTTGGTAAGAAAAAGTTGGGTGGGAGAAGAAACAGAAATAGAAACAGAAAATTGTAAAGAAATAGAAAAATCAGATGGTCCCTGGTCTCAGGGAATTCATTGTCTAACAGGAAGACAACACCCCTAGGCTTGTCTCAAATTTCTGCAAGTCACATTGAAAAGTCCCATGGCTCCCCAACTTCTGTGGCCAGTAACTGCCAACCAACTGCCTTGCACAGGGCAGGCAAATCAGTCTCCCTAAGGCATCAGGGCACCCTGAGAAAGAGATAGGAGAGAGAGTGACAGTCATTTCAAACCATGTTACTCCCTTCTTGGCCACAGAAGTCCCCAAATAGTGGCTGTGAGGGATGGCCTGGAAGCAGGCCCAGTGGTCTGGGTGGTGCTGCCACATTGAGAGCTCATGAAGAAGGAAGGTGGATCCCTTCACCTCAGTGACTCAGCTGTAGGAGCTAGTCTGGAAGCACATTTGGTGGTTTGGGGGGATAGTGCTATTCTCCATGCTCTTGGGTTCAGGGTCTGAGGGGAAATGATGGCCAAGCTGGTAGTGATGGTGCTTTGACTGGTTTCTGGAGGCTTGGGGAAAGCGTAGTCTAGGCTAGACTTGGATGCTACCCAGCTCAGACAGGATCACTGGGACTGCTTTGCTCCAGTGAGAATCTAGGTGATATTATACAACTTGAAACTGGGAGTAATAGTCTGGGAAAGAGGTATGGGTGGAGAGTTTAGAGGGCCAGTGAGCACAAAGAAGAGGACTGGTAAAACAGATGCAATGATAAAAGATTTTGATCAGATAAGGGCATTTTGGAGTCCAAGAATATTGAAGTGGTGACAGTTAAAAGTAAGATCAAGAGGGCTGGCTAATTCTGTGTGTAGGTAGAGTGGCAGAATAAATTCGAGTGGATTAGGAACTGAGTATATGGAGATTAAGGTATGTGAAGGAGTATCAACTTGTATGTTGGAGGAGGCCCAGAGTCAGCAAGACCAACCCATGGCTTGGCACTGAAGTCAGGAAGGCCAGTGTCTTGAAGGTCCATAGATGACTACATTTTAATTAGATGAATTTCAAATGAATGGGGAGCAAGGAATAGTGGAGGAAGGGGGAATGAGTGAGAGAACAAACCAATGCTGGAAAGGGTGGCCAGGCAGGCTTAGGTCTCAGGAGGCAGCCAGGTCTCAGGGAGAGCCAGAAGGTAGGGAGGCTTAATATGATACCAAGTTTCTTACCTTGGGACAGGTGTTCCAGAAGGCATGACTGAAGGGGCAGGGAGATCTAGAGTGGTGCATTTAGGGTACCAGGTTGAGGGGGACTTGGATGACACCCAGGAGTTTTGGGATAGGGAGGGTAGGAGGGAAGGAGTGTATGCTAAGCATTGAGGAATGAGTCCAGGCAGAATAGCACTGGCTGGAGAAAGGTCCGTTGAGGGAGGGAGCTGAATTGGACTGGTCAAGGTCATTCCTTGAGATGCAACCTCACAGTGGGTGATAATAATGTTGAATCCTAAAAGGCCAAGGGAGCCAGCTACAGCAGGAAAAGCAGGCAAAAGTATAGCCTCAGGGAGTCTGGACAGAAGGCCAGACCAGGGCCTATCAGGTAGATGCGATAAGAAAGACTCCCTCCCCCCGGGGCCCAGGAGCAAGGTGACCTGGATCTGGGGCTGAGATGAGAGATACCCTGGGAAGCTTGTGGAGCAAAGGGGCCCCGTGCAGGAGGCTGTATCAAGAAACATGGTCTCTAGGATGAAGGCAGTGAGTGTGCCTCTGTCCTCTGTCCTGGTCAGGCCCCCTTTGGAATACTGTTGCCAGTACGGCACAACACTTTTGAGGAAGCTCATTAGTAAACTGAAGAAATCGGGAGTGTGTAGCCTGAAGAGGAGAAGGCCCTGGGGGCCTTTTGTCAGATATGTTCTTCAAGGGGGAGAGTCTGTGACCAGATAAAGGTCTGCCCTATAAGCAGGAGGGTTTTCACTGATGACTTTTGGGCAATCCAGTGATGATGAAAATAATCCTTTAAGGTTCATTGAAAACTAGGGCTCTTCACCTTTTTTGTGGATCCAGAAACTCTTGGCAATCAGCCTGGTGAAGCCCATGGCCCCCTTCTCAGAATGTTGGGTTACTGCCTCCATTCACAATGGAAAGAAATGCTCAATTTCACCTAGTGACTAATGAGTATAAAAATGTCACTTTTTCCCCATGCAAATTCATGAACTCCTTAAAAGCCATCCAAAGAAGCAGTTTCTCATATAACTAGAGAGGATTGGGGCTGGAGAGGACCAGCTGAGGGTCAAAGATAACAATTAATTAAAAGTCAACAATTAATCATGAGAAACCCAGTGAAGGCTATTGTGAGGGTGAACCCAAGGGGTACCTGAGGTAGCTCTAGGCCCCAGGCCTCCCACACCTCAGAGGACTTGGTCAGAGACCCTAGAGGGTTTCCTTGTCAATCCTATCTAGACTGCTCTAATAGCTGACTTCAAATTTAGGGCCCTAATCCTCTTGGCCTCCTTGTCTCTGGACCTGCCAGGCACCTTGGTGTTCAGAGCTCTGTGGGAAACTTATCTCCAGACCTTTCCTCTTCTGCAGCTGCTGTCGCCATCCCTGAAGGCCTCATCCACCCCGTCCTTCTTTCTCCTCTTCTCCCTGCTGCCCCACTGCAGTTCACAACAAGGAATTTTCTAGGGTTTATTCACCAAAGAGAAGAAGAGTGAGGACTCCAGGGAAGTCCTGAGGCCAAGAACACTTGGGTCTGCCTCTCCTCTGCTGACTGTGTGACCATAAGCAAGGCATAGGTTCCTCTTTTTTGAGCAGAAAGGGACCTCCTGATTTTACAGATGAAGAAACTAAATGAAAGCTGAATTAGGAGTCCTGGGGAGATGCTGCAAAGTCGAAAATGCAGGGCAAATGTTTGGAGAATCTAGCAAGTGGGAAAGGTCTGTCCCAGAGGAACACGGGCTGTCTCAGGAGGCAGCAGGTTCCCCCTACTCCTTACCAGTTTCCATTCACCTTGGATATATTGTCATCTCCTCTACTACTGGAAATACCACCCAACTGCCCAAAGGGTCCAGGACACACAAAAAAATTTAGAACCTTTGCTTTAGAACAAAGACCCAGAAAGGAAATGAGAGCCTCAGAGGAAGAACTGTTAAGGACAGCAGGGTTTCTTACTCCAATGACATACTCCTTGAAAATTTTATTGAACCTGACAGACATCTGTGACTATAGGGGACAACAAAAAGGACTGGAACAAAAATTGAAGAACTGAAAAAAAATCCAAAAATGTAAGGCATCTCCTCTAACTGGGGGCTTGCATAATATGCTTTGCCTGGTATCAGCCCAGCTTGAGTCTGGAAGTGTGGGATGGAGGGCAGCTCCTTCACCTTTCTCATTCAGAGCAAGCTCAGGTATTCAGTGTTTCTTGGTTGGCTTACTGCATGTTAATGAGAAACTATTTAAGTAGCTGTAGAGATGGATGAACAGATGAAATCTCCCTCTCTATTTTCCCCACTTCCCTTTTCCTCTCTCTCCCAGCTCCTTCCCTCTGCATCTGTCTGTCCCCATCTCTGCGTCTCTCTTTCTCCTCTCACCCAGGCTACCATGTGGCCCTGATCACATGTCACCTCTGTTCTTTTTGTTCTTTCCCAGACCCAGGTGAATGAGTATCAGAGGCTAACTGGACCAGATTATGACCCTGTGAGTTGTGAAACATTGGAAGAGCCACCAGAGGTCCAGCAACTTGAGCCTCAAGTGGCCATGCCTCAGGCTCCATCTGCCTCTGCTGCTGTGGGTGCTTCATTCCATTGGTGAGCTCTTCCCAGAACCTCTAGTTTGGGAAAGAGCCCAGACCAGCCAGCCCTGTTCCCCAGACTCTATTGTTCTGCACCCACATTTTTCATCTTCCCTTTCCCCATTAGAAAGTAAGTTGCTTGAGGGAGGGAAGCTTTCTTTTCACTTGTGTTTGTATCCCCAGCGCTTTGCAATTCATTCTCAGGCTTCCTGTAGCTGTGTCCTTGGAGTTCAGGGAAGTCAGCAATTAACCTGGCAGTAAGACAATATCCAGCCACCAAGTGAACAGCTCATTTTCAGCTGTGCCCTGCCTTTTTTTTAAAATTCTTGCTTTTTTTAAAAATAAATTTAATTATTTAATAAATAAATATATTTTTAAACATTTGGTTTTAAATCTTTTCATTCTGTTGTGCCTGATTTTCCCCATACCCCCTCCCCCCCAAGGAAGCAAGCAGATTGCCAGGTCAGCTCTGCCCTCCCCAGCTGGGTCTCCGCCATTTCCACTTGGCTCACCTGCATAGAAGTGGGCGGGCTTCGAGAGTTTCAAGGTGTGTACTGATCAATCACTGCTTATGTAAGGCCCTCTTTATAAGCTAAGGTTCTGCCCCAGATCGGGGTTGTTGCAGGCTGCTGCTAGTACTATTGCTGTACTTAAGATCATGTGGCCTGATCAGCCAATGTGGCATTTTAATAAAAGGTCCATTTTAAAATTATTACTTGGGTCTTGCTTACATTAATCAAGGTACAACATTTCCCTTCCTCCCTTGTCACCCACCTTTACTGGGAAGATAAGCAATTCAATATAGGTTGTACGTGTGTAGCTAATGCAAAACATTACCATGGTAGATATATTATAAAACACTAATTATATTTCCCTCCCTCCTCTCCTACCTCCCACTTGTTCTATTCTCTACTTTGGTCCTGTCCCTTTTCAAAAGTGGATGCTTCCTACTTCCCTCCTCCCCAGCATGCCCTCCCTTCCAACATTCCCCCTCTCATCCCCTTCCCCCCTACTCTCTTGTATGGTGAGATACTCTGTTTAGTGTGTATGTTATTCCCTCCCTGAGCCAAATTCAATGAGAGTAAGGTTGACCCATTCCCTTTTGCCTTCCTGTTCTTCCCCTCCATTGTAACCATTTTCCCTTGCCTCTTCTATATGAGATAGTTTACCCCATTCTGTCTCTCCCCATCTCCTAATTCATTCCTACATTTGAATTGGGGAATAGATAATCAAGTTTGGGGTTAAGTAACTTGCCCAAGGCCACACGGCTAGGTTTTTATTTGTGTGTGCATTAAGTGTCTGAGGCTGGATCCGAACTCAGGTCCTTCTAACTCCAGGAACGATGCTCTACTCACTGCTGCTCTACTCACTGAGCCACCTAGCCTCCCAGAGACCCAGTCTTCTTAGTGTATCATTAGCCTTCAAACTCCAAGGCTTGTTTTTTTCTTTTGAGGGGGGAAGGTAAGTCATTTGGGGTTATGTGACTTGCCCAAGGTCACACAAACAAAACAGACCCAAACACCAGACCTGATGTTTGGAGGTACAGGCCTTAAAAGGGAGAGGGAAGGAGGGAGTCCTTTCCTCCTCTTAGTTTAATACATGGTGTCCATGCTGGGGAGGAACATGACTTTCACCCCGGCATGAAAGGCAGCTGGAAAGAAAGAGCCAGAGTGTCCCAGTCTGGCAGTGCTAAAGATGAAGGCTCTTCTGCCACCTGGCCAGCAGACAGAGGCTGCTCCCACCAACATGGCAGGGGAACACAAACGGTTTTTTCCCAGAAGCAGGTCTTTGCTTCTCCCCCACAGGTGCCTCCTTCCTGGGTGATCCTGGGTGATCACAAAGCACCATTACATAAACACCAACCTCTCTAGGGTCCCTTCTTGGGGCACTGAGTACCAGTACTAGTAAGTGTGTCAAGTGTCGGAGGTTGGATTTGAACTCGGGTTCTCCTGACTCCAGGGCCGGTGCTCTATTCACTGTGCCACTGAGCTGCCCCACCAAGGCTTGTTCTTAAATTTTCCATGTGTCCTGGACTCCTCCGGCCATCTGGCGAAACCGCTTCTCAGAATGGAGGCCCTTCTCAGAATCAGGTCATTGAACACGTAAAATCAAACATGTAGGATAACAAAGAAAACCAAATATACTAAAATCCAATTCTCAAAGGATTTTTTAAGGAGCCTCTAGCCCCCAGGTTAAGAGTCTCTGCTTTATACTGCTGTAAAAATGGTGATAAAGGAGACCATGGAAAGAGTAAAGTGGGAAGAATTCTGGATTTGGGGGCAGAGGAGCTTAGCTCTCCTACATACTCTCTGAGTGACCCTGGGCAAGTCACTTTATTCATCTACTCCTCAGTTTCCTCAATTATAAAACAAGAGGGTTGGGACTTGTTAAGATCCCTTCCGGCTCCTCTGGCCTTTGGAGGTAGAAGTGATGCTGTGATTCTGTTACTGTCTCTGTAGACAGAGCTGGTCAGGTCTCACATCCACAATGACACGGGAAATGTGTGTTTAATGACGGCAGGTTTTCCAGATGACCACAGGCTCCCCTCTTTAGATGCCAACATTCATCTAGACCCATAATGGAGTCCTTGCAGCAGAAGGGCTGGAGGGCATGGCTAGGAAGCTGTGGCCACTAGAAGGGACTCCTGTTCAGCTGAGACTTTGCCATCACCTCATGCTGTTACTCACCATTAAACTGATCATCTTCTTTCTCCCCTGAGACTGCCCCCAACATGGAACTGCTCTAGCCACTAGGATTTGGTGACACTAGTGACTGTGAAAACATTTCTGAAAAATCCTCCTTTTCAATTTCTCTAGGAGCATCAAGAAATAATATTTTTCTCTAAAGTGCTTTCCAGACTCTTGGGAAAAGGCTTCTGGGAAAGGTGAATGATGTGTTGAGTACAAAAAAGCTTTTCATTAAATGAATGGATCTAAAGGCATTTACCTCTCTTTAGTCCCTCAAGAACTAGAAGGATTCACCCTTTGGGACGTGCCCTCTTCCACTCAAAGGAAACACTCTCATCACCTCTCATTCATCTGATACAGATCTCTGGGAGAGACTCCATTGACTCCTCAAGGGGAGCAGCCCAGGAGTAATGGCTAGACCCTTGGTTTCTTAGCTCTGGAATGTTAACACAGGCTGGATCTTAGGGTATCCATTCCTTTTTCAAGGTTTCCACAAATGTTACCTGACATTTTCTTGGGGCAGAAACGCATGGGAGATTCTTTCCAGGACAGAATGCCTTGTTTATTAAGCTGATTGGAAACAAAACCATATCTGACAGACTGGTCCTTATATGCAGAGTGTGGTTCAGTCATTTCTTCACTCATGTCTGAGTCTCCATAGCCTCATTTGGGGTTTTCTTGGCAAAGATACTGGAACGGCTTGCCATTTCCTTCTCCATAATACAGAACCCCGGGTTAGTATTATTTTTCCTTTTGCTACTACCTTGACCACAGCCTGTCGTTCTGGCTACCTTGCTGACCATGTCTTGCAGCCTGCCTTTGTCTACCTTCGGGCATATTCTCTCTCCCTGGGACAATTAACTGCCTCAAACTGCCATCAGGTCTCAAGTTGGCCCCATCTGTGTATTTGAGAAAAAGAGGGAGGGGACTCCAAGCCATTTTATGTGGGGATACTCCAGCCAATGTATCCCCTTGGGTTACCGCATCCATCTTCCTCCAGGGCTGGGACAGTGCCTAGCAACCAGAAACTTGGGATTTCTGTAGGAAGAGTGAGGGATGACCAGTCAACACTGTTATATGGTTCTTGTTCAGTCATTTCAGTTGAGCCTGACTCTTCATGATCCTATCTGGGGTTTTCCTGGCAAAGATATTGGAGTGCTTTGCCATTTCCTTCTCTAACTCATTTTACAGATGAAGAAACTGAAACAAACAGGATTAATGACTTGTCCAGGGTCACACAGTTGGTGTCTGAGGCCAGATTTGAACTCCCAAGAGATGAGTCTTCCTGACCCCAGACCTGATGCTCTGTGTGCCCCGCACACTATAGTGCCCTAATTAGAGCTCCCATTTTTACAGCCCTTTAAGATTTGCAAAACACTTTATAAATATTATCTCATTTGGGCCTCACACTCCCTCTGTGAAGGAGGCATTGGTATGATCCTCATTTTTGCAGATAAGGAAACAGATTTAGCAAAGTTAAATGACTTGTTTTACACTCATTAGGGCTGCTGGCACACTAATAAGGAGTCAATCAAGTTTTAATGACTGATCCCCAACACAGACAAGTAGTCATTACTGTAATGGAAATGCAAATTTAAAGATCTTCCCTGCCCCTAGGCCCTTTGATAGGCTTAAGAGACTCTGAGAACCTTCCTTGATTTGAAAATATACACTGTCCCCTAACAGGCTGCATGTGGTCACCTGGAGCCTGTGGTAGGAGGCTTGGTTTTCAGGAATGCCTATACCTTGATGCTGTGTGATTGGGCAGTGGGTCAAGAGGGTGGTTACATTCTCTGACCCAGGAGAAGGCTATATAATGCCTGATCTGAGACTTTGTTTTGGGGCTCACTTTGAGAAGTGTTGTGTGACTTGACCAGATGAGACTCTGGGCAGCCGTTGAGAGCCCCCCGGCTTTGAAAACCCAGATGTTGATGCTTTCCTCTCTGGTAACTGTGATTTGGTATGGATGTAATGGTTGGACAGTTTGGAAGCCCGTCTGCTTGATCTGTTTCTCTGTCTTGTAACTTCTGTCTGTATAATCTGAAGGTTGGGGTGCTGACCTTTTTCCCCTGAACTAGGTAAACGATATATGTTTGATTGATTAAAGTAAGCTTGTTAACCCATTTTAAATTGCTTTCCTTTAGAAAAGCAGATCTAAGAACCTGTATTGGCAGCCACCCTGGGGATGCTGGGGCGCTTGCTGCTACAATTACCCTGGCCCCCACTGCCTGAAGGCAGGTCAGTTACACCCACCGCCCCCCCTACCCTGAAGGGAGCTGAGATGCCTAGTCTCTGCCATTGGCTCCAGTCCTTGCTGACTGCATTGCCCCAGTTCTAAGGGCTCCAGGGCCCTGGCTCCATGTGAGCCCTTAAAACTCAGATTTGGTTTTGCAAAGGAATATTTATCTCAAAAGTATAGCAAGAACAAACATGCAAACTTTCTTCCTCCATACCTGGAGGGCAAAAATTCTCCCCCTCTCCCTTATTCTCCCCTTCCATGCTGGCTTTCATGCTGGGCTGCCTGCTGAGTCTGGCTTGGAATCCTGGCTCCAACTTTGCCAGCTTGAACTCCCGGATCAGGGGACTGCATCGCTTATAGGTCTTAAGAGGGAGATGGAGGCAGGCAGCCCTTCCCCCCACTCAGCTTAGTACATGGTGCCAATGCTGGGGAGGAACATGACTTTCACCCCAGCATGAAAGGCAGCTGGAAAGAAAGAACCAGAGTGTCCCAGTCTGGCAGGGTAAAGATGCAGGCCCTTCTGCCACCTGGCCAGCAGACAGAGGCTGCTCCCACCATCATGGCAGGGGAACACAAATGGTTTTTTCCCAGAAGCAGGTCTTTGCTTCTCCCCCACAGGTGCCTCCTTCCTGGGTGATCCTGGGTAGTCACAAAGCACCTTTACATAAACACCAACCCCTCCAGGGTCCCTTCTTGGAACAAAGCACTGAGTCCTGGGCTGGCTCAGACCAGAGCTCCTGTCCAGGCCCCCTCTGCCTGGCAGGGCTGGGCATGTGCCCCGGCTGATGCTCTGGAATGTTGATATATCCATGTATGTCAGTGTGTACGCTTTTGTGTGTGCATGTGTGTGTGTATGTGTTTATGTGCGTGTATATGCGTGTGTGGGAATGTGTGCACATGTGCGTGTGTGTACATGTGTGTGTGTGGACAACACACTTTTAAGTTTAATCTGAATTATTAACATTTTCTCTGTCACTTTCTTGAGTTCAGACAGCCCTCACTTGATGCCTCCATCCCTGACAATTATTGCCCTTTATTTCTTATGCTCTTTGTGGCTAAATTCCTCAAAACAAGACTGTCTACAGCAGGTCCTTCCACCTTCTCTCTCTCTCTTCATAAACCGCTCACAATCAGGCTTCTGACATCATCATTCCACCAGTGCTTTTCTCTCCAAAGTTACTAATGATCTCTTGGCTGCCAAAGCCAAGGGCCTCTGCTCAGTCATCATTCCCCTTGACCACTCTGCATCCTTTGCTGATCTCTCCTTTATTCTCTCTGTTCCCTGGGTTTAAGGATACCTCTCTCTTCTATCTCTGCCTCTCTCTGCCACTGTCTCTCTGTCTCTTTGTCTCTGTTTCTGTCTCTGTCACTGTCTGTCTTTGTTTCTCACTCATGTCACGTGCTTTCCTAGTTCTCCTCCTCCCTCTCTGACCACCCCTTCTCTCTCTCTGTTGGATCCTCCTCCAGGTCATGCCTCTCTGACTGTAGGTGCCCTCAGCATTCTCTCCTGGGCCCTCTCCTCTTCTCCCTCTGTACTACCTCACTTGGTGATCTCATCAGCTCCCATGGATTTGATGTCTATCAATATTGCTGATGATTATCTAACCTACCTATCCCCTTTGCCCCAAACTCTTTGCTGACCTCTAGTCTCCTGTCTCCAGCCACCTTGGCGATATTTCCCACTGGATGTCCAGTAGACATCAACATGTCAAAAACCAAACTCATTATCTTTCCCTCCTATGCTCTCCCCTTCCCCTTAGCTGCCTTCCCATTCTCCTAGTCCTAGAGGTTTATAAGCTAGGTGACACACTCAGCTCCTCACTATCTCTCACTCCTCTCCCCCATCCAATCTGTTGCTAAGGGCTATCTGCATCAATTCTGCAGCATCTCCCCAATAGGACCCCTTCCCTCCTCTGACACTGAAGGGGTGCTTGGGATATATATATTTGTAACATCAGTCTATGTCTGTAATATCAGTTTGTAACATCAGTTTGTAAAAGGGGTGCTTGGGATCTATGTCTATAAAATCAATTTGTAAAAGCAGTCTGTAAAATCACACTTCCCCCTCCCCAGCCCCAGAGCATTAACTCTGCCCCTTCCCCCTGCCAGCACTCTGTCCAGCAACTTATGAACTGTTTATCTCTGCTTGAAACAATAACAAGCTACCTATGAATCCTTCACTAAACCATCTATAAACATTTTAGCTTAGGCAAATGTTATCTCCCCTAGTAGAGTGGCCGGCTGAGCCCATGAATCCTTCAATGCCCTATCTATAGGTTAACACCTTAGCCAATTATACCCATACTGAGTCTCCATTAGCCTTGGTTCCCAATATCCATCTTGTCAAACATGACACTGATAGGTGGCAGACTGGGCATTTCTCAGTTAGCCCTGACCACTGGCTGACTTAGTGATGTTTCAGGCCTAAAACCACACCTCCAGGTAGCCCCCCATCCCTTGGGCTATCTCCTAGTAAATTATGAGCAATATGCCTACACAGTTGATATTAAAAGTACAAGTTCCTTTAAGCACTGACCACTCCTTAACTCCTCCCTAATCCCACCCTTACTCACCTAGTTAGCATAATTGACACCTGATTTACTGTCTTGACTCCTTAAAACTATAGCTGTGATTTCTGTAAGTTTGCAGGTTCCCTAAGAACCCTTGCCCACTGTGCTGTACAGTGTAACAATAAACTTCTACAATCTTGGCTTCCAAGTTTGCTTGAGCCTGGTGAATTCTTTCCAGACTGAATTGCAGGGTTTCTGGTCACTGATAAGGATCAGAGTCCTGGTAGAACCTATTATCCTTCCTCAACAACACTGCCCCCCCCCCCAATCAATTCCTACCTAGACTATTGCAATGGCTGCTGGGAGGTCTGCCTGCCTCAAGTCTCTCCCCATTCCAATCCAGCTTCCATTCAGCCACAGTCCCTCCCACCCAACAAACCCCAGCAGCCCCCTATCACATTCAAGATGAAACAGAATGTCCTCTGCTGGGCAGTCTTCTCTCCTCTGGGATCCAGTGACTCCTGTCTCCAGGCTAGTCCTTGCACACATAGCTTCAGGCATTTCACCTGGCTGCCCTCCCAGGCCAGGGCCTTCCCTTCCACCAAGGGAAGCTTTCCCAGCCCCTCCTAATCCTCACCACTTCCTTTGTCTGCTCATTCTCTCCCGAGATCCTTGAGGGTAGACACTGGCCCCAGAGTATAGCATAGCACAGGGCACAAAGCAGGCACTCAATAAATGTTTAGCAACTGACCATTGACATACCAGACTTTTCCCAAGAAATTACAGAGTGAAGGGTAGGAAGAAGATGGCAAATAGAGCCTAGGCTTGAAGACCTCTAAGAATGGAGAAAAAGTGAGTGCCCCTAAAGTCTGTCACTAATAGTGGCCTGAAGGCCTCCAGCATTAGAAACACCCAGAGCAGAGGGAGGCCCTACCTTCTTTCCCAGGTTTTAGTGGTTTAAGATTGTGCTGAGCTTCCTTAAGCATCAATCCAGTGAAGGGGATTATCAAATGTTAAAATACAGAAGGCCAGTGCTACAAGAAACCTTAAAACATAAAATTCTAGAACAGAGAATATTAGAGCAGGGAGGGGCCTTAGAACAGGGGATGCCAGGGCTGGGAGAGGCCTGAGAATAGGTGATGTCAGAATTTGGGGGGGGACCTTGGTACACAGACTATGAGAACACAAAATGTGGAAGTTGACAGACTGATCGTCCCCCCTCAATGTTTTTGAAAGAATGCTGTATTTATTTTCAGCAGTCCTAGGTTCAAATCCTAGTCCAGGATTTTGTGACCTGTGTGAAGTGACCTTAGGGAGGGCACTTCACCCCCTGAGCCTCAGTTTCTTCCTCTGAAGCAGATCAAATGACATGGTTGGTAGGGTAGTGGAGTCAGAAAGACTTGGGTTCAGATCCCACGTCAGGTCCTCAGTGTGACTCCAGCCCAAGCACCTCCCTTCCCTTGCCTCCACTGCCTCATCTGTAAATGACTGAGTTGGCCTTGGTAAGCTCTTAAGTCCCTTTTAGCACCCCTCACACAGCTGGGATTTGGGTTCCTCCCAGACTCTTACGCTCAAACCTCTCCTTCACAAGAAGGAAACAGGACCCACAAGTTTAGCCCCCTCCACTTCTGGCACGAAGGGCAGTGGCTCATGCCAACAAAGCCTGCCTTGGAATCTTGAAGGAGAGGGAAGGGCATAACCCAGGAGGCTGTCCTCCTGCCACCTGGCTTCTGTTTTTAAAACTTTCTTTTACTGTCTTCAAATGGGCAAAGGTTATTTAAGTTACTTAAGGCCCACACTATTGGCCAAACTCTCGGTATATCCATTTAACAAGCATTTATTAAGCCCCTACTGTGTGCACGGTGCAGTGCAAAACCCTGGAGATATAAAGAAATGCAAAAAAGATTTCCCTTCTTTCCAGGCTTCACAATCTAAAGGGGGAAGGGGGTGGTATATAACACGTAAATGACTATCTCTGTCTACCTACACACACACACACACACACACACACACACACACACACACACACACACACACACACACACACACTAGAGGGAAGGCATTAGCCCTTGGGGGCCTGAGGAGGGTCTCCTGGAGTGAGTACTATTTGAACTGAGCCTCAAGGAAGCTGGGAAACAGAAGAGGAGGGGAGAGGGGAGACTATTTTAGGAATTCAGGCAGTGCAAGGACACAGAGATAGAGGATGGAATGTTGTGGCCCAAGAAAGCATGTGAAATCAGGGTGGGGCCAGGTGATGAAGACATCTGAATGCCAAACAAAGGCGTTTACATCTGATTCTGGAGGTAGCTAGAATTCTTCAGAGCAGGGAGACACAAAGTCAGGCCTGTGCTTTGACACATAAGTGGAGCATGGACTAGAGTGGGGAGAGACCTGAGACAGAGGCCAGTTAGAAGATCGTAGCTGTCCAGGCAAGAGAGGATGAAGGCCTGAACTAGGGTGGCAGTTGTTTTAGTGGAGAGAAGGAGACATACATGAGAGCTATTGCAAAGAGAAAAATGACATCTGGCAGGCAGTGGATTGGAGACCTGGGATGAGTAAGTGAGGGCATAGGGACAGCCCTGAGATTTGGGAGCCTGGCTGACCATCGGTAATGGAGAAGTGAGGAAGCAGGAAGGGTTGAGGAGTTGGGGGAGATGTTGAGTTCCACTTTGGACGTGTTTTTAGGACTTATGGTTTGAGGTGTCCAAATGGCAATTTGGTCATATGGGACTGGAGCTCAGGAGAGAGACTAAGTCTGGATATGTAGCTCTAGGAACCATATACAAAGAGACTGAACCCCTGAACCCTGGATGGGGGGGGACTGATGAGATCATCAGGTGACACAGGGATGGGGAGCCTATGGCCTCAAGGCCACCTGTGGCCCTCTAGGTCCTCAAATGTGGCCCTTTGACTGAATCCAAACTTCACAGAACAAATCCCCTTCATAATTTTTATTAAGGGGATTTTATTAAGTTTGGATGCAAAGGGCAACGCTTGAGGACCTAGAGGGCCACAGGTGGCCTCGAGAACCCAGGTTCCCCACCCCTAGTAGACAATAAAGACAAGAGGGCCCAAGACAGACCCTTGGGGGATTCCCATGGTTACTGAAGAGCCAGCACAGGGGACAGAGGAAACATAGACAAGGGAGGAGGAAGACCTGGAGAAAATCATATCACAAAAAATGAGGGGAGAGTCCACAGAAGGAGAATGGGATCAGCCCCGTCAGACAGAGGGAAGTCAAGAAGGATAAGGATGAGGAAAGGCCCTCAGACACAGCAGAATCATGGGGAGCTTCTAGCCCTGGAGGCTGCTTGGACATCGGCAAGCTAGCTGCCTAGTTCATTCACACATACTTCAGCAAAACCCTCAAGTCCCACCACGCCAGAAAAATGCTCAAGAAATCCAGGGAGAAACTGCAGTGATTTCCTTTCTTCCAAAAACTACATGGAGTCACCCAGGAAGAGTGTCATCTGTTTCTCTGAAGTTGGATAGCCTCTTCCTTCACACGTGCAAGTCTTTCTGTTTTCTCTAAATCCACCAGCTCATTATTTCCTACAGCACCCAAATATTCAGCTCAATCACATTCTGAGAGATTGTCTATGAAAGTTTCCCCCTAGAATGCTGTTGTCACAATGCTCCTGTAACAGTTCAACTTAGGGAGACTAAAGTGAGTTGTCTGTCCAGATTCAAGTAAGCACCAATTTAGTTGACTAATTATGTGGCAGGTGGAGCACTTAGGGCTAGTTGCAGGTTAATGAATCTAAATTGACATAGAAGGTAGAGAGAGCATATAGTTAATCAGTGCAATATATAGCTTAACTTCCTCAATAGCTCTAACTATAATTGCCCTTTAACATCATGTTGTGGGGGAAAAAAACTTCCCTTTAAAGATGAACCAAAGAACCACAGTATGTCTCATGTCTTATGTTTCATTGTTTTGCAGATGCACTCTTCAGTTACTCCTAAATACCTGATTCATTCATATTGAAGAATTTCCTTTCTAATTCATCAATGCAAACTTAAGTTGTCTGAAGTAACCTAACAAAGCACCATTATGTTCTGGTACTAAGAAAGTGACCTTTCAATAAAACTATTGAAATGCAAAAAAAAAAAAAAAAAAAAAAAAAGAAAGTTTCCCCCTACTTTTCTGCATTTCTTCTATTCTTGGCTACACAGGTTTTATTTATACAAGAAAACTTTAACTTAAAATTATCAAAATTATCCATTGTATTTCAACAATGGTTGAACAACCATGCTCTCACCTTATAATATAATTTAAGGTCTGATACCACCGAATCTGGCTCCTTCATATCTTTTTCCCTTGGTTTCCTTGAAGTTCCTGAACCTCTGCTCTTCCAAATGAACCCTGTTATTATTTTTCCTAAGTCAGTAAGATAATTTTTTTTTAGTAATTTAATTGAGATGACATTACATAAATAGATTAGTTAGGTATAATTGTCATTTTAAAAATTACATTGGCTTTACTTACTTTGAACAACACATATTACTTCAATTACTTAGATCTAACTTTATTTGTATAAAAGGTGTTTTGTGTTTATATTCCTATAGTTCCTGTGTCTGTTTTGGCAGGTATATTCTCAGGTTTTTTTACACTAATTATTTTAAATAGTCTAAAACAATGTTGAATAATATGACAGACACAGGGTAGTTTTCCGGTCTTTCTCTTTTACTTAAATCTATTTTAGTCTTAACTTTGAGATCATGATTTCCACTCCTGCTTTTTTTTTTCTTGCATAATTCTACTCCTTTTATGTTTGTGTATATCTCTCATTTTTGTAGCATTTCCTGAAAGCAACATATTGTTGAATTCAAAACTTTAATCCATCAGTTTCCATTTTATGAGGAAATTTATCCCATTCATGTTCTAAGCTATAATTACTTGTATATTTTCTTTTCCATTTTTATTTTTCCTCACTATCCTCACCCTATTCCTATCCCTCCTCATTCCTCTGCTTTACTTCTACCCACTACCTTGTCCTCCTATTTCTTAACCTATACCCCCCTCCAAGAATCCCTCCCTCACCCCTTCCCATGCCCTATCTCCTTGCCCTCTTGGTTTTTTAAAGTTTAGAACACTTTTACACCCCCTCTATGTTAGTCCCTCTTTAACCCATTCCCTTTAATGTATATACCCTTCTATTCTGCCACCCCCACCATCTTGTGCCCTCACCCTCTTATTTCTTTATAAATTTAGAAGACTTTATACTCTTCTAAGTGTATGTGTTCTCTCTTTAACCCAGATCCAATAGAGACCCCCATCTGATTCCCCTTTATCGTTTCTTCCCCTCAGGCCTCACAATATTTATTTCCATCTCTCTGAAGAAACCTTATGCTTCTTCTTGGGAAGGGGGGATGAGTTAATTGTATTTACTGTATAGCCAGATATCCCATGGTACCCTAGCTAACCATGAACAGTCAGAGCTTGGATCACTGCAAAACCAGAAGTATTCCAAGCTACCTGACTTTTAAAGTACCAGAACTAAGAAACTTGGAGCCAGATCTCCCACCTCAAGACTCCCTTTCTCTACAGTTTCAGAAAGGGGAAACTGAGGCCCTGAGAGAGGAAATGATTCACTGGAGGTTGCCTGAGCTAATTAGGGAGGTAATTCATAGGGTTAATTATATTTGCAACTCTTAGGACCCTGAGGGGAATTGCCTTCCTTTTGCAAACCAGGAAACAGGATTGGAAGGGCCAGGCATGTTCCAGAAGCTCAGGAGACCACCTCTTCTGGGGAGCTCTCAATTTCCCCGTTTGCAAGCAGAATCACAGATCTAAAGTGGAAGCAGGTGTCTAATCCAACTTGTCTCTGGCATTCCTTAGGTCAGTTCCTCTTCCCAACATCCCTGACAAGGGCTCATTAGCTTTCTACATCGAAACCCCAAAGGCAGGGGCTCTCTGATCTGCTTTGGGGTGTCTCTAAGGGGCTTTTCCTGAAATCTAATCTCCCCAGCCTTCGACTGAAGCTCCATTGTCTACATAGGCGGTCATGTACATTTCTAGCACACTTTAAGGCCTTTTAAAAATTGTCCACTTGACAAACATTAACATGTTAGTATCAAAGTGATACTGTTGACTTCTTTACAGGTGGGTTGTTGCTTTTTTTAATGTGTATCAAAATGTTAGTCAGTAACCACTCTGCCCCTATTCTTTATGCCCTTCTGAACTTCCTTTTTTGCTTTCTCCGGTGTTTTACTGACCGGCTTTTTAGCCATTCACTTCTGACCTCGTCTCCTCATCTCCCCATCCTAAGAACACTCCTGGGCCTCAGTTTCCCCATGAGACCCTGGGGTCTTTGGTTACTTTTCTCTCTAAATTCCCTCTGCCTCTCATCTGCACAAGTCTGGGCTGAGTCAAACGAAGGGAAGGGAACAAGCATTTATTAAACTCCTACTAGGGGCCGGGCACTGAGTTTTAAGGTGGCTGGATATGTTCCGCCTCTTTGGCCGCAGGTTCTCCAGAACAAGGAGCTGCAGGCCTGGGTTATTTATAAGGTCCTTTTTACCGCTAAACCTCCTCCCCTCGCCCTCAGTTTCCCCGCTTGCTCGAGGAGCCCCAAGGATTTCCTCGCTCTCCCCGAGGCAGCACAGCCCGCGAACACCGGGCTGAGATCGTTAAACAGTCACAACCGTAGTCCGCAAATAAACCCTCACCCCCTCCCCCGCCTTCTCCCCGGAGCACGCGGGGCCTGACCGGTTCCAGGAGAAGCCGGGTGGGGGGGCGGGGGCGGGGCGCTCCGGGAGAGCTCAGCCAATCCAGGCGCCCCGCTCCTGGTCCGATCTTCTCCGCGCCTCACCATTGGGCAGCGCCGGGGTCTCGGCCCACCGAACCCTGGGGAGGCCGAGCCAATCGGGAGGAGTATCGGGGCCGGGACCGGCTCCGGGCCGAGAGTGTCGGTGGGGCTGGGCGGGGCGAGGAGAGGGCGCGAGCGGCGCTTTTAGGTTCGCTCCTCCCCCATCTGCGTCCCGCGCCGCCGGCCGATACTCCCGCAACCTTTGCTCAGCACGTCCTAAGGGAGCCCGTTCGGGACAGGACGCGGGGAGAGCATCCCCGGGAGCCCGCAGCCTACGTGCGCCCCCTGCGCGCGCGGAGAAAACGTCCCCGGGAGTCCGCAGTGCGCGCGAAGAGAGCGTTCCCGGAGCCCCGCCGAGAGCGCGGAAAAAACGCCCCCGGATCCCTCCAGCCTACGTGCACCCCCTGCGCGCGCGGAGAGGACGCCCCCGGGGCCCGCAGCGCGCCCTCCCTGCGCGGGACGGGGCGGGACCCCGCTAGCCGCGTGCCGCGATGGAGCCGGCCGTGTCCCTGGCCGTGTGCGCGCTGCTCTTCTTGCTCTGGATCCGGGTGAAGGGGCTGGAGTTCGTCATCATTCATCAGCGCTGGGTGTTCGTCTGCCTCTTTCTCCTGCCACTGTCCTTCATCTTCGATATCTACTACTACCTGCGCGCCTGGGTGGTGTTCCGGCTGAACAGCGCGCCGCGGCAGCACGAGCAGCGGGTTCGGGACATTCAGAAGCAGGTGGGGGACGCTCCCGGGACAGGTGGGCGCGGGGCTGGGGGGAGTGAGTGCGCCTGTCCCCTCCCCCTCTGCTGGCTGCTTGCCCCCCCCTTCCCCACTCCCCCCACCCCCATAAAGCACGCCTTGCTTTGCCTTCATTCAGTGCCTTGTTCTCCACCTAGTATAAGCCCTTCCCTCCCGTCGCAGTTTCCCAGAGGAATGCAGGAGTTTGCCCCGCTTCCCTCAGATGTGTTTGCATCTGCTTGTTCCCTCTCATCCCCTTAGGGTTAGATGCTGAGGTACCACCCCTCCCCCCTTCCCTGTACTTTGGAAGATGGGGCAGAGGAACCGGATGTGTGTGGGCCATGCACTCCCTGTCTATTCCACATTTGAGGAGGGAGAATTCAGATCTCCGAGGGGAGTTGTGGAAGCACATGCCTCTCCCTTCCGTGGCCTCCAAGGACCCTACCACAAGTTGCTTCAGGGCCAGGGGGCTCCCTAGTTCAGTTCCACATGGTGTTGGGATGGGGGTGAGCGCTGAGTTTATTTGAGTAGAGTGAGGGACCCTCATTCTGAATCATTTCAGGGGCTGGAAGCAGGGAGGCATAAAAGTGACAAGGACTGACCCGTGCCTAGCCACTCATTGACCACTTCCTGTCTCCAGCCTCTATTCCCTCATCCTAAAAAGGAGAGGTTTGATCTTGCAGCTCTTTGGGTTTCTAGGTCCTTGACCACAGAGAGCTTTGGCCGAGAGTGTTGTGGAGGAGCGGGAGGGAGAGGCTCAAAGGGGCCCAGGAAGAGATTACTCTGAGATTTCTTTTCAAGGACGAAAGGGGTGTTGACATACTTCTCCCTTCCTTGTGTATCTGAGCTTTCTCCAGGCTGGCTGAGGGGAGGCCAAGAAAGGACATGAGCTCCAGAAGGAAGGCCGCAGCAGGCCCTTAAGCACAGTGGGGGGGAGGGGGGGCGGGGCGCCTCCATTTATCTAGCATCTCTGGTATATTTCTGGCCAGCACGGCTCACAGCTTCTGAGGAGAGAGCCCCACCGTCTTGAATGTTCTTGGAGTCTGAAGCCTTGGGCTTCTCCCTGCGGAGTTACCTACTGTCATTCTCAGGGACTACTGAGTACTTCTCCGTCTCCAACTTTCTGAGGCCAGTTGGATTGTAAAGGTTTGGGGAAGTTGTGATATCATTTTACAAGTGAGGAAACTGAGGCCCAGGATGACAAAGTGACTTTCCTGACCAGGGCTTACCCCGCTTCAGCACTGGATTTCTGGCTCTAACAGACACTCTACCCTTGTCTCTCAGAATCTTAGGCAGCTGTCTACAACTTAGTTGCAGAGAATGCTGGCTGTGGTGAAGGGGCTTTCCTCACCTGGGAGTTCCCAATAGCAGTGAAATCCTATTGACCCTTCTAATCACTTTCTTTTTTATAGGAAAGGCAGTGTAGCCTAGTTGTCTGGAGAGCTGGTTTCAGAGTTAGGAAGGTCTGGGTTCCAAGTCAAAGGCAGCTGGTGGTGCCCAATTGCACCGAACCCTGGGTCTGGAGTCTGAAAGTGCACTTGTAGCCTCAGGCTCTTCCTAGTTGGGTGACCCTGGGCAAGTCACTTAATCTCTGTTTGCCTCAGTTCCCTCAACTATAAAATGGAGATGATAATAATAGCACCTATGTAATATTTGTAAAGCAAATTAACACAGTGCCTGGCACACAGTAGGCCCTTAAAAATATTGATCAAGTGCTTGTTGGTAGATGGATCCATTGAGCGAATGTAGTATTTCAGCCTCAAAGGGATTTCAATGATCTCGCTAAACCCTGCCACTTAACTAATGAATGGAAAAGGCAGAGGTCTGGGGGAAGGGTTTGGCCAAGGACACCTAAGTGTGACCACTGCTTTTTGTTTGTGTGTGTAGCACCTTTTTCTTATTCCACTCCCTCTGCCTGTCTGCCCCTGGCGTTGGCAGCCTCTGGATGCTACCTAGCTCCCTTTCGAGCACGAGAAGGGGAAGGTGGCATGGGCATTCCTGGCCCTGCCAGGCCACTGCCCATAGGCTTGGCACCGTGGATGGGGCTGGGCTAGGAAGAAGAGCCACCTGGGCACGGGGCCCTGTGGATGACCCAGCTGTCAAGGGAGGCACCACCTGTCCACCCACCAAGGTCACAGATGGCTGCCTGCCAAGGCCCTGGGCTGTGCAGCTCCGCTGCCCTTTGGGTGGCAGAGCCCACGTGCCAGTTTTAGTGCACAAGGCACCAGCCTTGGGCAGGAGTATTAGGTTCAGTTTCTGTTTTTGTCCTTGGCATGGGGCCTGGTGTGGGGTAGGCACGTAAGTGCTTGTGGAGGGGTTCACTGGTTCTGGTCCTAGGGCTGTGTGTGTTTGTTGTTTTTCCTTATCTGTAAAATGGGCTTCCCTGCCCCAAACCTCGGGAGACTCCTATAACATCCAGATGACAGGGCTTTGGTGATACAGCAGAATTCACCAGGCACCCCCACCAGCGAGCCTATGACCTGCACAGGAAACTGAGGCCAGGCGATAGCAAGTGGCCAAGGGCCAGGATTTGGACTCCATCTAGTACCTGATTCTTGCTGTGTGCCAAGCGTTGTGCTAAGGGCTCCTTTGGTCACCCCAACAACCCTACAATGTAGGTGCTGATATCCCCATTTTACAGTTGAGGAAACTGAGACAAACAGAAGTTAATCATCTTGCCCAGGATCGCTCAGCTAGGAAGAGTCTGAGACTGCATTTGAACTCGGGTCCTCCTGACTCCAGGCCTGGCATTCCACTCAATTGTGACACCAGAGGCCTCTATATTTGTATTAATTTGTATTTATTTTTTAAAAACCTGACCTATGATTTCACGTTTCTGTTCTGCGCCTCAGATGGTTCCATAGGGCACTGGGAGCCGATTTGTCCAGGGTCACACAACCAATGGGTGTCAGCAGTGGGATTTGAACTCAGCTCCCATGGTTAGTGTTGTAACCGCTTAACTCCTCCTCCTTTGCCTCTGGTCCGCCATGGCCTCCTGCCTAGGGGGCACTAGGCACATTTCCAGCCACAGCCATTCATGGAAGCCCCTGCTTGAGGTGGGGGCGGGGAGCTAGGATCTCCCTCAGGCAGAGGGAATGTCCTCACACCAGCTTCTGCCTGAAGGACAGATACTTTGTATCTGATGGAGCTCTCTATGCCAAATTCCTTCCTGTTTGGATCACTTGCCCCACTGGGGAGCCTGGCTACCCTGGGCTCACAGGTGGGAGAGAGGCATTAGGAAGAAAAAGAAACAGGGCCCAGGAGTTGGAGCTGATTGTCCTGGGGAAGAAAAAAGGTTGAGGTGAGACTGCAGGAATTGGAGCTGTCTGTGGACTGGTCCCCTCCCCCTCCCCTTCCTTGGAGGGCTGTCCCAAGAGCAGTGAGCTCCAGCTTAGTCAGCCACGCCCCTCATTTCCATGAAATGGAAACTGTGTGTATGGGGGTTGGGCAGGGGGAGGCTTGTGATACACACTTAGGGTCCCATAGGTGCTGTACCAAGATCTGAACTCAGCACCTCTGACTCCAACACTTGGACCGCTTCTTTTCCCATCCCTAGCAGCTGTAATGTAATTTCACAGAGGCTGAACAAGGGATATTGGGGGACCAAGGCCCAAAGCCACAGGGTAAATGAGCAGTGTCTGCCAGGGCAGATGAGAACCTGCCTGTGAACTAGGTGGTCTGTGGGGCCTTATTGAAATGGGCCAATGTAGGAGTGGAGACGAGCTTTGGAAACCCTAAGACACTGGCAGGAGCAGAGGAGGAACTGACCAGACATAGATAAGAATTCACCAGTGATGGTGCCATATCAGGACATGGTCTGAGCTGAGCTGGAGGCTGGCTCAGAGACAGGAAGGGGCTTGAGCATGTCAGTGGTGGGGGCCAGATGGCAGAGCACTTCCTCTGGCAGTCCAAGCACTTGGGAAGCCCTCCCTGTACCACTCCCTGAGCTGGCTGCTGGGGCTGCTGAAAATACCTTTTATCCAGTGCTGGGCTCTGTTCCCTGAGCTTTCTGTCTGGTTGTTTCTTCCATTAGGTCAAGGATTGTTGCCTTCTTTGTACCTGCATCACTGGATGTTGGCACATCACTCTTAATGGCTCCATCGGTTGCCAGGCTCTGCTGAGCACTGGGAATGCAGATAAAACCTTGCAGCCAGTCCTGGCCTCAGAAAAGTCCAGTCGAATAGGAAGAGTAGATAATAATCTAGATGGGGGCTTGTTGGCCAAGGAGGGATATTGTGGTCTGCAGAGTCCCAGAAATGGGGGGCTGTACTCTCTTTCTAGTGCCAATGGCAGCTTTACCTTTGATTGCAGAAAGGGGCTGGTGAGAAGACACCCAGGGAACAAAGTAGAGCATCCTTGGGGCAAGCCCAGGCACCACAGAGTACCTGGCCACTTTATCCCTTCCCTCATCCACACTGGGGGATCTGACTTTATAGGCTGTAGGTAATGCCAGAATGCTCTGTGACATGATGTGGGGCAGAGGCGGGCTTTGGTAGAGCCTAGAAAAGCCGATGAGGGGAGAAAGGGGGGAGACAGAGGGTATGCCATTTCTCTGGTGTTCAAAGGCTTACAAATTGCCACCCTGAACCTCACCCCAGTTCCTCACCCCTTCAGAGGGCAAGAATGGCGAATGCCACATCCTGTCTTTGGGTCTCAGTTTTCTCCTTTGTAATAAAAAGGGGTGAAAAACTAGATGATCTCTAAGATCTAATCCCTTCATTTTACAGATAAGGAAACTGAGGCTCAGAAAGTTAAAGTGCTTTGTCAGGGGAGAAGAGCCAGGACTTGAATCCAGCTGGTTCTGTGGTTTTTTCCTCTTCTAAATTCTGGGTTTCCAGGAGACATCAGACTTAATCTGAACCTGTAACAATGGGTGTGAGCTGGGTTGGCAAGCAAATAAAAGGGGAGGGCTTCCATTCAAGTCTGTTTCTGTCTAGCCCTGGGCTAGTAGCCATCAGGTAAGTAGGGTGGAGGAAGACCAACCCGAAGGGTGGAATTGCCAGAGAAGAATTGGTTAGATAAGGCAGCCCCACCCCCTGGACCTTGGACTAGTCCCTGGCTACCATGGCTTCCAGAAGCCTCTCAGCAGGACACCTGGTCCCACTCTTGGGACTTTGAATCTCCTCAAACTCCAGGCCCTAAGCCCCCAACCTTGTTCTGACCTCCCAGCTTTGTGCCACTCCCTGGATTCTGAGATCTGTTTCCACTGAGGCTGCTCTCTAACTTCTTTTGCTATTGGTGGGTGCTCAAGTGTGACATTCCCTCAAAATGAACCAGGAAGGAACCCCCCCCCCCCCCACTTGTAGTAAAAGGACCTGGGTTCAATCCTGTCTCTAGTGCTTATAGCTTGTGTGGCCTCAGGTATGCCACCTAAACTGGGTCTGTTTCCCCCTCTGTAAAATGAGGGGTTAGACTGTCTCCCCTCTGTGCATTTTCATAAGCCCTGTCCTCTGCCTGGAATGCCTTCCTTCCTCCTTTCAGTGCTCAAATGCCTTGGCTTCATTCTAGGCACTGCCTCCTCCCCAAGCTGTCCTTGGGGCTGCAGAGCTCACTTCCTTCTCAGATCAATCTTTGATATAGAAGTTTTATCTCCTCTGATTAGAATGTAATCACGAGAGCCTTGCTTTCCAGGAGTTTGCACTCTGATGAGGACCAATGTGTAAATAGCCAGGATATCTAAGAGTAGACCCATGGCTCTGGCAGCTGCTCTGACCAGGAAAGGCTGGCACATGGCGAAAGCAGGACCTTACTTATGTCAAATTCAGTCTCCTTAATCTGTAATTGGAATTTCCTCTTGAAGAGTGCATTGAGGCCCCAAGAGGGGAAGGGGTGGAATTTAAACCCAGATCTCTCAGCCACAAATCTGGGCTGCCTCCCTGGCCCCCCACCCCAGAGGTTCCAAGGTGAGACTGTCATCTCATGCCTCAGGCTGCTTTGTCAGGAAGCCTCCTGAGAGCCTTGTGGGTTTATAGAGTGCCTTATGAGTATTATATTATGTGTCCCTTAGAACAGTCCTGAGACTTAGGGGCTTTTATTCGTGTTTGGCAGATGAGCAAACTGAGGCTCACAGAGTTCAAGTGAATTACTTAGGGTCATACAGCTAGCATTCAAGGCAAGATTTTAACTCAAGTCTCTGTGACTCCCAATCCAGTGCTCTATCCACCAGCCATCTAGCTGTTGAATAGACAATAATCAAAAAGCATTTATGAATTGCCTGCTATGTTCCAGGCACTGTACTAAAAGCTGGAGAAATGAATAAGGAAAAGAAAGATGGTGGCTGCCCTCATGGAGTTAATGGGGGAAGACATTATACAAAAGGGGGCCATGAGAGGGTACTGACTGAGGGCCTGGTGGAATCAAAACCCCTACAATGTAGCTAATTGGAAATAGAATGTTGAAGGTCAAGGCCCTTTGTTTTGCCAGCCTTGAAGACTCTAGAATCTTAGCTCTTCCATTTACACTGTGTGACCTTGGACTAGTCACTTTCCCTCTTTTAAGTCTTAGTTTACACTTCAGTACCATCCAGCCTGTTTGAGCCATGGTGAACACTTGTGAAACTGACATCTGAGAGTGCTCCTTGTGTGAAACTGACATCTGAGAGTGTTCCTTGTGTGAACCTGACATCTGAGAGTGTTCCTTGTGTGAAACTGACATCTGAGAGTGCTCCTTGTGTGAAACTGACATCTGAGAGTGCTCCTTGTGTGAAACTGACATCTGAGAGTGCTCCTTGTGTGAAACTGACATCTGAGAGTGCTCCTTGTGTGAAACTGACAGTGTGGGGGTCTCCCCAAGCCCTGCTCTTCCTGTCTTGGGGGCCGAGGGGAGAGCCAACCTGCACAGCTGGAAGTATCTGAGAACCATGTGAGTGCTAGGTGAAATCCTTCATCATCACAGAAAGTTTTACTCTCTCACTAATTGGCTTCTCTAAGCTCCAGGGAGCTACCCTGCAGATGAGTGACAAAAAAAGGGCTGAGGTGACCAAATGGGGAAAGTGGCCCCCAAATGGGGGAAAGGCATCGGGGATTCTGTCAATTCTGATTAAGTCCATTCCTAAGAGAGGGTGTCCAGCTTATGAAGGGACATGAATGCCAGCTCTAGATTCTTTTGCCCATCAGAAAGTGGAAAGGGCAGGGGATTTTGAGTTGAAACCTTGCTTCAAATCCTAGCTCTGCCTGTGGGGCTTTGGGCAAGTCACCCCCCTCTGGACCTCATTTTTCCCATATATAAAATGAGGGGGTTGTGTTTGATTATGACCGAGATCACTTCCAGATCTAAATCAAAGATCATGACCATGTGGGTCATGTGTGGGACCTAGAGTGGACTCTCCGCTGCCATTAACTAACTGGAGAAGGTTCAGGGCCTCCCATCTGAGGCCTGCCTGCCCTATCTGATGTTTCAGGAATTCCTTGATAAGCACCTCTCATGGGACCTGTTTTAGAGGAAGGTTAGTAAAAGAGACCTCGGCCCTACCCTCATGCCCTTCTGGGAAATCCCAGAGAGGCAAGTTTCTGCAGAGGTCAGGGAAGGAAAACACCATGAGTGAGAGCTGCATTGAAAGTGTAAATGGCTGGCTTGGGCAGCACATGTCACAGAGAAGCCCCAGGATCCTGGATCTTCAGGCAGAAAGTCCTATACTCAGTTTAAACAGTCAACTTCACTAGTGTGGAGAGGACTGGATGAAACCTAGCCAGGCAGTGGGCCCAGCCACAGGTGTTAGGGACTGGAAGCACATACTACACCCACTCTTGTGTAGGCCACCTGGTGTCCTGGCCTTGGGGCAGTGATAAGTCCCAGTAGCAGGCAAAGGAAGCCTTGATTTTAATCCGTTCTGAGCCTCACTTTTTTAGAATGAAGCCTGGGGTTCGAGGCCTAACTTGGCCATCCCTGGGCTTATTTGGAGGTTTTTTTTTTTTTTGGAGGGGGAGAGAGGAACCAATTTGTGGGGGGTGGGGTTAATCTCATCAATGTGAGGAAGTCCTAGTGAGAGCACTCCCTCCACCAGGAGATTTCTCCCACCCCCGGGAGTTCCCAATCTTCAGTAAACAGTGGTTTCTACCACTCATGCACTTAGCAGTTCTTCTACACCAGCCTCCTTGCTCTTCATGGCTCATGTTCCCTTTCCACTTCCCTGATTTGGTGCAGGCTGGCGCCCCATCACCCCCTTCCACAGGAGGCCTGTGGACCTGGCTCCTACCTCCAGATGATCCTGGGCTTATTCTCTGTGTGCTGTGCACTTGAGGCCTGGCCTCTTTTGGCCTTGATATTATCTCTAGTGCTGGGCCAGTGCCTGCCTGGTAGGGATGAAATGAATACCTTTGGATTGACTGATTAGAAAGGTGGTCTCTTTAGGGGCTTGCCCTAGGGGGATGCTTTGTCTGAGCCTTCTACCCCTTGGGCCCTGCAGGTACGGGAATGGAAAGAAGAAGGGAGCAAGACCTTCATGTGCACGGGCCGGCCAGGCTGGCTCACAGTGTCACTGCGAGTCGGGAAGTATAAGAAAACCCACAAGAACATCATGATCAACCTGATGGACATCCTGGAAGTGGACACCAAGCGACAGGTGAGTGAGGGCCTTGGTGCTCCCAGGGGGGCGAGGCAGCTCCCCAGGAGTCTGTTCTCTGGCCTCATCCTGGATTTAAAGACCAGATAAATGAGCCCCCAGGTCCTTTGTGCTGCAATCTGCACCTGCCTTCACCTGCATTGTTTTGGGAGCTGCAGGACTGTATTCCCGTTTTACTGGCAGGAAACAGGCCTGGAGAAAGTACGTGCCAGCCTTGGAGCAGGAAGGCTTGAGTGGCCACAGTCCAGCTCCCTCAGGCAGAGTCAGATCCTGGCAGGCAGAGATCTGAAGCTTCCTGGAGACCCTCTGGGCCTTCTCCTTGCTCTGTGCTGCCTGGGCCTGCTGGGCAGGTGGGAGGTTTCCCTTGAGGCTGGGAGCGGGCCTGTTTATTACCAGATGGTAAAGGCTTTTGTCCTGGAGGCCTCTACATTGAAGGCAGAGAATTCAGGGCTGGACCTGGAGTCTGGAAGATTCAAATTCAAATGTAGCCCCAGAATACCCACTACCTGTGACCCTAGGCAAGTCACTTAGCCTCAGTTTGCACCTCTGTTAAATGGGGATGATAGCAGCACATATCCCTGTAAAGCATTTAGTGCCTTGGTGGTGCTATGTGAATGCTCTTTTCCCCTGTCCCATTCACAGCGGTCATCTTTTCTTTTCTTATTAAGATTGTCTCTGTGGAGCCTTTGGTCACCATGGGGCAGGTGACAGCTCTGCTGAATTCTGTCGGCTGGACTCTGCCGGTTCTCCCTGAGCTGGATGACCTCACAGTAGGTGAGGTGGTGCTGTCTGGGGGGTGGGGGAGGTGGGGTGGGCCCTGGGCCACTGGGGCTGTCTCCTGGCCTGGGGGCTTGTCCAGGAGCCCCTGAGCTGGTAGCTGAAGGAGGGTGATGTCTGGATCTCCTGGGATCCCAGCCTGCCCCCAGGCAGGACCCCAACTGATCCATCCCAGATGAGCCAGAAAGGGCCTGCCCAAGTCACCCATCAGTAATGAAAGTGCTTCTGAGCTCTCCCCAGAGACAAGCAGGGAGGAGCAGGAGGCAGCTGGGCCCTTGGGAGGCAGGGCTGGAGTTGGAGAGTGTACTAGCCCACCCCCTCTGCTTATGCTTTTGTGACCTCAGCCAAGACACTGCACTTCCCAAACCTGCTTCACCCTCAGTGAAACAAGGGGGCATGGCTCTCCAGGGAAGGGCCTGTCAGGCTTAGCCTCCTTGTTTTTTTTTGTTTGTTTGTTTTTTGGAGGGCAATTGGGTTAAGTGACTTGTCCAAAGTCACATGGCTAGTAAGTGTGTCAAGTGTCTGAGGCCCGATTTGAACTCGGGTCCTCCTGACTCCAGGGCCGGTGCTCTATTCACTGTGCCACCTAGCCATCCCTAGCCTCCTTGTTTTATAGATGAGAAGACTGAGGCCCCCCTGGGATCTGAACCTGGGTCCTGAGTGCACCCATCACTGCACCACCCAGCCTCCTCTAAGGAGCATGGTGACTGGGGGAGGCCCTCAGGAAGCCCAGGCAGAGATAACCTCTGAGCTGCGGGAGGGGCCCTCAGGCCTCACCCTGCCTTCCTAGCCTGGGGTCGAGATGAGGTGGTCTCTAAGGCCCTTTCTAGCTCTGGGCCTCTGATCTGATGAGGGCATTGGAGAGGCATCAGCGATGGCTCTGTAGAGCTGAGAGTTGAGGATTGGTGGATCTGTGGCAGCTGAGAAGGGTGGAGGACAGACTGAGGAGTGGTTAGAGGTGTGGGAGGAGACCCAGGAGGGAGCCACCTCCCAGGAAACAAGTGAGTGCAGGGGGTGCTAGGTGTGAGCCCAGGCACCTCGGAAGCCAGATGGTCTGCCAGGCAGTGGCAGCTGGGAGGGTGAGCAGACTCAGGAAGCTGCTGTCCCCACCACTGGTGGCGGTGGCACTGTCAAGCAGATGTGGGGCTTTATATAGTGGCTTAGTTTCCCTCTTGTCTAAACCAGAGCCTCTAGTGCTACCCACACGGTGTGGAAAGGGGACTGGACCTGACAAATGGCCCCTCACCTGCCTCCTGTAGACCCAGTTTCCTCTTGTGAAAGGAGGAGGCTGGCCCAACTCCTTGAGACCTTCTAGGCCCAGGACCCTGCTCACCATGACTCTGGGCTGCATCTTTGGCTGGCACAAAGGTGGGAGAGGATGCCCAGGTGAAGCATGGGATGGGCAGCACTGGTCCACATTCTCCCCATGGCAGTACGGGCTGTACCAGCCCGGCATGGTGCCAGGCACAGCCTGTAATCTCTTAGCAGGTGTCTCCTTGGCTGAGGTCCTGGTGTTGATTGTAATCTAAGCAGCAAGCTAAGACAGACGGACCAGAAGGGAGAGGAAGCGACTCCTGGCCCCTGCAATGCCCAGGGAGCCAGGCAGAAGCTGGGAGGCCAAGAGAGCAGGGCCTGAGCCCAGATGACATCAGAGAGGGTAGGGGAGGTGAGAACATTGCAGCCTAGGATTCAGGTGGCCACGTGTGCATGTGTGTGTGAGTACACATGTTTTTGCATGTGAAGGAAGGAGCCTGTCTGTGCCTGACCTCTGGGGCCCTCTGTCCTAGACCAGCATGGGGCCAGGGCCTCCCCTCCTTCCGGGGCTTTTCTCCTCAGCTCAAATATGGAGACAAAACAGGGAGGCCTGGAGGTGTTAGCAGATGCCTGTGCCTTCCTCTTTTCCTGGGGCTCTTCTTCCCTTATTTCATGAGTGGATGTCTCTCTAGGAGGCACAGTGGCCAGAGTGATGTACTTGGGGTTGGGAGGGCCTGGGTTTAAATGGTGTGCGACTAGCCAAATGATTTCCATTTCGGCAAGTCTCAATCTCCTCATTCGGTGAATGGGGATGGTAATAGCACCTGATAGGAATATTCACAGGGCCCTTGCCCGTGACTCACACTGTGACATTAGACTGTTAGCTCCTCGAGGACGGGCTGGTGTGCTTTTGCTTAATGTCTTCGGTGTCTAATGCATCTCTGACAAACGTGTGTGACTTTTCTCTTTTTAATCACACCGGTTATTATTTTAAATGAGATAAGCCCATTTTGAAGATAAGGAAACTGAGGCTGAGAGGTATAGTGAGTCCCCAGGTGCTAATCTTGGCCTGTGTGTCTTTGGTATTTGCAGGGTTAGTTGCCCTGGTTACTCCCCTGAGCCAGGCACTTGAGGGGCTCTTAGCCCAGTTTTACAAATGGAGAAACTGAGGCTGTGATGGTGGTGCTGATTCCAAGTCTCAGATCTTTCCCTTTAGCCCTCTCTGTATGTGAGTCAAGTCTCCCCAGGCCAGGTGACTCTCACCACATGTTGTGTGTCCTGGCCCTCTTCTCAGAACCACATTTTAAAAGGCAGAAATAGAATGCACAGGGTTATGAAGATGACAGATGATGGCAAATTAGGAAAACATTCAGAACCTCCTCTCTGGAGGAATTAGACTTGGAAAGGATGATCCAGAGGTCTTAGGTGTCCTGGTGCCAGGAGCAGGGTTCAGAAGGGTTAGCTGTTGCAGTGAGGGCTTTGGGGCAAGCCCAGGCCACCTGTCTGATCTTTGGGAAGTCACAGAGTATCTCTGGGCCTCAGTTTCTGCATATGTAAAATGGGAGGCTGGACAAGATGACCTCTGAGAATTGGGTGGACCGGGCCTGCTGCCGTCTCGATGTCCCCACAGACTCTGTAGTCTTCGAGACTACAGATGTAGACCATCCAGTCTAACCCACTCAGGACTTTGCCTAACAAGATGTGGGTCATAAGGGCCAGAGCCAGGGTTTGAGCACAAGTGCTCTGACTTCGAAATGTAGGCCCCCTGTGGCCTCTTGGTGCCTGGCTCCCTTTGGCAAAGCCTTGGGCTGCCAGGGGCCTGAGGCCTGTCTCTCTGCACTCAGGAGGCCTGATCATGGGCACCGGCATCGAATCCTCGTCCCATAGGTTTGGGCTGTTCCAGCACATCTGCACGGCCTACGAGCTGGTTCTATCGGACGGGAGCTTTGTGCGCTGTACGCCGGTAAGGGAAGGGATGGGATCCAGGGAGCGGGGAGCGGACAGTGGTAGCCGTCCCGGGCAGAGCAGAGCAGAGCAGAGCTGGGCCCGTGCCTCTGACGATCCTCACCACAGTGCTGGGCAGTGGGGGAGGCAGAAAGGGAAGACAGCAGGGCCTGTTCTCTGGGGACTTAAAGGAATGGTCTTCTTGAAACCTTTGACAACATAGTGTCCATTGCAAGAAAGCTAGTATGTAAGAACGTGCTGGGAATACACAAAGTGAAAACTGCCCCTACCTTGAGGGCCCTCTGAACCAAGGGGATCTTAGAGCAGGAAGTGGACAAGCGGGAAGAGCCTTGGAGGTGGTCCAGCTCAGTCCTTCATTGGCCAGAGCCTGGGCTGAGGGATAGAGCCATGCCTCCATCCAGCACCCAGTGGTCTTTCCTCTTTCCTGCACTCTTGACTCAGCTTGGTTTATGCACCTACTGTGTGCCAGGCCCATAGCACTGGGGATATACAGAGAAGTGAAAGGGTGTTTGTGGGCCCTGTGTTGCAGACGGAGAACTCGGACCTGTTCTATGCTGTGCCCTGGTCCTGTGGCACGCTGGGCTTCCTGGTGGCTGCGGAGATCCGGATCATCCCTGCCAAGAAGTACGTGAAGCTGCGGCTGGAGCCCGTGCGTGGCCTGAAGGAAATCTGCGCCAAGTTCGCTGAGGAGTCCCAACGGAAGGAGAACCATTTTGTGGAAGGTCTGCTGTACTCCGTGGACGAGGCAGTCATAATGACGGGAGTCATGACAGACGACATGGACCCGAGCAAGGTAGGGAGGAAGGGGCCAGGCATCTGGCTCAGACTGGTGATGAGACAGGCCTGTGACATGGTGGAACCAGCTGTATTGGAATCACTGCCAGGCCTCTGGGTGACTTTGGGCAAGTCACTTCCTTGCCTGAGCCTCAGTTTCCCTGTATGTTAAGCAAGGGCATCAGGCTAGGTGACTTAAGCTGCCTTCCATTTCTTGTCCTAAGAGGTTTGCCTTCCTCAAGAACTCCACTTTCCCTCCTAGTTATGAAGCTCTTTGCCAGCAGTAACATTGAGTCATTTTCCAGCAGTCTCAGCTTGGGGCTCGGCCCCCACTGTCCTCACTTCCAGTTACAATGTCAGAGTCTTAGAGCCACCCCTTTATTTTACAGATGAGGAAACTGAGGTGTGGAGAGGTCACTCAGGTGGTTAGTGACAAAGGCAGGATTTGAACCTTGAAGCCTCAGAAGAGCTCTTGGATGTGTCTGTGGGAGGGCTCTCTTGACCAACAGCCCTGGGCAGTGTGGGCTTAGGATTAGGGCAGGAAAGGGGCAACAGCTGGAGACTCAGGGGGCGGTTGGAGCTGGAGCCAGAGCCTGGGGAGCATGCAGGTGGTGCTCAGAGGCCCTGGGGGCAGGGATGGGGCTTCCCCAGGCCCAGGCAGGGAGAGTGTGCAGGGTCCATCTTGCTCATTAGCCCACATTTCTCTGATTCAGTGACAGGGCAAAGTCTGTTGGCTGCCAGCTTGCATCCCTCTCCTCCTCCTCCACTGCCCCCAGCCATCCCTTCAGCCTCCCTGGGGACGGAACCACGGCCTTCCTAGCCTCCGCTGCCCTTGCTCTGCCAGCCAGCGGGACAAACAAGCCGGGCATTCTTTGCTGCTGACTTAGCAGCTGGCAGTGATTGCCTGGGACGTGTTAACAAGCAGTGGCGCAGGGTGTGTGAATGCTGGTGAAGGCAGGGGTCACTGTGCAGGAAGGGGCCAGCAGTTACCCCAGGCTCTGCCGGGGCTGCAGCTACAGGGAATCCTTCAGAATTGTATTCAGAAAGGGGCACAGGCTTGGCCTGTGTCCGCCCCCCCCTTAGAGCCTTAGAAGCTAGAATGTCAGGGCTGGGAGGGCCCTGAGAACGGGATGGCAGGGCAGGGAGAGTACATAGAACGCAGAATGATAAAGCATAAAAAGCCAGACTGTTGGATTTGGAGGGGCCCTGAAAGGCCTCTCTCAAGTTCAGAACTCTCTGTTTTTATACAGAGGATAAGATGCTTGCCCAGGAGCCACACAGCAAACGGCCGTCGGCCTCTTTTCTTTCTCAGACCTCCTTCGGAGAGTCTTGGTGCATCTGAACAAATGAACATCCAGACAGGCTTGTGGCTCGCTGCCAGCCCCAGTGGGCGCTGCTTAGTGGATGGGGAGAGTGTCAGCACAATGCTGAGCCCAGGGAAAGGGAAGGGGTAGGGAGGAGAGGGCTGGCCAGCCCCAAGGGCAGGCAAACTGCAGGTCAGAGGGAGGCACACCCCACAATGATGGGCGGTTTACCTTTGGGGTGTGAACAATCTGGCCTTGGAGTCAGAATAGCTGAGCTGGGGCCTCCAAATGAGGAGTCTGAATTAGATCAGTCTGTCCATGAGCCATTTATTCTTTTTTTTAAAAACCATGTGCCCAGGGGCGGCTGGGTGGCACAGTGAGTAGAGCACCGGCCCTGGAGTCAGAAGGACCTGAGTTTGGATCCGGCCTCAGACACTTAACACACACAAACAAAAAACCTAGCCGTGTGACCTTGGGCAAGTTACTTAACCCCAATTGCCCTCCAAGAGGCAAAAAACAAACAAACAAACAAAAAAAAGCAAAAGAACAAAACTGTGTGCCCTGGGGACCCAGGAAAAGATAAAAGCCAGTGCTGTCCTCCAGGAGCTTCGAGTCTAAGGGAAGGACAACCTGCAAACAGCTATGGACAGACAAGGAAGAAGGAGGAAGACAGGGAAATCTTAGAGAAGCAGTGGCAGGGATTGGGGAGGGGAGGAAAGCCCCTCATGCTCAGAGGAGGGGTGCCTGGCACCCATGGGGACATAGACTCAGAGAAGGGGCTGGCCACACCACTGGTACTGGGCTGGGAAACCTGTGAGTGAGGGTCCGAGCTCTGCTTCAGCGCAGCTCCTCTCACCCTCTTCTGAGCAATTTCCCCTCTACAGTGACTCAGTGGCAGGAGAATAGAAGCCTTTCCTTCATAAAGGTGGCTGGGAGGCCCAGGGTGCACAGAGCACTAGGCTGAGAACCAGGAAGACTCTTCTTCCCAAGTTCAGATCTGGCTTCAGACACTTCCTAGCTCTGTGGCCCTGGGAAAGTCACTTCACCCTGTTGTCATCAGTTTCCTCCTCTGTAAAATGAGCTGGAGAAGGAAATGGCAAACCCCTCCAGTGTCTCTGCCAAGAAAACCCCAAATGGGGTCACAGAGAATCAGACATGACTGAAACAACTGAACAACAATAAAATTCCTTGTAATGATGATGACAGAATTTGTGGCTGACCTCGAGCCCTTGGAGGTTTGCAGAATTAGGTGTGTGTGTGTCCTTTAAAAATCTCTCCATTTGAAGATGGCTTGTAGCCTGCTTGACCGCCTGTTGGGGTCTTGGCTGGCTCTGACTTGGTGTCCCTGCCATCACGGCCAGCTCCCCGCAGAGCCGTGGTGCTTCCGTGGCTCAGCTTATGCTACTGACTAGTGCTTGAGCCCTGACTGTGTCTGGGCACCCATGCTGGGGACCTGGGAGATGAGAGAGCAGGCTGGGTCTAATCCACGTGTGCCCTGTCCAGAACCAGGCTCTCTGTGCTCACAAGTGAAGATCTCAGGGCTCTGCCTTGCCTCTTAGTGGCTTGGCTTATTCCCCTGCCCTCCAAATTGGCTTGTGTCCACTCTGTCCTCACTCCATCCCTACTTCAGGCAACTAGGCAGGCCCCACTTTGGCCTCTACTTCCCAGCTCTCACATGCACTCTGTTTTTTTTTGTTTGTTTGTTTGTTTGCTTTTTGGAGGGCAGTTGGGGTTAAGTGACTTGCCCAAGGTCACACAGCTAGTTTTTGTGTTAAGCGTCTGAGGCTGGATTTGAACTCAGGTCCTCCTGACTCCAAGGCCAGTGCTCTATTCACTGTGCCACCTAGCCGCCCCCATTCACATGCATTCTTACACTTACATACTTACACATTCTTACTCCACACCCGGCCAGACTTACAGACAGGGTTATGCCTTTCTCCCATTCCCCCCATTCCCTCAGTGTCCCAAGTTCTTGACAGATACAGACTCACTGTTACTGGGTGGGCCAATGGATAGTGTTGGGTTTGGAGGTCAAGAGACAACTGAGTTTGAATCCTGTCTCATACTGTGATTAGCTGAATGACCCTGGGAAGGTCCCTTAACCACTTGGAGCCTGGTCCCTGTGATTACAATGACCTCTGTTGTTGGGGGGAAACAAGCCCTTAGAAGTTGGCCTAGCACTTTATAAATGTCCACTGTTAAAACTGGGGGAGTGGGACCCAGCTGGGGGGTTTCACAGAGTGCCTTCTGATCCCTTCAGTTGTAGGTGATTTTTCCCTGAAGCTCGACTCCCATTGTTCAGAAATGGGGCCCTTTGTCTTGGGGCTGAGGAGAGGTCAGTCCATGGACAGGTCAGCTCCTGGAGGGTGGGGTCTGCTTCCCTCTCGTCTTCGAGTGGCTGGGCACCTAGAGCAGACAGAGGCCAAGCCAAGGCCCTACTAACTGCTCTGCCCCCTTGACCATCCAGGGTGAGTGACTCAGCATTAGCCATGTCTGGTCACCTTCCTCTTCCCCCTTGTTGCTCCTAGACTGGGCTCCTTTCTACTTTGGCACCGGACATGGGAAGGAGGAGCCCCAGCGCTCTCTGTGTTAGGTTGATTTTGCATTGACTTTGCTGTGTATGTGCTTCCCCTGTAGGCCCTCAGCACCTGGAGGATCCAGGTCTGGCCAAGGTCCCTGGCACACTTCTGACCTATAATGCAGGCATCATTATTGAATTAAATCTACATGTTCAAGAAACAGCCAAGGATAGAGTCAGCCTGACATTTTTCCCTTTGAGCCCCCTAGCAATAGTGGTCCTGGCAGGTGGGGCAGGGCCTGTGTAATTCAGCCCTGGGGGGGGGGGCATTGTTTAATGTGCATTATTCTATGATTCAGTTCCAAGAATCCCCAAGTTCAGGCCTCTTGTGGAGGTCCTGGCAGGATCCAATCAAGCAGCCATCTTCACCAGGCCCTTCAGTCTAGTAGGGACAAGGGTGGTGAAAATACTCTGACTCCTAATGACAGGCAGGAGATAAGGAACATGGGAGATGTGTGAATCCTGCTGCTTCACCCTTGCTCACAAATGATGATAAAATTAAGAGAGGTGAAAGAACCACAGGGCACAGGACATCAGAGCTGGGAGGGAGCTTAGAACAGGGGGTGTCAGGGCTGGGGGGCCTCAGAACAGGGAATGTCAGAGTGGGAGGGAGCCTCAGAACAGGGGATGTGAGCTGGAGGATTTTAGAACAGGGGGTGTCAGGGCTGGGAGGGAGCTTAGAACAGGGGGTATCAGGGCTGGGGGGGGCCTCAGAACAGGGGATGTCAGAGCTGTGAGGGAGCTTAGAACAGGGGGTGTCAGGGCTGGGGGGGGCTCAGAACAGGGGATGTCAGAGCTGGGAGGGAGCTCAGAACGGGATGTCAGAGCTGGGAGGGACTTTAGAACAGGGGGTGTCAGGGCTGGGAGGGAGCTTAGAACAGGGGGTGTCAGGGCTGGGAGGGAGCTTAGAACAAGGTGTATGGGGGCTGGGAGGGAGCTTAGAACAGGGGGTGTCAGGGCGGGGAGGGAGCTTAGAACAGGGGATGTCAGAGCTGGCTGGGACACCTTGATAGAACAGAGTTAAAAGCTGGTCTAATCCATCTTTTCCTTCATTTCATAGAGCAGTAGGCCTAGAGGCAGTAAGTGGCTTGGCTTAGACCCCTCTGATCCCAGGCCCTTTCCACTTTGAAAAAATACCAAGTCTCCCTAAAATACAAGGGCCATGGGTCCCATTTTTAACCTTCCCCCACCCCAGCCCTCAAAAATCCGTGAGTAGCCCCTGGACTCCTGTTTTTCCCTTTCTTCAGCTGAACAGAATTGGGGACTACTACAAGCCCTGGTTCTTCAAGCATGTGGAGGAGTATCTGAAGAAAGACCAGAAGGGGCTGGAGTACATCCCCTTACGACACTATTACCACCGTCACACACGCAGCATCTTCTGGGAGCTCCAGGTAAGGTTAGGACGGGGGGGGGGGGGGATTTCGCCCCACCCCCACAGTCTTCATTAAAGAATGATCTTTTCCAGTTTGTCAAGAGGTGGGATTCTAGAATTTGTCCTTTGTCTTGGGGTTTTTTTCTTAGGCGGAGAGGGTCTTCCCTTTTGAGGAAGGAATTCAATTCAAATACTTAGGAGCCTTGTTCATAGAGTGTCCTAAAACTTTAATTTTTAATAGCTTAATACTGCACCAAGATTTCTGGGACCCCCATCTTTGAGGAGACGGACAGCCTGGTATTAGTCTATACCCATGAGAGGTACCTCAACAGGCTGGAATGATGGGGTGAATTTACTAGGATCAGATTTATTGAGGACAAGAAAATGTAAAGACCAGCACAGTTCAGAGAGTCAGCTGTTTAATAGGTACGGGAGAAATTGGGGGCAGAGCCAAGATGGCGGAGTAGAAACAGCATTTCCAATGTGCTCTGCCCCACACAAATTTCAAACAATGTGAAAGGGAGCTCTGAACAACTTCTGGAGCCACAGCACCCACAGAACGGCACAGAGAAGCTAACCCCTTGCTGAGGACAGCCCAGCAGCCCTGCAGGGAGCAGCCAGCACAGCGCTCTGAGAGCAGGCAGCACAGCGTGCTGGGAACCAACAGCGCAGCCCGCAGAGCCGAGCCCAGGTCCTCGGTTTTAGCCCCAGGGTGGCCGGGCCTTCAGCCAGCTGGTGGAACCCCAGAACACCAGCAATTGTGGCGATTCCAGAATTATCAGCACAGCTATGCCTAGGACAAAGTGAGAGGTTAGTGCCCTATGGACTTTGGGACCAGTATTTGGGGAACACATGGCTTCCTCCCCTGGGGGCAAAAAGCTGCTGAAGAAACAGCTGCACAGAAGCCATTTTGCAGCTTCAGTAGTGGCTCTAGCTCCTGGTCTGCAAACTGTAGGAAGATTCAGCAATCAGTCTGGGGGTTAATTGCTCTTGCTTTAAAGTGCCTGGATCTGGATTGTGGTCTGGGGGGGAAGTTTGGGGTGGGTATCCAACTTGCCAGAGTGGGTGGAGGCTTTACAGAGGCCACCCAACTGGTGGAAGTTGTGAAGACCCCACGTTTGGGCGGAAGCTCCCCTGTCTGGTGTCAGAGTCCTACTGTGGCAACAAGCCCCAAAATCAAGTAATTAAGTGGCAATATGCCTAGGCAAATGAAACAAAATAAACAGAAAGTTCAACATTGGACTCCTATTTTAGGGGCAAAGAGGCTCAAAGCATGGAGGAGGACTGTGAGGTCAGAACTCCTGCAGCAAAAGCCCCAAATGAAAATACAAGCTGGCTACAGGCCATAGAGGACCTTAAGAAGCAGATAAGAGAAGTGGGGGAAAATTTGGAAAGAGAAATGAAAAAGATGCCAGAAAAGTATGAAATGACAGTCAACAGCCTGACTGAGGAAAATAACACCTTAAAAAATAGACTAACTCAAATGGCAAAAGAGGCTCAGAAAGGCAATGAGGAGAAGAATGCCTTAAAAAGTCGAATTTGCCAGATGGAAAAAGAATCTCAAAAGTTCACTGAGGAGATTCATTCCTTCAGAGTTAGACTGGAGCAAATGGAAGCTAGTGACTTTGAGAAATCAAGATGCTGTTAAGCAGATCCAAACAAATGAAAGATTAGAAGGCAATGTGAAATATCTCATGGGAAAAACCACTGACCTGGAAAATAGATCCAGGAGAGATAATTTAAAAATTATTGGACTACCTGAAAGCCATGATCAAAGAAAGAACCTAGAAATCATCCTTAAAGAAATTCTCAAGGAAAATTGCCCTGATGTTTTAGACCCAGAGGGCAAAATAGAGGTTGAAAGAATCCACAGCTCACCTCCTGAAAAAGATCCCCAAAAGAAAACTCCCAGGAATATTATAGCCAGGTTCCAGAATCCCCAGATCAAGGAGGAAATACTACAAGCAGCCAGGAAGAAACAATTTCAATATTGTGGAAACACAATCAGAATAGCACAGGACCTGGCAGCTTCTACATTGAGGGATAGAAGGGCATGGAATATGATATTCCAGAGGGCAAAAGAGCTGGGACTGAACCCAAGGGTGACCTACCCAGCAAAACTGGGTATTTTGTTTCAGGGGAAAATATGGTCATTCAGTGGAATAGAGGACTTTCAAGCATTCTTGAGGAAAAAACCAGAGTTGAATAGAAAATTTGACATTCAGACACAAGAAGCAAGAGATGCTTGAGAAGGTAATCAAGGAAAAGAAATCAAAAGGAACTTATCAAAGTTGGACTATTTACAGTCCTACATGGAAAAACAATAACTGTGTTTGATGAAACCTTTCTCATTATGAAAATAATTGAAGAAGGGTACATGGCATATGTTCACAGGTATACATGGATAGAGGGCACAGGTTGAATTTGATGGGAAGGGATGATTATTTTATTTATTTATTTATTTTTTGAGGGCAATTGGGGTTGGGTGACTTGCCCGGGGTCATGCGGCTGGGTTTTTGTTTGTCTGTTGGGTGTCTGGGGCCAGATCTGAGCTCGGGTCCTTCTGGCTCCGGGGCCGGCACTCTGCTCACTGTGCCACCTAGCCGCCCCAAGGAAGGGATGATTCTTAAGGGGTAAAGTCAAGAGGTGATAGAGGAAAGTGGCAAGAGGAGATGGAGAGAGGGTAGGGCAAATTATCTCATGTAGAAGAAGCAAGGGGAAGTAGTTGCAGGGGAGGGGAAGAACAGGAAGGCAAAAAGGCAAAAGCATATTCTCATTGAAGTTGGCTCAAGGAGAGAATCACATACATACTAAATGGAATATCTTACCCTCACTCACTCTCTTGAGTAGGGGAAAGGGGGATGAGAGGGGGGATGATGGAGGGGAGGGCATTCTGGGGGGAGGGGAGGTTAGAAGTACCCACTATCAAAGAGGGACAGGATCAAAGTAGGGAATTGACCAGGTGGGAGGTGAGACAGGTGGGAGGGAAATATAAGCAGTCTTTTACAATATATCTGCTATGGTAATGTTTTTCATGGATATACATGTACAACACATACTGAATTGCTTATCTTCTCAGAGGGAGTGGGTGACAAGGGAGAAAGGGAATGGATCTGAAAATCGAAGTTTTAAAATTAAATGTTTCATAAGATGTCCAGGCATTGGGGCTCAGAGATTCACCTTGCCCTAATGGCAAAGTCGAAGGGGGTATGGGAGAATATATGGGAGAGAGCAGATTGGATGAGGGGATATCTAGTGGGACTGCTATTCTGGGGTGGTGGGTAGGGAAAAAATGGGGGGAAAATGTAACTCATAATCTGGTGGAAATGAATGATGTAAACCAGAAGTTAATAAAGCATTTGCTTAATTTAAATAAATAAATAAATAAGGATTTACTTGGCCATTAAAAAAAAAAAAGGTACAGGATGAGGAGATAGGGGAAAACACCAAAGGGCCACAAAAACACCAAAGGACCACAGACTCACTAGTGTGACCAAGCAGCCTCCAAAACATGGTAGTTCATTCTGTTTATACAGGCATCATATCCAGAGTCAGGGAGGGAGGAATCCTGGGGCTTTTTGCCCTAGCCAGATTGTACATGGCACACTGTGTCCACTAGAAGGCGCCACTTTTTAGGAAAAATGTTGACTATACCATATGAAGGAACTCTTTGAGTCATCCTACATTTTTAAAATGCCTACTATGTGCCACAAACTGTACTAGGCACTAGAACAACAATTAGAAATTAGAGAGGTTTAGCCTGGAGAAGAGAAGGTGTGTTGGGGCATGGCCATGTCTTCAGTTCACCAGAGGGCCGTCTGGCACAAATCCGAGAGGCATTCCCTTTGATATGACAGAGCCCTTCTTGCCATCAGGAACTGGAGTTTGGGCTTTATGGGAGGAGGCCAACTCCCTGGCCTGGATTTTTTGGAACAGACTGAGCCCTCTCTGCTCTGGGAATGCCTTCCCCTAGGGGAGAACAGGCTGGCTGATTCTTGGGGCCCTCCTAGCACTGAAGGTAGCCCCACCCCCACCCATCTTTCCTGTTCTAGGACATCATTCCCTTTGGCAACAATCCCATCTTCCGCTACCTCTTTGGCTGGCTCGTGCCTCCCAAGATCTCCCTGCTGAAGCTGACCCAAGGCGAGACCCTACGCAAGCTGTATGAACAACACCATGTGGTACAAGACATGCTGGTCCCCATGAAGGTGCTGGAGAGGGCCATCCAGACTTTCCACAATGACCTCCACGTAAGCCACCCTTCCCTACACACCTGCCTCCAACGAGAGCAACGCACTGCCCCTGGGGCTCCGTGAGGGGCCAGGCCATGACCATTTGCAGCCATCCAAAGTGTATGTCCCAGGGAGGAGCGCAGGCCAGGGCAGGGAGCTTATAGATCAGGAAACTGAGCGAGAGAGAGGCCCAAGCAGGGGCTCATGGCAGAGCCTTGTGATGCCACATCCTGGATTCTGTTCGCTGACACGAAACTGAAATGATTTCTGTGGCCTCTTGGTCCCAGTGGTCCAAGAATCCTGGAGCTACAGCTGGAGGGTATCTTTGAGGCCATCTTGGCCAAACTCCTTATTTTACATTTGAGAAAACTGAGATCCAGGAAGGTTAGCTTACTTTCCCAAGGTCATACAGTCAGCAAGCAATGACTGAGCTCCTATTATGTGCCAGGCTCTGGTTCTATCCCTGTGCATGCAAAGAAAGGCAGACAGTGCCTGCTCCCAGAGACCTCCTGTTCTAGTGGGAGAGATGATGTACAAGCAGCTCTGTCCAAGCAAGGCAGATGGAAAATACATTGGAGATGTCCAACAGCAGAGGGAAGGCAGTAGCATTGGGGGGGATCAAGAAAGGGTCCTCTTAGATGGTGGGAGGTTAGCCCTGACTTGAAGAAAGATGAGGAGGGGAGAGCATTCCAGGCCTGAGGGACAGCCAGAGAACATGCCTGGGATGGGAGGCAGCAGCAGGCAGGTGAGTGTCATAGGATTGCAGAGTATGTTGCCAAGATTGGGATGAAGGGTGTGGAGTAAAGGAAGGGATCAGATTATGTAGGGTTGGAAAAACCAAACACCTGGAGGTGATAGGAAGCAGATAACATGGCCATTTTGAGAGCTTAAGTGGAGAATGGACTAGAATGGAGAGAGCCTTGAGGTGGAGAGACCAACCATTAGGCTGCTGCAGAAGTGTATGTGTGCCTCTGAGATGGTGTCCTCCAGAGGTGGGGAGGGTCTGCCCAGGATGGCAGCCATGTCGGAGGAGAGAAGGGGCACCTAGGAGATGTGCAAAGGTAGACTCAACAGGCCTTGACTGCAGGTTAAATGTGAGGCGTGAGAGAAAGGGAGGGGTTCAGCATTGGGAGTCTGGGGGAGCAGGAACATGGTGTCATCTCAACATTATCAGGGAAGGTGAGTGGGAAGACAGAGTTCAATTTTGGGTACACCGAGTTTAAAATGCCAGTGGGTCACCATGTCGAGATGTGCAATGGGCAGCTGAGGGTGCAAGTCTGGAGCCCAGCAGAGGTCACTTTGAGAAGCATCTGTGTGGAGAGCATTGTTGGATCTGTGGCTGCTAATAAGGTCACCAGATGAGATGGTATAGAGGGAGAAGAGGGACCAGGACAGAGCCTTGGGGGCACCCAGTTAGTGATCATGACCTGGATGAAGATCCAGCCAAGGAGACAGAAGGAGCCCACGAGAAGGGTGGATGCAGAGCCACAACAGGGCCTCGTCTCAGAAACTTGAGAGGAGAGTTTCAGGCTAAGTAGATGTCAGCATGGGCAGGGCCTGGGTCCCCTCTTCTTCCCCATGCCCCAGTCCTCAGCTTCTTGACCCCTTCCTCTCTCCTGCGCAGGTCTATCCCATCTGGCTGTGCCCATTCATCTTGCCCAGCCAGCCAGGCATGGTCCACCCCAAGGGTGATGAGACAGAGCTCTACGTTGACATTGGGGCCTATGGAGAACCTCAGGTGAAACACTTTGAAGCCAGGTCTTGCATGAGGCAGATGGAGAAGTTTGTCCGAAGCGTGCATGGGTGAGTAGGCTGGTATCCTGTCTGGGCTGGTGGGGGCTGGGATGGCCCAGAGCCGGACAGAGAAGCCCAGTGGGGGGCGGTTGAAGGTGGGAATCTGTGCCTGCTGCCTGCTGCCTTCTGCCCTGCTCAGATGTAACACAAGTACTTGGGATGCAGTTGCTTAGTGAAGAAGCCGTGCCCTAGGCTTGGGTTGGAACAGACTGCCTGGAAGGGAGGCATAGCTCCTCTCCTGGTGAGACTGGAGTTCCACCAGGTGGAAATGGAGGGCCAGCCCTGAATTTTCAGGTGGTACAGTGGGTAGAGCACCAGGCCTAGAGTCAGGAAGACCTGAGTTCAGATTCAGCCTCAAGTTGTGGGACCCTGGGCAAGCCACTTAACCCTGTTGGTCTCAGTTTCCTGCACCATGGTGTGGTTATGGTGACAGTACCCCCAGGGTCACCCAAAATAATGTTGTAGATCACTTAGTGCCTGGCACTTAGGGGCTTTGAGTGTGGGCACCCACCCTGTTGCTCCTTCAGGTTCCAGATGCTGTATGCCGACTGCTATATGGACCGGGAGGAGTTCTGGGAGATGTTTGATGGCTCCCTGTACCACAAGCTTCGCAAGGAGCTGAACTGCCAGGATGCCTTCCCCGAGGTGTTTGATAAGATCTGTAAGGCTGCCCGGCACTGAGCCTCCCCTCCCCGAGCCCCAGTCTGTACCCTGGCACACATGCAGGGCATTTCCCTGCCTGGGTCAGGTTCTGCCCACCCGCTCTGCCTTTTTCTCTCAGCCCCCTGCCAGCAGACTTTTGGAAAGTCCCCCAAGCCAGAGTTCCACGGAAGCACTTTGGATTGCTCCTGACCGTGCTTACGAGGCTCAGGAAGGTGCCTTCAGGAGTCGCCCCTGTATGTGCCTGGGGGCCTCTCCGGGAAAGGGAGGAGCTCCTATGGGGCACACACAGGGTCTCTACCAGCGTTCACGTCCCTCAGCCAGCTTCCGCCCACCATCTGTTGTCCAAGCCTCTCACCCAGGCAGCATCAAATGAATGGTTCTTCCACAGACCCTGCTGCAGCATACCCTGCCCCACTAGCTAGAGCCAGCCTTCAGTGCCTTGCTAGTAGTGGGCACTTAACTGCTTTGTGAATCTCCAGTGGCTCTGGCTCCAAGGGCCTCAGTAGGGAGTGGGAGGCTCCAGATGGCTGCTGGAGCAGGTCAGAGTGTGGCAGTATTCCTCCCCAAAGCCGCCATCCACCTGGTGGGGCCTCGTGGATCTGCATTGGCCTTGCCTGTGGAGTCAAGAAGATGGCCTGGCTTGCTTGATGACTACAGCGCTGCGTTGGGCCTGGGTGAGATGCAGCAGCGAGACCCCAGCATGAAATCAACCAGTAGTATTCTGCCGAGGCTTCTTTGACCTTGAGTTGTCTCTCCTCCTGCCCACCTCTTAACAGTGACTGGCGATGGTTCATTTCAGTGCCTTACACGAATCCTAAGCCTGGTGAGAGCTTGGGATGGTTCTTGTCTCCCCTTCCCTGGGGAGAGGACCCCTCCCAACAGGTACCCTGCCTCTTGTCCTGATTCCTGACTTCATCCTGATTTATGCAAAGCTTGTTTGGGGGCTCCCTGGAACCAGTAGACTCCAGACTGGAAGAAGCTAAGGGGGGCTGCAGGATCAGCTGGGGGTGTGCAAGCTGTGTCCAGGCACTGGGCGTGGTCTCACGGCCTCTCTGGGCCTCTGTCCCGGTCTGCAGAACAAGGGCATTGGACCAGAGACCCCCCTTCAGTTGTCAGTTTTTCAGAATTTCCTCTTCCCTAGGGTTGTGAAGGCTGCAAGAATCACCTCATCATCCACATGCTTTTTCTTAGCTAAGACATCCCCAGAAGGGCTTGTGGTCGAGATGCCCAGACATGCTGACCACCTCTAGTGGTCCCATCCAAAGGCTGTCAGTGCCTGGCTGCCAGTTCTGGCCTTGATACACTCTGTCATGTGTCTTAACCATATGTGCTGTGCTTTGCTTAGGATGTTGTTGGTGCTCTGGTAGGAGAGGGATGACCCTGGCCCCTGGGAGGACTTCTGCCTCACAGGCTGCTTGTCTCCTGCATAAGCCGATGATTCTACCTGGTGTAGAGGAGAGGTCATCAGCAGGAACTGAGCCCATCCTGGTGACTCAGGCCTTGGCCCACCAGCATCTGCAGCCTGGAGCACGTACAGGAAGAGGCCTGCAGCCTGCCAGGTGCTGCTGGGAAATAGCGCGTCTGCCTCAGACGCGGTCACCCTCTTGGAACTCCGCCAAGACGTGCAGCTTAGGCAAGGTGACCAGAAGCCTCCAAGAGCACTCAGATTGAGAGTCTGTGGCATCTAGAATCGGAAAGCAGAATTTGCCTCAGGTTCCTGCTTCATTTCAGTGTAACTCCCTGGATATCCTTGGACAAGTCACACAAGTCACTTAGAGCATCTTCTGTAGCATGAGCAAGTCAGACTTAGTGATCACTAAAGGCTTCTCCAGCACCACTGTTTTGCAATGGAGTTTTTTCCCAGCCCTGACATCCCCTGTTCTCAGGACCCTCCCAGCCCTGACATTCCTTGTTCTAAGGGCCCTCCCAGCTTTGATACACTCTATACTATGAGGCAGAGATTTCCACTTTGAGACCAATTATTGCAAAACTCCTGGGTGGGGCCCAAACCAGATTAAAATGTAATTGGGAAATATTTAACAAAGATAATGTTGATTTGTGGTTCTCCCATCAGTGATGCCTCTGGCTCAGTGATGCTGCCTCAGGCCTCTCTGGCTCTGACATCCAGCCTTTGTTCAGGTTCTGCTAATCCGAGCTCTGAAGGCCCTCTAAGCTCCCACTCTATCCTGGCTGGTGTTTCCAAGTTCCCTTCCAGCCGGGACATTCTATCCTCTGACATGTTATCTGGGAACACAACACAGTACAGCAGATGCATTCAACCGTGAGCCTCCCGTGTTTGGGGAGGTTCCTCCTACGACTTCAGGTGAAGTCCAGATCTGGGCAGAAAGTGTGCGTGGGAAGAGTGGCCCTTGGTGGCCACAGGAGTGGTCTGGGCGCTCTGATCCTTGTGACTGCTGGACGAATTGTGATGAAAAGTGAGTCGGTGATTGTGGGGGAGGTACTGCTTAGACTGGAGAGGAGGCAGGCGAGCTTGGGGGAGAGCCCTCAGGCCCTTGGAGCCTGGGCAGCCCTGGTGAAGAAGCCATGAACATTCTTCCCATCTCCTCGATTGTTTGTGTGGCTGTTGTCAAATAAAGTAACCCAAGAACCATCCGGTGTTGTCTCCGACCTTTTTGGTTCTGGGGGGTGGGGGATACATGGGGGGCTTCCCTGTCTCTTCCAGGCCCCAGCCCTGATGCTCTGACAAGAGGCAATTTCTTCTGGTAGCTTGTCTTGGTCACCTGACCAAGGTGGGTCAGCTCCTGGGGCCACCTCCCCCATACTAACGGAGAAGGGACAGTGCATCCCCTTCCAAGGGATCCCTGTTCTCCCAAGACTACAGTCATGAACAATAAGACTTCTTGCAGTAAAGGCCAGAATCCTTTAAGGGGGCCATGCAGATCCACGGTGCATGGGGCTCGGTGGGGCTCTAGATTCCCTGGTCCTGCTGCAAGCATCTCACCGTGGAGCACAGCTTGAGCTCACTAGTTAGGTGCCCTGCTAAAGCAGGGCGGCCCCGGCTTATGCCCAGTATCATGTGCTCTTTGCTGGGGCTCAGTCTCAAGGAAGGGGAGGGTGGCTCTGTGCATCACCTGGCCCATCTGTTTTCCTTCTGCTGATTGCTGTCTGTGCCACACCTCTCTGTCTCTGGGCTTTGAGGGTCAGCCTGGGCGGCTTCTTCAGACAAGGATGATGAAAGCTGTGCTGACTGGTTAAACAACTGTCAGAGGCCTCACCCATACTTGGGGAGGCAGTTGCTGACAATGGGCCAACTCAGCCCAACCATCTGGGAGGCAGTGTTCCACACCAGGTCCTCATACTGTGACTGACAAGGCAGCGTTCCAGACCAGGTCCTCATGCTATGACTAACAGCAGTGTTCCAGACCATCTTCCCGCCAAGCTTCTGAAGCCCACCCTCTCTCCTCCCCCCTCTGACCCAGTCTTCTGGCTCCTGCCTGGGCCCTGTGCTCAGTCTGCCCTCCCTCCTTCCCTCCTCTGCTCTGGGAACAGCCATGGAACCACCGCTGCCTCACTTTGGGAAAGAGTGTGCCAGGCAGCCATTGTGCCCATGATTTCCTGGACGGAAGCATCCCACATGGTACCACTCCCTTCTCCATAAGCTCCTTGAGCAGCCCCATTTTGTGTTTGTGTCCCCAGGACTTACTCAATTAGTGCCTGTATCCTTATCCCAACTCCCACTCTCACAGAAGAGTCAGCTCTCCTCCTAAAAAAAAAGTGTCTACATTTGCCCTTCAGGGTTCCAGGGATACTTCTGAAGGGTCAAGCCCCCATTCTGGTGTGTTCTCTCCAATATCAGTTCTCAGTCGTTTTTCAGTCTTGTCCAGCTCATATGACCCTGTTTGGGGTTTTCTTGGCAAAGATGATGGAGTGGTTTATCATTTCTTTCTCTAGCTCATTTTACAGATGGGGAAACTGAAGCAAACTGGGTGAAGTGACTTTCCCAGGATCATCCAGCTAGTAAGTGTTTGAGGCCACATTTGAACTCATGAAAATGAGTCTTCCTGACTCCAGGCCCAGTGCCCTGTGCACTATGGTGCCACCTAGCTGCCCCATGGAACATACGGATTTCTCCAATTTTGAGGAACCTCTCCCTTTCATCATTATCTTTCCAGGATCACATCTGCTAAATTAGCCAGAAACTCTAACATTATTATTGTCCCCTAAACATTCCTGTTAATTGCAGTTTAGTCAGAAACAGCACCAGATTGGCAAGAGATCAGAGAACTGGCTTTGTCCACCCCTTTCATTTTACAAATGAAGAAACACGCAAAGGGCAAGCTGACCTGCTGGGCTCAGCCTTAGAGGGCAGAGCCAAGATGGATGAGCAGAAGCCAAGAGAAAGCAGACCTTGACGCCCTGGGGGCCGGAGGGGACGGGACGTGAGGGTCATTGCGGTCCACAAGAGGACGAAGGGATTCCTTGTCACTGGATGCCTCTGTGCTAGTCCTTTGCTGAGACCCCAAGGGGACTTTGAAGGAGGATTAGATCAATATAGAACACAAACCTTTTAAGCCAGGGATTCTTTACCTGTGAGCCATGGACCTCTCAGGAATCTGGAGCAATTTCAGGGGCATCCAGAACATTGATGGAGAAAAGAATTACATTGTCACCAACTTTTGGTGGAAAATTCCTTACTCCTACACATGTTGTTTTATATATTTAGAAATCTCATTCTAAGGAGGGGTCACTAGGCTTCACCTGACTGCCAACAGGGGCTAGTACACAAAAAAGATGAAGAACCCTCTGGGGAAACAAGAATAAAACCAGAATCCTGGAGGGAACAAGATTCACCAGGTTTGGGAACTCCCTCTACTGAATACATGACCTTGTATTCTTTTTGCACGAATCCTTTAGATATTAATGTAGGCATATAAGCTTATTGAGGAAGGTGTTTCACTTTTAGCATTATATATCTAGGGTTTCTTAATTGACTGATGGATAGATACCTTGATTACGACATTATTTTCGGCTCCTTCAATGGGATCTTCAAGACACATCAGGGGGACTTTAGAGTCTACTGATCAGTCAACATTCTCTAAGTATTTTAGAGTTTCCAGAGGACTTTGCATTTTCAGAACATTTGTTTTTGGGGTGGCTAGGTGGCGCAGTGAATAGAGCACCAACCCCGGAGTCAGGAGGACCTGAGTTCAAATACAGCCTCAGACATTTACTGTGTGACCCTGGACAAGTCACTTAACCCTAATTGCCCTACCTACCCCTCTCAAAAAAAAAAAAAAAAGCATTTTTTTTTTCCAAAATACTTTGGAGTTTCCAGAGCACTTTGGATAGTTGAATTTTAGACTTCATAAATCATTTATATTTTCAAAAAACTTTAGAATTTCTAGAGCACTTTGGATTTTTCAAAGTCTTTTATTTGTTTAATGTATTTTAAAGAGTAATTTAGAATTTATAGAGCCTTTTACATTTTCAAAGTACTTCAGAGTTTATAGAGAACTTTGGATTTTCCAAATATTTGAGAGTTTCCAGAGTACTTTACATTTTCATATTACTAGTCTTTACAGAGAATTTGGCACTTTCAACACAATTTATTTTTTTCAAGCTCTTAAGAGTTTACCAAACACTTTGCATATCCAGACTATTTTGTGTTTTATTGAGAACTTTGGCTTCTCAAAGCACTTGAGTGTTTACTTAACCCTTTGCATTCTCAGTATATTTTTGAGTTCACAAGATACTTTTCAAAGTATTTTGGAGTTTACAGAGCATTAAGGAACTAAATGGTGCCATAGTGCATACCGTATCGGGCTTAGAGTCAGGAAGACCTGAGTTCAAATACAGCCTCAGACATTTACTAACTGTGTGACCCTGGACAAGTCACTTAACCCTGTTTGCCTCAGTTTCCTCATCTGTAAAATGAGCTGGAGAAGGAAATGGCGAACCACTCCAGTATCTCTGCCAAGAAAACCTACAATATCAAAATCTTCAATTTCCAAAGCACTGTTCTTTACACAAAACTATGGCAGCATACCAGAAAACCTCAAATGGAAAATGGGGAACCCCTCATTTTGCAAAGGAGAAAACAGTCATCTGAAGAGGAGTGAAGCCCCAGAGTACACAGGTAGTAATAGAAGAGCTGAGACTAAGTTCCAAGCCAAACCCTGGGCATTTTCTTTAGGTCACAGAGCTAGTTAAGTGGTTGAGCCCACTTGGGACCCAAGCCTCCCAACTGCCCTCTGGAACCTGAGATCACTCAGTTTGGAATGAGAAGACCTGAGTTCAAATCAAAGCTCTTCTGCCCACCCCCTCTCTGGGCTTCAGCAGGGGACCCTTCCTGATCTGCCTTAAACCCCCCCCCAAAAAAAAATTTTCTTGTACTTCAGTATCTATTCTGTTATTCATATGTATTGTCTGCCTTAATACAGTGACAGAAACCATTTCATTTTTCTGTTTGTACCGTCAGTGACTAGAACCCCCCAGTAACTAGGTATATAGTAGGTGCTTTAAGAAAACCATGCAAGACCTATATGAACTGATGCAAAGTGAAGTGAGAACTCAGAGATTATTGTTCACAGTAACATCAATATTGTAATGATGATCAGCTACTCTGATCAATGCAATGATCCAAGGTAATTCCAAAGGATTCACGATGAAAAATGCTGTCTACCTCTAGAGAGGGAACTGATGAACTTTGAGTATAAATCAGAGTATAGTTTCTTCACTTTTTCTTGCTTTTATTTTTTTGTGATATAACTAATTTTACATGATTTCACATGTATAATTAATATATTGCTTGATTTCTCCATGGGTGGGGGAAGGGCAGGATAAAAAAAAATGAAAGCATCCTATTCTAGTTTTAGACGGTTATTAACCACTGGAAGTTTTTCTTGCCACCATATTGAAATTGACCTCTTTGTGGCTTCTCCCTTGCTCCTGCTTCTGCTCTCCAACAAAACAAGTCCCATGCTTCTTCTAGGTCACAGTCCTTCAAGTTCTTGAAAACAGTTGTGTCGCCCCAGAGCCTTCTTTTCCCCAAGCTAAATATGCCGTTAGACAGAGATTAAGTGACTTGTTCAGGATCACACAGTATCTGAAGTTAGATGTGAACCCTCTTCCTGCCTCCAAGGCTCTCTGCACTCACCACCTACCTGTCTGCTTGATAATCTCGATCTCTGTCTCATTCTTTCTTTCTCTCACCCAGGTAGGTTGAGCCCCAATAAATAAAAATAATCAATTTTGGTGGGGTTTTTTTTTGTTTGTTTTTACTAAGGTCAAAAAAAAAGATCCCTAAGTGAAACAAACTGGCTCTTAGTAGATGAGGGAGTTGCAGCCTTGATAAAGTTTCCAGAAGAAGGATATAGATAGTGAGAAAATAAAATTGATACTGTCTCCATTTTCTAAATTGAGTTTGTTCTGTATCATTGCCGGCATTTTATATATTTCCCAAGTCAGGTTTCTTTGTCTCTGAATTAAGTTCAGAAGTTCAGATTTCCTCTCTGAGCTAATTAAGTTTAGAGGTTCATTCTTCCTGCTAATTACTATTCTATTCTCGTGTTAAGGAAATCTGTTACCCTTGAAGGATGCAGGTAGATGCTAGGGAGTCCGCTCTATTCATCTCTGCAACATTTACTGTGCTTGGAGAAAGTTTGGTCTGTTATCGCTGTGATATTAGCCACACAGGTAGACACTACCAGTAAGCTTTCCATAGTGAAAGATGGAAGGAGGGATTGGTGCTAGCCCTATATTCCAAATTTCCAGCCAATCATATTGCTTTCCCATCTGTGATGCTCCAGGCTTTGTAGCCAGTCAGATTGTTTCCCCCATCTGCGATGCTGCCTTTCAGCTTTTGGATATTTCTTCTTTCATCTGTAAAAATCATCTCTCTGCCCTCATTCTACATCTTTTGGCTTGCTGAGGGGCTAAAGACCCCTTAATTGGTAATAGCCTTCCTCACGAATAAATTGCCCGTACTAGAAATTTTGTGCCTCAGTTTGCCTTAATTTCAATCGTGACAACAGTCAGTCAGAAGATTGGTAGAGAGGATAGGAGAAAATCATTTAAGAGACAGTATCAAGTCTCCATCCCCTCTTCCGGGGTGTAACAAGGGAGCCTGGCGTTGTGGAAAAAGCCACAGACTTGGAGCTGAGAATGCTGGGAAGCCATTGACTCCAGCTTGAAAATGGAGCAGCTGAATCATGTGGGACAGCTCCCTTGGCTTCTCCAGGGCTTTTTCCCCATCTCCAGTTCCTCATTTCTAAATAGCAGCCTAAGGCTCACACGAGGTAGAGAGCATTAATGGTACTAATTTCTCATTTTTCACATGCAGATGCTGACTCAGAGACTAGAGGGGACTTATTGGAGGTCACACAGGTAAACCACAGAGTCAGGACTCAAACCCAGGGCTCTGACTCTTAATTCAGCACGGGTTACCTGTGAAATTCCCTACCTCCTGTCTAGCTCACCCCTATCTTCCTCCCCGCCCCCAGCCCCACTTTGGTCAGAAGTCCCTAGTTAGGGGGTAGCATCTCAGGTTGAAAGCATCTCCAGACCACACTCATGAATCACGCGCGCACACTATCATCTTAATAGCTGACATTTATATAGCACTTCAGGGTTTGTAAAACACACACACACACACACACACACACACACACACACAACTTTGCCCAATGCTCTACTCACTTCCTGATACACTTGGCTCAGTCCTGACACAGGCTCTGTACATTCCTCTCAATCTATACTTTAATGTACCAAAACCCAGAAAATCTTTCTTTTTTTCAAAAAGGATGGATAGGAGGCCTCTTCTCAAATGCCACCCACCTGCAGTTTGCTTGGCGTGGTTGACCTTTGCCCAGTTAAACCAAGAGTTCTCTTTGGACTCTTCTTTCTCTCCCAGATTTTCCCTCCCTGTGTCCCCCATGTCCCTTGCTTCCCCCTTACTTTGAATCACTAGGCTTCTCTGTAGGGCATGGCTCACACCATGGTTTCGGACATCTTTGTGAGGAACTGGAGGGAGGGGGGTCAGAACTGTGATCAAAAGGTCGAAAATTCTTCCCTTTGTTAAAGGGCATGAGTCGCTGCCTAAAAAGAGCAAAAACAAAATATAGGGAGGGAGAAGAAAACATTAGCAGATTAAAGCAACTGGTTGGCCTATAAAAATCGCGATTGTGTCCTAGCTTTAGAGCTAGACAGAATCTTAAAGGAGTCCCTTTGCCATGAATGTTGAAACTGTGGCCAAAGAGAGATTAGCAATGGTTCCCAAGTCAAACACTGTAGTAAGAGGCTGAGCCAGGATTTGAACTCAGGACCTCTGACTCCTATGTCAGGACTCCATTCACTGTACCGATGTGCTGTCTAGCTCTGTTCATCCACAGTGCTTTATGGAAGAATATTGGGGATAATTATCCTCTTTGGACAAAGGAGGAAAACAGAAGTGATGAAATATGGATAGAATGCTAGACCCACAGTGACAAGACCTGGTTGAGTTGTGGCTGCAATGCTATGGGGTCAAATTACTTTCCTTCTTGGAGCTGGTTTCTTCCTGTCAAATTTAATTCAACAAATATTTATAAATGTCCACTAAGAGCAGCTAGGTGTTGCCATAGTACACAGAGTGCTGGCCCGGAGCCAGGAAGATTCATCTTCCTGAGTTCAAATCCAGCTTCAGACATTTAATATCTGTGTATCCTTGGGCAAGTCACTAACCCTATTTGCCTCAGTTTCTTCACCTGTAAAGTGAGCTGGAGAAGGAAATGGCAAACCACTCCAGTGTCTCTTCCAGGAACACCCCAAATGGGGTCACAGAGAGTCAGACATGACTGAAAAATGATTCCACAGCAATAGCAAAAAACCAGAATTAGGCACTAAGGAGGCAAAGACCCCTATTCTGAATCAGAATATCTGTGATTGGAAGACCTGAAAGGCCCCAGTCTACTCCATCAGAAACCTGACTTAGACAATCAATCAATAAGCATTTATTAAGTGCCTACCATGTACCAGAAACTGGACTAAGTACAAAGACAAAATGAAATAATTCCTGTCCACAAGGAACTTTCCTTAACATTCTATTAATATGGACAAGATATACCATAAGCGTATACAAAATATAGAAATTAAATAAATAAGAGATAATTGGGGGAGGGTCAGGAAAAGTCCCCTGAGGAGACGGCAGTTGGGCTGAACTTTGAAGGAAACTAGGTATTCTAAAGGATATAGGTGAGGGAGGCATGGGTCATAGCCTATGCAGATACACAGAGATGGGAAATGGAACATTGTGTCTGAACCAGAATGCCCTCTGTTTCTCTAAACTATATTTTAAGCTCCTCAATAGTATAGACTAGTGATGTCAAACTCAAATAGAATCTGGGACCACTAATCCATATATAAGTATCCTTGCACCACATATTGACTTAGTTTTAATATGTAATATTATCCATGTTTTATTGTATTTTTATTTATTTTGTGGATAGAGTATCAGGTATCTGAGTTCAAATTTGGCCTCAGACACTTATTCAGACACTGGATAAGTCACTTAACCCTGTTTGCCTCAGTTCCTCATCTGTAAAATAGGGACACATTAGAAAAGGAAACCACTCCAGAATCTGTCAAGAAAATCCCACAGACAAAGTCTGTGGGGTCACATAGAGTCAGATATGACTGAACAATGACAACAAATACATTTTAACTTGGTTCAGTTCAACTATGGCAACAGAAAGACAGTAGCTGCTACCAGTAATCCCGATGAGGGCATCAACCTTTTTCTTCTACTCTGGTTTCTTGTAGGTAACTGATGAAAGGAGGAAGAACTGGTGGCTTGGGGCTAGTGTTCTTTAACTACCACTTTAGGGCTGACTGTGTTGACAAGGGAAAAACAAGAGAGCAAGATTAACCTTCTTTGTGGCAAAGTGAGAGGCTCTGAGGAGTCTGGTTAATTGGATAGCTTCCTAATCATGTCTGTGCCTATGTCTATGTACATGTCTGTGTCTGTGTCTGTGTCTATAACTATGTCTATTTCTGTGTCTATTGTCTATGTCAGTGTCTGTGTCAGTGTCTGTTCTATGTCTATGTCTGTGTCTGTGTCTATGTCTATGTCTATTTTCCTGTCTGTGTCTGTATCAGTGTCTGTGTCAGTGTCTATTCTATGTCTATGTCTATGTCTATGTCTATGTCTATGCCTATGTCTATGTCTGTATCTGTGTCTGTGTCAGTGTCTATTATATATCTATGTCTATGTCTGTGTCTGTGTCTGCGTCTGTGTCTATGACTATGTCTATTTCTGTGTCTGTGTCTATGTCAGTGTGTGTCAGTGTCTATTCTATGTCTATGTCTGTGTCTGTGTCTGTGTCTATGTCTATGTCATGTCTGTGTCTGTATCAGTGTCTGTGTCAGTGTCTATTCTATATCTATATCTATATCTATGTCTATGTCTATGTCTGTGTCCATGTCTATGGCTATGGCAATGATCCCCTTTGCTTTGTGTGTGTTCCTGGGGAAACCTTCTGAATTAAACTGCACTGTAATCTGATGTGTTATGCAGAAGGACCCTCAAAGCTGAATACTTGACATCTTCTGAGCTCTTCCTTATTCTCCTACTCCTGTGACTCTTGCAGTCACAGGTCATGGGACCCTGATACTATGAGTACTGTAGATCTTCACCTTTAAAACCAAGAACAACTTTAGGCAGAGAATTCAAAAGAAAAAAAAAAGCTAAGGTGAGAACTAGAAAAACATAGAGGCACCTTAGCCACCCAATGAGATGCCATAAAACTCAGGTACTTCATAAAGCTTGCTAGACTGACTCATAGACTTTCACTTAAATCTACTGATTTCTAGTTTCTATACAATTGTAACAACCTCAATGTTCTGTTTCCTTAATCTGTAGGGAAAAGAAATGAGATGCTTTCCAGTGCCCACAAAAATGCCCAGATCTCTCACTCAACAATGTCTGTACCACTTAGAAGTGTGCCATAAAGGACAGATCCATTGGCCTTGGAGTCAGGAGACCTGAGTCTTAGGGTCACTTTGCTAAAGTTGTACAACCTCTCTGGGTCTCAGTTCCTCAAATATAAAATAAGGAGTTAGAATAGGTGATCTTTGGACTTACAGCTCTGATGATCTATGTTCTTGAAAGGTTCCTTGCTTGTCTAACATTCTACGACATCAATCGTCCTCCCTGAAAGCTGATTTTGGGAACCCAGACCTCCCAGTCCGTCCATCCATCCTCAGTATACCTGCCCCATTACCCAGGCTCTAATTCCCAGGGGCTATGGGCCTTACTTACTGTAGGATGGATTCCTTCATGGGGTTTTCACATGGAAAGCGGTTAGGTTTGGACAGGTAGAGAGAACGGTACCGTTGCTGTCTATCCCTGGCCTCATATTTTGTATTGTAGCGTCCAACACCCACTGGGTTCTAAAGGGAGTAAGACAAAAACAGGCATCTGCCAAGTTGTTGGATGTCTAGACTTGCCAGTGGAGAGTTCCCCAGAATGACAGATTCTGAGATTTTGAGAGAACTCAGAGGGGAAAATGCCTCTTCTGGCTACTGTTTGGCCCCAGAGGCAGAACAGGGAGAAATGGATATTCTGGTGGGACTGGGGGGATGGGATCTCACAGAATAGGTGTGCCAATAGACCTATTAACGGTTGTCCTGTGGTTATTTCATTTAGAGGCACCAAGCTTGTCTAACTTTCTAAAATCCCACCTTCCACAGGGAGCCTCCCCAAGTCCTCTTCATTCTAGGGCCTTCCCTCTCAATTATTTTTTATTTATGCCGTCTGTAGTAAGCTTTGTCTACACTTGTTTGCATGTTATCTCCTTTTGATTCTAAATTCCTTGAGAGGAGAGAGTGCCTTTTGCCTCCTTTTGTATTTCTGGAACTTAGCACAGTGCCGGGAATACATCTGGTGCTTAATAAATGTTTATTAACAGACTTACTCTTTGCAATTTTCATGCGTTGTTTCCAGTTCTGCCCTCCAAGGCCCAGCAGGAGAAGTCCAAACCCTCTTCTATATAACAGGTACTCAATCAATCAGTAAACATTTAGTGGACCACAAACCCTAACTCATCTACTATTCCAACTTCTTTACTTTTCCAAGGGACCATTCAATACACCAACCATCCGACATCCTTATTTCCTGACCACTGTGGATCAATGAATTAATGGTGGGGTCCCTTGGCAATGGTTTCAGAAAGGCTCCCAACTACTTTTCTCTCTGTCATTAACATAAGAAGATGAGTGGTTGGTGTTTGGTTTCCCTCATAGAAATAAGGGAATGCTGTTTGGTTTCCTTTGTAGAAACGAGAGAGATAAATGGTTGGGGTTTTTATTCCCCTTAAAAGAGCATAGGATGGCTTAAACACAGGTCCAGATTTGAGACAGTGGGATGGCATCCTACTGCCTCACCCCTCCTTATTTTGAGTACTGGTCATAGCAACTTTCCCTTCTCCTTATCCACCTTCCCCAAAGTAATCTCTACTTACTGTGTTTCCAACAAAATTCTGGTAGGATTTCAGGTCCACCCTCTTAGAAGAAGAACCAAATGGATGCTGGTTGCTTAACTCGTACCCTGGCATAGGCTTAGGGTTGTAGGAGCCTGGACCCAGGTTGCACTAGGAAGGAGAAATGATTGGGGAAGCCAGGCAGAAGGTCCAGGGAGGACTCTTCCCCTCCCTCCTCCCTCTGGGCAAGTTGCCTCACCCACCCACCTCCTCCATTGGAGGGCAACAGAGAGATTAGAGGCATGGGAGAGCATGGAGTTAGGAGGTAACCTGATAATGGTGAGAACAAGTCCTGCTTATGGCCCATCCTAGGTGTATAACATGCCATTCTACAGAGAGGTTTGCTCACAACAGCTCTGAGAGAGGGAAAGCACAAGTATAATGACCATTTTTATGGATGAGGAAACTGAGGCTCACAGACAGTGGTCTCTACTTCATAGATGAGAAACTGGGGGCTCAGCTTTCTGGGGCCCTTGATCTGGTGTGGCACAGGCCCACCCTCCAATATCCTCCAACCTCTTTCTTGTGGTGCTCTCTTCCCAAGGCACAGGCTACGAGGGACTCAGAACTATGACCATGGTGAGCTGCCATCATAGCCAAGGAAATGCCCACCTCTCCCTGAGGTCTAGGGCCCCGGAGCACACCTTGTCTCCAGTCTCAAAGCACTAATGCAATGTATCTCAAGGGAGATTGGCATGGGGACTGGGCTTATGATTTTACTGATAATAGGAAACATCTAAGTTTGGGAACTCCCTCTACCAACATGTGGTTGGCACATTCTCAGTAACATATACTTTCAGACAGCCTCTGCCTGGAGGAATGGGAGCTGAAGTGACCTCCTGGGTCACAGTTGGGATGTGACAGAGAACCCGGGCCTTCCTGACTCCAGAATCAGCTTCCCATCCACTGCACCCAAACATGGGACATTTCTGGGTGCAGTCCAAATCTGATCAAAACATAATTGGGAAAAATCTAACAAAACAAGTAAAAATACAATAAAAAAACCCCAACATTTTAAAAACAAAGTTAATGTGTGGCCTGTGGGAATCCTTCAGAACAGATTAGTGGCCCCCATTTTAATCTGGGTTAGACACTACTGCACGAACAGGCCCCTCCCCAGGTCATAGATTTAAAGTCAGAAATGACCTGAGGTTATCTTGTCTAATCCCCTTATTTTATAAAGGAGAAAACTGAGGCAATACCCATTGCCTCCTCCCTCCCAACAGTCACAAGCTCCCCAACTTGAGGGCCTCTTAAACTGTCAGCTTCCCCACAAGTTGTGCCCTCATTCTAAACGGAATCAGCTCTGAAGAGCTTTGCCTAATAGCTAACTAGTCCTGCTCCCTCACCTCCCTCCCTCTTCCCAATTTATTACCCTCCCCCCCAAAAAACCCTGCTTCTCCCCCAGTTACAGAATCCCCAGAGCCAGCTCTGGCTACTGCCAGGCCAGCTATGAATATGAGTGTCAGACCTGATGCCCTCTTACAAGTTGGGGCAGCAGAGAGAAGAATTGGGTGTAGCTGTCTGGACAAAATGAGGCTTTTTCTAGAGAAGGCCTCTCTGGGGCCTCTGAGGAGGAAGCACATGTTTGTATCCCATCAACTGTGTATCAGATAATAACAAGACCAAGCATTTATTGAGCCTTTAATGTTTGCAAAACCCTTGACATATGTTATCTCATTGGATCAAGCAATGGTCGGGCTAAGGAGAAATCCCCATGAGCAGTTGGTGATTCTCTCTCTGCTGAGAGGTGGACCAGATATAACAGTGGAGAGTCCTGCCCTCTTGGCCTTTACCCAGGAGGTCATGGAGAGCAACCCAAGCAAGATTGGCTACTGCCCATTCTGGCAGGGTTTACCTGGGCACAGATGGTACTGTCAGAGGAAGCCCAGACAGCATGGCTAGGGATTCAGGAGAGGGATCGAGGGGGACATCCAAGGGATGTGAAAACAAACTATATCAATAAAAACCCATTTTTCTAAGTAAAAGGAATGATCCAAAAGATTACTTCGAGGAAGGAGGGGAAGGCTTTGACTCAGAGTTTGGCCTTTTCATTTTTTTGTTTGTTTGTTTGTTTTCGGCTTCTTGTCAGGTGACAAGATGAGCTCTGCAAAGAATTACCGGCATGGCCTGAGAAACTGGGAGATTACACCACAGTATGGTGGAGTAGAGTGAGTGCTGGGCTTGGGCTCAGAAAGGCCTCTCACATCTAGCTGTGTGATCATGGGCGAGAAAGTTAACTTTCCTGACTCAGCACCTTCATCTAAAAAGGTGTTAGTAATAAGGCAAGCGGTATTCACCCTACAGCTGCTGTGTGAATCAAATGAGATAATAATGTATGTAAAGCAATTTGCCAAGCTTCTGAGTGATGGGTACAGAGAGAGAGAATTAAGAGGAGAGAGAGGGGAGAGAGGGGGAGGAAGAAAAAAGAGAGAAGGGAGAGAGGAGGGGGAAAAGACAGGGAGGGAAAAGACAGAGGAAGAAGGGAGGGAGGAATAGAGGGGGAGGCAGACAGAGACAGACAGAGACACCCAGACCCAGACTCAAGTAGAGAAGTGGGCACTGACAGCAGTTACACAGCAAGGTAAAGACCTGGGAGTTTAGCACTTAGGTATCAAGATTAATTCAGTAAAAGAGGACCCTCCCAGCTGGTGGACTGAGGGAGTTCCTCCTAGCTGGGGGCTGCCATGTCCCCTCCCCACTTTTATCCTGCTCTTTGACTCATCCTCTCAGGGCAAGGCTCTGCCTGACTTTCAAATTAGTAGTGAGCTCTTCTGCCAAACCCAGTCTATTAATGGTGACCCTCAGGGCTCTCCTTCCAGTCCCTGGGCCAACATGAATTTTAATCAGTCCCTACCAGGTGTAAACAATAATAATTCTTTGGCTGATGTGACGCCTAATAGGGGTGGAGGAAGGGATCAGAAGGGATGGTCTGGGGATGCCACCCGCTTGTGTGAAAAATGGCTCCAGTGATGGGGAACACCAAGTCCTCTGTAATTTACAAGCTTAGGGAGCAGCCCTGGGCACTGGGAAAATAAAAGGACTTGCCCATAGTCAGAAGGTACCAATCAGAGGCTGGCCTTGAACCCAGGTCTGCCCAGGTCCAAAGCCAGTCTTTCATCCATTAGGTCATGCTTTCCCTCAGTAGCATATGTGTTTAGGGAATAAAAATGTACAAACCAGAAAAGCTGACATTACTAGGCACCTAGGTGGTGTAGTCAGGAAAACCTGAATTCAAATTCAGCCTCAGGCACTCATTAGCTATGACCCTGGTCAAGTCATTTAAACTCTGCCTGACTCAGTTTCCCCAACTATAAAATGGGGGTGATAATAATAGCAGCTGCCTCTCAGGGTTGTTGTGAGGATCAGATGAGATAATATTTATAAAGTACTTAGCACAGTGCCTGCACATAGTAGGTGCTTACTTATATAAATGTTAGTTATTATTATTATTGTGATTGCTATCAAATCTTTTGAAATCAATTGACAAATGCATCTATGTATCTAAAAATATACTGTGTGTATGGCTCCTCAAAAAGTTATAGTGTACAAACATTTCAGGAAATGGATCTTTGTATCAAGAGCTCAGAAATTTAGAACCAGAAGGGGTTTTACAGACCATTTGCATTTTACAAATAAGAAAACTTGGAAGTTAAGTGACTTGCCCAAGGTCACACAAGGTATAAGTAGCAGAGCCAGGATTTTTGAAACCAGGTCCTTTGACTCCAAATTCAGTGTTCCTTCAATCATATTGCCTTCCTTGAAAAGCTGCTGACCCCTGATGTGGTCCAATCCCTTTATTTCAGAGGAAGAAACTAAAAACCAGAGATGAGGTGCTCTGCTCCAGGTCATACAAGTCTGTGGCAGATCTGGGACTAAAGTGCCTATTTCTCTTTCAGTTCTCACTATCCCTCCTAAGTCACTGGAGGGATCAAGCATGGCCTTAAATGATGAGGGAGTGCTGGGTGTGACCACCCTAGTCTGGGAAGGAAGGAGAAAAGGGCAGCAGAGACCACTGACCTGTCTGATGGGCCACTGGCTCAGAGTAGAACAGTGTATCCTTTCAGTGGGCACTGCTGGAGTCCGGGACAGCTTTCCAAAGACTCCATGTTTCTTCCTAGAATTCGAATTCAGTTCATCCACAAAGCTCTTGAATGAGAACATCTCAAATTGCTTTTTTCCCTAGAGTCCAAGAATAATGCCAAGATATTATAATAAAGAAATAAAGGACATCCTTCCCTACAGTAGGAATGTGATGGAAATCATAAATGGAGAAGATAAAAACATAACTGGATAGAATCCAAAGGCCACAATGTTGGGGCTGTCCTGGACTCCCTTCTCTCCTCTTTCTATATTTTCTTTCTTGGAGGCTCCATCAGCTTCCACAGTTTCAACTATTATCTCTAGGAATATGATCCCCGACTACAGTGCTCTTCCCAAAGTTCAAAGGTCTGACCACGACCTGCTCAATCACCTCCAGTGACTCCTTGTCACCTCCAAGATCAAATATAAAATCCTGTTTGGACTTTAAAGCCCTTAGTCACCTGGGATGCCCCTACCTTTTTTTTTTTTTTTTTTGCGTTTTGGAGGGTAATTGGGGTTAAATGACTTGCCCAAGATCACATAGCTAGTAAGTGTTAAGTGTCTGAGACCAGATTTGAACTCAGGTCCTCCTGACTTCAAGGCCAGTGCTCTATTCTCCCCCTACCTTTTCAATCTTCTTGCTTTTTGGAGGGCAATTGGGGTTAAGTAACTTGCCCAAGGTCACACGGCTAGGTTTTTTTGTTTGTGTTTGTTAAGTGTCTGAGGCCAGATCAGAACTCAGGTCCTTCTGACTCTAGGGCTGGCGCTCTACTCACTGTGCCACCTAGTGGCCCTCTTTTCAATCTTCTTACACCTTAACTATCCTCTACATAATCTGTGATCCAGAACATACCTCCTAGCTGTTTCTCATACATGACACCTGGTCTTCTATTCCCTAGCATTTCCTTACTTATTTGTTGTTGGTTTTTTGTTGCTGTTGTCATTATATTTTGAATTCTGAGTTGTCTTCCTCTCTCCCTCCCAATCCCACAATGCTATCTCTTGTTCATAAATTTGTTTCCTATCCATAAATTTGAGAGGTAATATGTTCCATGTTCCTCGAATTCTCTTATGATATCTCTCTTTAAATCTAGGTCTTGTATTAATTTTGACCTTATCTTGGTAAATGGTGTAAGACTGATGTATACCTAGTTTTTGCCAGACCATTTTCCCATTTTTCCAGCAATTTTTACCAAATAGTGAGCTATTTTCTCAAAAACTTAGATCTTTACATTTATCAAACACAAGGTTACTATGATAATTTACTACTATGTGTTATTTAATCTCCTCTATTCACTGATCCACAGCATTCTGTGTCTTAGTCAGCCCCAAATAGTTTGATAATTACTGTATAACTGTGTAATACAGTTTAAGATATGGTACTGCTAGACCTTCTTTCTTTATATTTTTTCATTAATTCCTTTTTATGTTATTGACGTTTTGTTCTTCCAAATGAATTTTGTTATTACTTTTCCCAACATCTTTTTTTTTTTTAAAGCAATTGGGGTTAAGTAACTTGCTCAAGTTACTTAATACAGCTCCAACTCAACACGGTGTAATGGAAATGCAGATTTAAAGATCTTCCCTGCCCCTAGGCCCTTTGATGGGCTTAAGAGACTTTGATTGGCTTTAAGAGACTCTGAAAACCTTCCTTGATTTGAAAATATGCTCTGCCTCCTAATAGGCTGAATGTGGTCACATGGAGCCTGTGGTGGGAGGCTTGGTTTTCAGGAATGACCACACCTTGATACTTTGTGATTGGGCAGTGAGTCCAGAAGGTTGTTACATTCTCTGAGCCAGGAGAAGGCTATATAAACCCTTAGGAGAGGCTTTGCTTTGGGGCTCACTTTGAGAAGTGTTGTGTGATTTGACCAGATGAGACTCTGGGAAGCCGTTGTTGAGAGCCCCCCGGCTTTGAAAACCCAGATGTTGATGCTTCCCTCTCTGGTAACTGTGATTTGGTATTGATATAATGGTAGGACAGTTTGGAAGCCTGTCTGTTTGATCTGTAAGTTCTGTAACTCTGAAGTTCGGGGTGCTGACCTTTTTCCCCTGAACTAGGTAATGTATGTTTGTTTGATTAAAGTAAGCTTGTTAACCCATTTTGAGTTGCTTTCCTTTTGAAAAGCAGATCTAAGAACCTGTGTTGGCAGTCACCCTGGGGATATTGGGGTGCTTGCTGCTACACACGGCTAGTCATTATTTATGTGTGGGTGCTCATTTTCTGAGGCCGGATTCGATCCCGGGTCATCCCAACTCCGAGGCTGGCGCTCTTACTCACTGCACCACCTAGCCACCCCCCATCATCTTAATAAAATAATTTTTTGGTAGTTTAATTGGATTGGAACTGAATAAATATTAGTCTACAGAGAATTGTCATTTTTATTATATTGGCTCAGCCCACCCATGAAAAATTAATATTTCTCCAATTACTTAAATCTGACTTTATTTGTATAAAAATGTTTTATAATTATGTTCATATGGTTGATGGGTTTGTCTTGGCAGATATAGCCCCAGGTATTTTATATTGTCTATACTTATTTTAAATGAAATCTCTCTTACTCTCTCTTATTGCAGGCTTTTATTGATGATATATAGAAATGCTGCTGAGTTATGTGGTTTTATTTTGTATCCTGTTATGTTGCTAAAAATTGCTTCATCTAATACTTTAATTGAATCTCTAAGATTTTCAAAGTAAACCATCATATTGTCTGCAAAAGGAGATAGTTTAATTCCTTCATTGCCCATTCTGATTCCTCTAATTTCTTTTTTCTCTTGTTGCCATTGCTAGCATTTCTGACACAATATTGAATAATATTGGTGATAAGGGGCATTCTTGTTTCACTCCTGATCGTATTGATCTTATTGGCTTGCTGATGATTTTTTGGTGGATGCCTTTTATCATTTTAAGGAAAAATCCACTTATGCTAATGCTTTCGATGTTTGTTTGTTTGTTTGTTTTTAAATAGGAATGAGTGTTGTATTGTGTCAAAACCTTTTTCTGCATCTATCAATATCCTCACATGATTTTTGTTGCTTGATGTGGTAAATTATGCTAATTGCTTTTCTGATATAGAACCAGTCCTGTAGTCCTAGTATAAATGCCACTGGGCCATAGAGTATGATCTTTGTGATATATTTCTGTAATCTCTCTGATAGTATTTTATTTAAAATTTTTGCATCAACGTATAGTTTCTGTTTTTGCTCTTCCTGGTTTAGGTATTAGCACCATATTTGTGTCATGAAAGGAGTTTGATAGGACTCCTTTACCTATTATTCCAATTATTTAATATCATAATTAGTTTATCTTTAAATGTTTGGTAGAATTTACTTGTAAATCCATCTTGTTCCAATGTTTTTTTCTTAGAACGTTCATTTATGGCTTGTTCTCTTTCTTTTTCTAAAATAGGTTTATTTAGATATTCTCTTTCCTCTTCTGTTAATCTAGGCAGTTTATATTTTTGTAAATATTCTTCCATTTCACTTAAATTGTTAAATTCATTGGCATTTAATTGGAAACAATAACTCCTAGTAATTACTTTCATTTAATCTTCATTAGTGGTATACTCACCCTTTTCATTTTGGATACTAATAATTTGGTTTTTTCCTTTTCTTTTTTAAAAATCATATTAACCAATGGATTATTTATCTTATTAATTTTGTTTTTCATAAAACCAGCTCCTAGTTTTATTTATTAATTCAATGGTTTTCTTACATTCAATTTTATTAATCTTACCTTTAATTTTCAGGATTTCCAATTTGGCATTTAACTGGGAATTTTTAATTTGTTTCTTTTTCTTTTTTTTTAAATTGCATTCCCAATTTATCAGTCTGTTCTTTCTCTATTTTATTGATATAAACATTTAGAGATATAGATTTTCCTCTGATTACTACTTTTTCTGCATCCCATACATTTTGGTATGTTGTCTTATTATTATCATTCGCTTTAATAAAATTATTTATTGTTTCTATGGTTTTTTCTTTGATCCACTCACTCTTCAAGATTAGGTTATTTAGTCTCCAATTAATTTTTTATCTGTGTTTCCATGGTCCTTTATTACATTCAACTTTTATTTCATTATGATCTGAAAAAGACACGTTAAATTTTCTACTTCTCTGAAAAATTTAAATTTAATATTTCTGCTTTTCTGCATTTGACTATAAGGTTATACCCTACTATGGGATTAATTTTTGTAAAGGTGCCCTATACCACTGATAAAAGGCACAATCCTTTCTATTTCCATCCAGTTCTCTCCAGAGAGCTATCACATCTAGCTTCTCTAAGATTCCATTCATCTCCTTGACTTCTTTCTTATTTATTTTTTGGCTAGAAGTATCTAGTTCTGAAAGGCAAAGGTTAAAGTTCCTTGCTATTATAGTTTTGCTCTCTCTACCTGTAATTCATTTAGCTTTTCCTTCATAAAATTGGATGCTATAACATTTGGTACATATATGTTTAGTATTGATATTACTATGATATGTGGTAAATTTTTAACATAATATAATTTCCCTGCTTATCTCTTTTAGCTTTACCTCTGTCTGAAACCATGCTTGCTACTCCTGCTTTAAAAAAAAAAAACTCAGCTGAAGCATAAAAATTATGCTCCAGCCCTTTATTTTTACTCTATGTGTGTCACTCATTTTTAGATGTGTTTCTTGTAAACAACATATTGTTAAGTTGTGGGTTTTGATCCATTCCGTGATCCATTACTGTTTTATAGGTGAGCTCATTCCATTCACATTCAAAGTTATAATTACTAGTGATGTATTTCCCTCTACTTTATTTTCCTTTCTCTCTCTCTCTCTCTCTCTTTCTCTCTCTCTCTCTCTCTCTCTCTCTCACACACACACACACACACACACACACACACACACACACACCCTACCTCCCTCCCTCCCTCCTTCCTTCCTCCCAAGAGGACCTTTGAATTTACTTCTGACCACTGCCTGTCTAATCTGCAAACTGTTCTCAGAGTCCCTCCCTTAGCCCATTTCCTTGTCCTCCTACTTCTCTGCAAGTTAAAAAGACTTTTATACCTGACTAGATGTATTTATTCCCTCTCTAACTCAATTCTGATGAAAACAAGTTTCACACACTGTCCATTCTCCATTGCATCCTCACCTCTACTGTAAAAGTTCTTCCATGGGGGGGGTGGGGTGGTGGCTAGGTAGCGCTATGAGTAGAGCACCGGCCCTGGAGTCAGAAGAACCTGAGTTCCCATCCAGTCTCAGACACTTAACACACACAAACAAAAAAACCTAGCCATGTGACCTTGGGCAAGTTACTTAACCCCAATTGTCCTCCAAAAGAAAAGAAAAAAAAAGTTCTTCCATTTACACCTCTTTTGTATGAAATAATTTGCTCCATTTTACCTCTTCCTACCCAAGTTCAAATCTCATCATAATCAACTCAAACCCGTCTTCCATCAATGTATACTCTTTCTAACTACCCTAACAATGATAGCATTCTTTTTTTTTTTTTTTTTGCTTTTTGGAGGGCAATTGGGGTTGAGTGACTTGCCCAAGATCACATGGCTAGTTTTTGTGTTAAGTGTCCGAGGCCAGATTTGAATTCAGGTCCTCCTGACTCCAGGACTGGCATTCTATTCACTGTGCCACCTCGCCACCCCCAATGATAGCATTCTTTTTTTGTTTTGTTTTTGGAGGGCAACTGGGGTTAAGTAACTTGCCCAAGACCACATGGCTAGGTTTTTGTTTGTGTGTGCGTTAAGTGTCTGAGGCCGGATCCGAACTCAGGTTCTTCTGACTCCAGGGCCAACGCTCTACTCACTGTGCCACCTAGCCGCCCCCTATGATAGCATTCTTAAGAGTTATAAATATCAGTTCCCCATTTAAGACAGTACACAGTTTAACTTTATTAAATCCCTTATTATTAGTCTTTCATGTTTGCCTTCTTATGTTTCTTCTGATTCTTGTATTTGAAAGTCAAATTTTTCTGTTTAGTTCTGGTCTTTTCCTCAAGAATATTTGAAAGTCCTTTAATTCATTAAATATTTATTTTTTTTCCTTTGCAGGATTATACTAAGCTTTGCTGGGTAAATTATTCTTGGTTCCAAATCTAGCTCCCTTGCTCTTCAGAATAGCATATCCCATACCCTCCAGTCTTTTAATGTAGAGGCTGCTAAATCTTCTGTTATCATAACTGTAGCTCCACAATATTTGCGTTGTTTATTTTGAGTTGCTCATGATATTTTCTCCTTGATCTGTGAGCTTTGAAACTTACCTATAATGTTCCTGTGAGTTTTCATTTTGGGATCTCTTTCAGGCGGTGATTGGTGGATTTTTTTCTATTTCTTTTTAAACTGCTAGTTCTAAAACTTCCTGGCATTTTTCCTTAATAATTTGTCTAGACTCTTTTGATGATGACTTTCAAGTAGTCCAACAATTCTCATATTATGTCTCCTCAATCTGTTTTCCAGGTCAGTTGTTTTTCCAATGAGATAATTCATGTTCTCTCCCATTTTTTCATTCTTTTGATTTTGTTTTATTATTTCTTGATGTCTTATGAAGTCATTAGCTTCCTCTTGCACAATTCTAATTGTTAGGGAGTTGTTTTCTCCAGTAAGTTTTTGAATCTCTTCTTCCAAATGGTTGACTTTCTTTTCATAATATTCTTGATTTTCTTGCACTACTCATTTCTTTTCCCATTTTTTCCTCTACATCTTTTATTTGATTCTTTTTAAGCCCTTTCAAGGACTCTTTTTGGGCTTGTGACCATTTTACATTTTACTTTGAAGCTTTATAAGTAGCTGTTTTGACTTCATTGTCTTCTTCTGAGTTTGAATCCTGCTATTCTCTATTACTGTGGTAACTATCTATGGTCAGGTTATTTTTCTGTTGTTTATTCATTTTTTTAACTGCCTATTTCTGCATTGTTAACTTTATGTTAGGGGTCAGGCTCTGCTCCTAGGTTGTGGGAGATAATGCTTCAGGCTTCAGGCTTTTTGTGTTGTTTTCAGAACTCTATTTGGGTTGTCTTTGACTTTTTGATTCTTCCAATGTGCTATGATCCAAGGCCAGCATGAGCACTACTCTTCTGACTTATGCCTTGGTTTATGAGTGACCTCAAGTTCACCTCTCTACCACTGAGCCACCCTCATTGCTGCCACCATATGCACTCTCACTTGCCCCATAAGCCTCCATTTTCCTGAGACCACAAGCATCAGTATATCCCTCTGCCCTGGAACCAAACCAGGGACTCAGCTCTCCTGAGTGACCACAGCTAGTCCTCTCCATCCTGGAATGAGGAGCAGGGCTCCACCACTAGGCAACCCTTACCTGGTACGTGCTTGCTCCTCCTCACCTGTGAACAGACCTGAGCCTCAAGTTGTGACAGTAGAGGTTCCCTACCCAGTCTTCCCCCCAACAGTCACCCAAGCCTTTATCCCCACCCCAACCACACATGGGGTGAGAGTATCAGAAGCTATGGCTGCCATGAACATAGCTGCCCCCAAGGCTTGCTGACACTGCTATCTCTTCTAATCCCTGACCAAACCAGCGCCCTGTAGGTCAGATCTTTCCTAAAGTTATCCTAAGGCTGGACAACTGCTTTACCTCAACTTTTTATTCTTTTTGCCCCTCTAAGATTCAAATTGGGGTACATTATTTGGAGGGGAATTTGGGAGACCCAGGTAATTTCCCATCTTATTCTACCATCTTCCAACAGTCCCCTTCCTTCTAGCATTTTTTTAAAGCAACTGGAGTTAAGTAACTTGCTTAAGGTTACTCGGCTAGTTATTTATGTGTGGGTACTAAGTAACTGAGGCCAGAATTGATCCTGGGTCCTCCTGATTGCAGGGCGGCACTCTTACTCACTGCACCACCTAGCCACCCCTCCTTCTAGCATTTTCTTTCTTTCTTTTTTTTTTTTAAAGCAATTGGGGTTAAGTAACTTGCTCAAGGTTACAGGCTAGTCATTATTTATGCGTGGGTGCTCATTTTCTGAGGCCGGATGATCTTGGGTCATCCCAACTCCGAGGTGGCGCGCTCTTACTCACTGCGCCACCTAGCCACCCCCCTTCTAGCATTTTCAAGGGTTGTTTTCCACGCCTGGAATGCTCTTCTTCCTCTTCTCCACCTCCTGGCTTCCCTGATCTATAGCAATGACTGCTTTGTAAGCAGGAGGCAGGAGTGAGGAAGGAGAACAGGGAGGGAAAGCCAGAGAAAAGGAAGAGTTGGGGGACTGAGCGCCATGTCTGCAGAATAGCCAGGAGACCAGTGTCACTATATCATAGATTATACAGAGGGGAATGAAAGCATAAGGCTGGACATATAGGAAGGACTTTAAAAACCAAACAGAGAATTTTCTATTTGATCTTGGAGGTAATAGAAGACACTGGAATTTATTGAGTAGGGAAATTTGACTATATGCATAAAAAGGCTTTGACAAAGGACAACCCTCATTTATGACAAAAAACTTACAAATATGGGCATAGAAGGATTTTTAAATAAAATTATAAGTATCTCTTTAAAACCCAAAGCTGGCATTACATGCAATTTGGAAATACACCATCCCAATAAAAATAAAGGTAAAGCAATGAGGTCCCCTTTCCCCACTGCTACTGGCCATATATCTCAAAATGTTAGCAATAGCCATAAGAAAAGAAAGAAATTAAAGGCATAAAGATAGGAAAAGAAGAGGTGGCACCATTCCTAGTTTCTGATAACTTAATGGCTTATTTAGAATATCCCAGAGAGTTAGAAAATAAACCAACTGAAACAATTAATTGCTTAACTAAAGCGGTGGGATACAAAATAAACCCACAAAACCCAACAACATGTTTATATTGCAATACAAAATCCAGGAGGGAAGAAGAGAAAGGGAAATCCCCTTCAAAATAATTATACAATTTTTAAACTATCTAGCAATATACCAAGGGAAGCTAGGTGGCACCATAGTGCACAGAGCGCCAGACCTGGAGTCAGGAAGACTTCTTGAGTTCAAATTTGGCTTCGGACCCTTACTACACACTAGCTGTATGATCTTGGGCAAGTCACTTCACTCTATTTGCCTCAGTTTCCTCACCTGTAAAATGACCTGGAGAAGGAAGTGACAAATTACTCCAGTATTTCTGCCAAGACCTTGGGCAAGTCACTTCACTCTGCCTCAGTTTCCTCATCTGTAAAATGACCTGGAGAAGGAAGTGGCAAACTACTCCAGTATCTCTGCCAAGAAAACCCCAGATGAGGTCATTTGGACCTGGCTGAATAATAAGAAGTTAACCTACCAAGGTATGCCCCAAACCTGAATAGATACAATCATAAAAGACTTCCAAAAGAAACAGAGGCTTGGACAATCAAAGGGATATTCCATGTTCATAGCTCATACGTGAACTGCACCAATATAATAAAAATCACAATGTTACCTAAATTAATTTGCAGACTTAGTGCTATAGCAGTCAAATGATCAAGGAGAGAAAAAAGAACATAATTTATCTGAAGAATCCAAAAACATTGTTTCCAGGAAAACAAAGACTGAAAAAGCAGAAATGAAGAGTGAATAGCATTCTAGACCTCAAGTTATATTATTAAGCAGTAATCATCAAACCAATTTTGTAATGGATAAAAATTGAAAAGTAGATTAATGGAAGAAATTCTAAGCAAGAAATAACTGAACTCCATAAGCCAAATGCAATAAACTCCAAACCCAAAATTACCTAGGAAGGAACTCTTAGCTGGCAAGAAGTTTTGGAAAACTAGAAAACAGTCTGGAAGGAATTGGTTTTAGACCTACATGTTACACCATTTGTAATTAAGTGGCTTAATGGACAGAGTGCTAGATTTGGAGTCAGGAAGATCTGGATTTCAAGTCCTGACACTGACACTTACTAGTTGTGTGATCCTGGAAAAATCATCCCACCTTTCTCAGCCTCAGTCCCATCATCTGTAAAATGGGTATAATTATAGCACATTCTTCACAGGGGCCTTGAGAGGACCAAATGAGAATTCAGGTAAAGGGCTTTGTGATGCTTAAGCCCATCTGAAAAGCAGTCATCTAGCAGTGGCTTCGACTTCCAATAAAGCTGCAACCTACTCACCTGTTGTGTCTGATTCTTCATGACCCCATGGACCACAGCATGCCAATACTCTCCATAGGATTTTCTTGGCTAAGGTAATTGAGTGGTTTGCCATTTCCTTCTTTAGTGGATTAAGGCAAACAGAGGTTAAGTGACTTGCCCAGGGTCACACACCTAGTAAGTGTCTGAAGTCAAATTTGAACTCAGGTCTTCCAGTGCTCTACACACAATGATGCCACCTAGTAGCCTCAACCACTTACTACCTCACCATGTAACCCCCTGAAGGAACTAGAGGCATGGTAGCTTCCTTTAAGTATCTGAATGGATGTTACACTGAAGAGGAATTAAGACTTGTTCCATGTGGCCCCAGAGGGCAAAACCCAAAGCAGTATATGAAAGCTGTCAAGAGACAAGCTTGATGATGGTGTTGATGGTGATGATGATGATGATGGTGGTGATGGTGATGATGATGGTGATGGTGGTGATGGTGATGGTGATGGAGGTGATGATGATGATGATGGTGATGGTGGTGATGGAAGTGATGATGATGGTGGTGATGGTGATGCTGATGGAGGTGATGATGATGATGATGGTGATGGTGATGGTGATGGAGGTGATGATGATGGTGATGGTGATGGTGGTGATGATGATGGAGGTGATGATGATGGTGGTGGTGATGGTGATGGTGATTATGATGATGATGGTGATGATGATGATGGTGGTGATGGTGATGGTGATGGTGGAGATTGAGATGGTGGTGATGGTGATGATGGTGATGGTGATGCTGATGGAGGTGATGATGATGGTGATGGTGACAGTGTTAAGTGACTTGTCCAGGGTCACAGAGCTAGTAAGTGTCTGAGGTTGGATTTGAATTCAGGTGTTCCTGACTGCAGGCCCAGTGAGCTAGAGCATACCCCAGGGGCTTAATTTCAGCTTCCTAACAATGAATGTTCTCCAAAAATAGAATGTGATACCTTGGGGTGGGGTACGGGGGACAGTCTCGAATTCAGTAATGACAACAATAAGTGACGGGCACTTGCAGCTTTGTCACATACTTCACATAATCTCTCCTGATCCTTAGACCCTCCCCATGAGTTATCGAATTTCATTGATGGAGAAACAGAAGCTCAGAGTAACTTGAACATGGTCACACAGCTAGTAAATATTAGAGGCAGGATTTGAACTCAGGCCTCTCCTTACTCCAGCATACCACCCTGGTGCTAACATTCCATGCTCTGAGGTCCTTTTGAGCTCTGATTTTCTAATTGATTGTAGTTATCTGTTTAGGGCTCATAACCAAGGCCTAAAGAAGGTGTGGGGGACCTATTAATCCCTCCAGACTCCTGCCAGGGCTTACCAACTTTGAGGAGAGATGCATTTATAGAGATAAACCCATATCTAGAGATAGTGAGCAAAGCCCTCTTCCTTTCCCGTTCATGTGGATTCCCTGGACTGAATTACCCTCCCACTGAGGACCAGAATACAGACCTGAGTGGCATAATGCCCATAGGCAATAGGCATGGACCGATCTCCTGAGAAAATGTCATAGGGCCCCCGCTTGCTTATGGTCCGGGTCAGTAACTCTTCCATTCCGCTTTTGAAGGTGTAGGTCCCTGGTGACAAGCCACTGCCCTAGAGTCAGAGGAATGACCAAGCATTAGGAGAGTCACAGCAAAGAAATGCACCATTTCCATCTCCTAAATTCAATGTCATTCAGTAAGCATTGATTAAGCACCTACTGTAGGCAAAGCTCCATGCTTAGATCTGGGGAAAGAAAGTTGAAAAATGGAAATGATTCTGGCCCTCATGAACCTTCCAGACTAGCCAATGTTGGGATCCCTGTGAACTTGGTGAGCGTGTTGGCTCCAGAGCTCTCCAGGTAAATGGGATTGAGAAGGACCTGGATGTTGGAGCCAGGCATACACAGTCAGTTTAAAGGTCACATGAGCTGCTGCCCCATGGAGGGAGGCCACCTGCGAGAACTTGTCCATAGTCAGTCAATAAACGAGCCTTTGTTAACTGCCTCTGTGTATCAAGCTCTGAACTAAGTACTGGAGACAGAAAAACCAAGCAGAACCTACGCTCGAGGAACTTCCATTGTATCAGGACAGGCTTCCCTCCCTCTCTTTCTGTCTGTCTCTGTCTCTCTGTCTGTCTCTCTGTCTGTTTCTCTCTGTCTCTATCTCTGTTTCTGTCTCTCCTCTCTCTCTCTCTATATATATATAATAAAAAATATATATGTGTATATATCTGCTCTCTATATATACACATATAATATTATGTATATACATCTCTGTGTGTATATTTCTTTCTTCTCTCTCTCTCTCCACATATATAATATTATAATTATAATCTGTGTGTATATCTTCTCTCTTCTAAGTATATATATTCACACACATATATCGACATGCACATACACAATATGCACATATATGTATGTATACATATAAAATAGAATATGGTAGAGAGTGGGGAGGATGAGAAGCCAGCGCTATTTGATTTGTGTACGTGGGAACATGTGTGAGTATATACACATGTATGTGCCTTTTCCATGATGTTTGCAGCAGTGTTGTTGGAGAACGGCATCAAGCTCAGTTACCTCACTCAGAAAGGCTACAAGCCACATATATGGCCTACAGCAGATTCCACACTATCTTGGGGGGAGAAAATTTAAACCTCAAAATCTTGTAAAGGTGAATGTTGAAAACTCAAAATAAATAATTTTTTAAAAGCTGAGACCAAAGTGGAGGGAGTGTTGGTGCGTGACTTGTTTTGTTCACAGATGATTTGCACTCAGTGTAACCTCTGAAGCTGAGATGCAACAAAGGGTGGATCAATTCTCTGCTGCTTTGCTAATTTTGGCCTAACAATGAACACCGCCCCCCCCACCCCCAATAAAAGAGCAGGTTCTCCACCAGCCAGCACCAGGCCATGCACATGTGGTACCATCAATTATAGCAAATGAAGACGTCTCAGATGCTGTGGATAAGTTTGCTTCCCCCGGCAGTACCTTTCCAGGGACGTACACATAGCTGAGGAGGTTGAAGCACCCATTGCCAGAGCTAGTTCAGTGTTTGGGAATGTCAGGAAAGTGTGGGAGAGAAGAGATATTAGGCTGTCCACCAAACCGATGGTCTCCAGAGCCGGCGTGCATGCCTTATTGTTGCATGCCTATGAAAGCTGGACAGTCCACTAGCACCATGCTGGGAAACAGAACCATTTCCAGCTGGATTGTCTTAGGAAGATTCTGAAGCTCACCTGGCAGGAGAAGGGACCAGACAGAGCTCCTTTCTCAATCAAACTCTGTTGCACAGAGCACTGCTCCAATGGGCTGCCCATGTTCCTCAAATGCCACATGTACACTCGCCTAAAAGATTATTTTGCAGAGAACTCACAGGGAGGTCAGAAAAAGCAATACAAGGACACTCTCAAGGTCTCTCTTTAGAATTTTGGAATCAATTGTGAGACATGGAGAGGCTAGCAAAGGACTGCCTGTCATGGCGGCCCTCATCACAGAAGGCACCGTGCTCTATGAACAAACAAAGCAGAATTGCAGAAGCTCCAAAGAAATGTGAAATGTGTATATTTAGGGCCATCTCCACTCCACATGTTCACACGGCTATTTGTGCCTGACCTGTGGTAGAGCTTTCTGAACTCTGACTGGTCTGACCAGCCACAACAGGACACACTGTACCTTGGCCCTGACAGAGTGATGTTGTTTTGGTCCTCTGAGAATGGACAACAACCAACTACACACACACACACACACACACACACACACACACACATATACATACTCACACATACATATGTATATTTATATGTGTGAATACATACACATACATATATACTCACAATATGCCTATGTTTACCAACATACATAACACAATGTGCAATATAAATATATACATGCACGTGTAACATATATGTGAAATAAAAAAAAGTCTTCATGCAGAAGGTGGCATTTGAGCTAAGTACTGAAGGAAACTAATGTCCTGGGGGGGGAGGCAGTATATGAATGAGTGAAGTTGAACAGGAGAGGGAGATGCAGATTTCTATCTCAGACATTCTAAGAGGGATTGGTGCAGATGGAGGGCATCCCTACATGGGGACAGCCTGTGGAAAGTCACAGAGATGAGAGATGGAATATTGTGGGTGAGGAACAGCAAGAAAGCGACTTTGGCCAGACTAATGTCTGCATTCACTCTGGTGCTGAGTTGTAGAAACAAATTGGAGAATTGAAAGCATTTCAGTAGGAAAAAAAATTAAATCTATTTTTTAGAAAGTGCATGGGGGATAATGTTGTGTAATAAGACTGAACAGGTAGGTTAGAGCCAAGGTGGGAAGTGTTTTAAATGCCAAACTGAGGAATTTGCATTGGAATCTAAGAGTTTTAACAGGATGCCCCTGGAATGGAGTAAGTGGGCAACACGCTGAGATCTGGAGATTTTCACCAAAGCAGCAATGTCTCAAAGCAATAGTGCTTACAAATGGTACCAAAGGGGCTGTTTACTTGGTGCAAAACTCATGCTAGGGAAGGCTTCATGGCACAGCTTGAAACACTGAAGGGCATAACAATGGGGCAGGGTAAAAGATATGGATGAGTCCCCAGCTGGACCCTTGATTGGGAGACTTTCTTTTCAAGTCCAGGAGGAGGAAGAAGGAAACTGACCATCAGGGTGAGAGAGGTGCCCCTCTGGCCTGGCCCTCAGTTTATTGGTACGGGACACCTGAGCCAATCGCACATCATAAGATCCATACCACTCACCAGCAATGTGGAAGGGGACCAGGTGTTTTATAGGAAAAGATGGGGTCTCCTTTTATAGGAAAAGATGAGTGCATCTGATTGATTTCCTGCCAAACCTGATGTCAAATGCAGGGATTTATGAACTGTGCTAAATCAGAAAAAATAAGAACATTGGCTGATTCTGGGCAGATAGTGTTCCACACCAATGTTCTCCCTCCACTGCCCTTTGGGGCCAGTCCCATGGCACATCATCTCAAACGTGTCTAACAAACCAAATTTGGAATCAAAGAATGTGTGTGCCCAGAGGCACCTCTCAGAGCAATTTTTAGATAATAATAAAAAATAAAGGTACTTGAACACATATCTTCACTGCCACCCCCACCTCCTAAGCCTCGTAGAACAACTGAGGAAGACATAATTCCCCTCACACTACAGGGGGCTCTTTGTAAGGGCAGGCAGGGAGCATAGCTTACCTGTGTCTGTGTTTTTGTTTACTCCCAATGCGGAGCCATGGGTGCCACCCAGGGGAGACATTTACAAATATTTGAGGAATGAACAGATGCTAGACCAAAGCCCCCTGGGCTCACCTCAGAAGAGAGATCAAGGGACTTCTTAGCCTTGGTGCACATAATTCCTTTGATGTGTGCTCGATCCCAGGCCTTCTCTTCCATCTCTGCGTAGGGGTTCCCTCCTTTCCCATAATTCCCAGGGCCAGGAAAATAATTCTGCCAGGTAGAGAGAAGGAACAAGCATCATCATAGGTGACACAGGACGTGACCCATCCAACCGGCTTCTGGTGGTTTTATAACTGTGTGGCCGGCTTTTTGTTTTACTAAATTAGTCATTTCCAGGTGTCATACCCTACCTTGTGCTGAATTAGAACAGGTTAAGCAAGAGAAAATGTTACAGTGAGAAGAGGATGGGCTCCATGGCCAGGGTTCTCCCCTCTGACTTAGGATCTGGGTGGCCTCAGCCAAGTCATTTCAACTCTTTGGGTCTCAGTTTCCCCCTGTGTCAAATGAAGAGGTTGGACTTATGTGGGTCAGGAAAAAGTCAGGTTTCATCCAACCTCAGATACACATTGGATGTGTTACCTTGGGCCAGTCACTTAACCTCAGTGGGTGTAATAGCAGCAGGGTGGTTGTGAGGATCCAAGGAGATATTATCATCATCATCATTAGCTATAACAAGGACATACATGTAACCATCCTTGTCCTCAGGGAGGTTTCATTCTGCCTTTATTCTCACTAGGGACCGCTAGGAAGAGCCATAGTGCACAGAATGCCAGACCTGGAGTCAGGAAGACTCCTCTTCTGACCTCAGACACTTACTAGCTATGTGACTCTGGGCAAGTCACTTAACTTTTGTCTCTATCTCCTCATCTGCAAAATGGACACAGTAATATTCTCTACCTTCAAGAACTGTCACAAGGATAAAGTGACATAATTTTGTGAAGTGCTTTGCAAACCTTATGGTTCTATAAAAAGGCTGGTTATTCTTAGTACTGGAAGCAGTGGGCAGAAATCTAAAAGAGAGAAGTTTCTCCTTGATGTCCTCTCCTAGATGGGATGGGCTGCCTCGGGAAGCGCTGAGCTTACTTGACCGGAGGCTGAATGACTGCTGGTCAGGGATGCCCCAGGGAGGTTCTTTGTTCAGGGACCAGCCAGCCCAGATGCCTCTGAGGCTCCTGCCAATGTGGCCTTTCTGTGATCTCTCCACTGGACTAAGCCATCCCTGTTCATCAGCTCTAACCTGCATTTTGATAGTTTAGCCTGGAGAGTTATGAGCACTCACGGGCAGCGGCTGGCCCCCTCTGCCTTCTGTGCACAGCTGCTTGCTTTTCAATTCCAGCCTCTCTTACCCTCTGACTCGGACACTTCCCAGCACCAGCTCATCACTCAGCACCAAACAGTGACACTCCCTCCCCCCCACTGTCCAGTTCTGCTCTCAGCCCTCTGTTCAAACACCTTGGGGCTTCCTTGAGCCAGGACCAGCATCAGAAGAACAGACTGACTGCTCCTGGAGTCCCAGAAACTAACCCACAGCCACGGGGAGCCGCCAGCCCTCTTCACGTTGGCTGCAAAGACGATAACCTTTGGAGCCTTGGCATGTGTGACCATGGACAAATCACTGTTTTCTCTGCGCCTCACTTCCCTGCTTTGTGAGACTGAAGGAGGCCTAGGAGGTGCTGGATGATCTCCAAAGCCCTGCCCAAACCTGGCATTCTCCTCCAAAACCCTTCGCAGTTCTGACACATTCTTTCCCAAGGTCCCTCCCAGCTCTGACACCCGCTGTTCTAAGGTCCCTCCCAGCTCTGACACCCCCTGTTCTAAGGCCCCTCCCAGCTCTGACATCCCCTGTTCTAAGGCCCCTCCCAGCTCTGACCTCCCCTGTTCTAAGATCCCTCCCAGCTCTGACGTCCCCTGTTCTAAGGCCCCTCTCAGCTCTGATGTCCCTGTTCTAAGGTCCCTCCCAGCTCTGACCTCCCCTGTTTTAAGGCCCCTCCCAGCTCTGATGTCCCCTGTTATAAGGCCCCTCCCAGCTCTGATCTCCCTTGTTCTAAGGCCCCTCTCTAGTTCTGACATCCCCTGTTCTGAGCCCCTTCAATCTCCGACAGTCTATGCCTTAGAGTCCCTTTCCCTCTGGGATTCCCTGTCTCTCCTCTCTTCCCATCTTGCTTTCCCCCTGAGCCTCCCTCAGCTCTGGCGCTGGCCCCCACAGGAGCTGGGGAAGAGCTGGGGAAGAACAGGACTAACACCTGCTCTCAGGTCTGGGCTCAGGCGTTTCTTTGCTGAAGAGACAGAACTAGAACAATCCCTTTGGGACCCCCTAGAGCAGGCAAGGCCAGGCTGGCCCCTCCTGGGCCAGCTGCTGCTGCTGCACACAGACACCTTCCCGGGCCTGGCCTGCTGTTCCTGCCGTCCCCATTGAAGGTCACTGCTGCCTCACAGACCGGCTCCTGCCCAGCATCTCTGAGCTTCAGGGCATCGCCAACTCCAATAGGGAGGAAGGGAGCTTGGCTCCCTTTACAATAGGATATACTGACCCAGGAGGTCACTGAGCCACCCAGATGGCCCACTTAAAGGGGCAGTGACAGAAAAGATTATAGTTTAGTGCAAGGAATTGTGGGTCTAGGTGATCTCTGAGGTTTCTCCTCATTCTGAGATTCTGTGACCCTTCCAAAAAAAAAAAAAGTGCGTCTTTCCCCTCCCTATAAATTTCCTCCCCCAGTTACCACCCCCACCCCCCACAGCCCAGTTACAGGCACATCTTTTCACAACATCACGTCTCTCAGAAATGAGGGATGACCTGGTCCAACTTAGGTTGAACAACAACCTAAGAGCCCCAACAAGCAATCCCATTACGGTCCCCCTGACAAGTGGGCATCCAGGCTTTGCTGGAAGCCCTCAGGTGACAGGGAACTCATTCCCTCTTGAGGTAGCCCTGGCCACTTTGTTGGGAAGCATATCAAGCTTAAACCAGTCTCACTGAAGTTTCTATCCACTGGTTCACAACCTGCCCTGGGGCCAACCTGAATCAGTCTACTCTCCCTCTGCCACCTATCCTTCTTCAAAGACTCCAAGACGTCTTTCACTTTCCCGTCCCTACCTTTTGGCCTACTCCAAATGAGTATCTCTAGTTGCTTCAACCAACCAATCTTCCACTGGGCGCCCCCCTCTGGACAATATCCAGATGATCCTCGTCCTTCCAGATCGGTGTGCCCAGAATTCAATCCATATGACTAAAGCCAACAAAATATCCTGGCTGTGGCTGGCCAGAGCAAAAAGCTAGAGGAATACTGCCTTCTTATTCACGGAAGCCATGCCCCTCTTAATCACACTGATTTGGGTGAGGTCCACTAGAACCCCCAGATCTTTTTCAGACAAACTGCTGTCTAACTGGGCCTCCCCTACCTTATACTCATGGGACTGCTTTTTTGAACCCAAGAATAAGGCTTCTACATGCCTCCCCTATTTTATCTTAGACAGTTTGCCCCACTATCTTAGGCTATTGAAATCCTTTTGTGTCTGGACTCCACCTGCCATCTAATGGGTTAGCTCTCCTGAGTCATCTATAAATGTGATGAGCCTCCTGTCCATAGCTTTATCTAAGTCATTGACAAATGTCCAGTGGCAGAGATCTCTGGGACAGGCTGCTGGAGGAATCCTGCCAAGGAAGTCCCTGAGGGTGCTCCCTTTTGTTTAGGGACAAATGTGGCACAATGGAAAACCTTCTAGATGTGGTGCTGGGAGGCCGGGGATTGTTCGCCAGTCCTGTGTCCCAAAGGATCTTAGATCTAGGGTCAGAAGGTCCTTTAGAAAACACTGAGGCCAGCCCTCTCCTTTTACAGCTAAGGAAGAGGAAGCCCCCCAAAGTTAGGAAACGTGTATTCAGGGTCCCCCAGCTAGGAAGGGCTCCAGGCAGGTTTCAGGACCCAGGCTTCTTAACTCCCAAAATGGCACCCTATGCATTCCACTTGCACTGCTTCTTACCCAAGACACTCTGTCTGGGCTTTGGTCTCTTCCTTTGCAAAATGAGGGTGGACCCAGTGAACTCCAAAGACTTTTCCAACCGGAAGACTGCTCTGCTCTGCCTGGGAATAAAGGGTTGTTGCTTCCCCTGCACCATCCCTGGAGAGGCAGACTGCTAGAAAGACCTACCCCCACCATCTTGGAGAAGCGCATTCCCCCAGAACTGAGCATGCCCACGTTGCTGCATGGTTTTTCCTGGGCTAATTCAATGAAGTCTTTGTAGTTGTAGGATCCTGGACCAATCTTTTCTCCCTTGTTAAAGACACAAGAAAAGCAATTAAGGAAAACATTAGGAAGTTTCTGGGGTAAAGCTGGAACCTGGGACTCCCTGTTCCCAAGAGAAGCCAAAGATTGGCTAAATCCAACACTAGCTCCAACTTGGATCCCAGCTTTCCCCAAGGTCTTTTGGTAGCAGCCAAATTGTTGAGCAATAGCTTGGCACTGGGAGAGAAGAGGATGGGGCTGTATGTGATCACTCAATTAGGTAACAAGCACTTCCTATTAGGTGTTAGCACTGTGCTAGGCACTGGGGATATAAGTATAAAGAACAAAGTAATCCCCACTTACCTTCTACTGGTAGAGACAAGCACATGTGAAAATATTTACAGCATAAATATAAAATAAATAAATACAAATCAATATAAGACAGCCAAATACGAGGTATTGGGCGGGGGGTGGGGGGTGGGGGGTGGGGTGGGTGGGGTTGGACAGGGCCCAAGCAGCTGAGATTGGGAAAGCCTTCATTCAGAAGATAGTACCTGACAGCTTTCAGAAGAAATCAAAGTTAGGGAAAGAATGCTCTAAATCATTGTTGACATGAGAAATGCAAATTAAAATAACTCTGAGGCAACACCACCTATCAGATTGACTAGTATGACAAAAAAGGAACGTGGGTAAATTGGGACACTAATGCATTGTTGATGGAGTTGTGAACCAATCCAACCATTCTGGAGAGAAATTCAGAAATATGCCCAAAGGGATAGAAAACTGTGACCCTATGACCCAGCAATACCATGTCTAGGTCTGTATCCCAAAGAGATCATAAAAAAGGGGAAAGGATCTATATGTAACAAAAATAATAGGGGCTCTGTTAGTGGTGGCAGAGAATTGGAAATTGAAGGGATGTCCATCAGTTGGGGAATGGCTATAAACAAGTTGTGGTATATGATTGTGGTGGAATATTATTGTGCTAGAAGAAATGATGAGGGGGTGGTTTCAGGAAAACCTGGGAAAACTTATAAGAACTGATTGAAAAGTGAGATCAGGAGAACATTGTACACATTAACAGCAATGTTGTACAACAATCAAGTGTGAAAGACTTAGCTACTCTTCATCAAGGACAATAATTCAGGGCAATTCCAGAGGACCCATGATAAAAAATGCTGTCCACCATCAAAGAAAGAACTAAGAAAGTCTGAGCACAGACTGAAGCATCATAATTTCCCTCTATTTTTCTTGCTTTTTCTTTTTGCAACATGACTAATATGGAAATGTATTTTGTATGATTTCTCTTATATAATTGATATCAATATCAATTTCTTAATGGATGGGGGAGGGATAAGAGGAAAACAGAATTTAGAATTAAAAAAATTAAATGAATGTTTAAATGAATAAAATATTATATAATAAAATAAAAATGTTATTTAAAAAAACCATGGTGACTGAACCACACCTCAAAGGAAGAGAGGGACCCTATGAGATAGAGGTTAAGGAGAAAGTGCATTCCTCTTGGAGACAGTGGGCTATGTTCTCTTAAGGTTGGGGGAAAGAACTGGAAAATCTACTAAGTACTATCATTTAAAAAATCTATTCTGGAACCTGCTTGCTCTACTGAGAACTCATTCTTTGGTTATTTAGAGTCTGTTCTCTGGACTTGGAAAGGTTTAGCCTTGAGATGTGAAGACTTGGGAACAGTGACTGTCATTCATCAAGTATCTGAAGGACTGGCTTGTGGAAACAGGATTACTTTTATTCTGCTTGGCCCCAAAAGGCAAAATGAGGAACAGTATGAGGACGTTAGATAAAGGCTAATCTCAATTCTATAGAAAGACATTCTCAGCAGTGGGAAGGGCTGTTTCTCAAAGTGAGGAATCTAAGAAGAAAACAGGAGGTCCTGGGCAATATTGAGTTCCTTGCCACTGAAGGCATTCAAGCAGATGTCATAGAAGGTTTCTGGCAGGCAAGGTGTATGTGGGGAGGTCTGAGGAGAAAAGAATCCCTTCCTGGGACAGGAGATTTAACTAGATGCCCTCAGAGTTCCCATCTTGTCTATAATCACAATTTATTGAACTTGTAAGAAACCTTCCAGTTGGGAAACCTCAAAACCCCTAGTAAACTTCACTAAACCTCTCCGAGTCTCAGTTTTCTCATGCATAGAAATGGGGATGAAAATAGTAGCACCAAATTCACAAGGGTTTTGTGAGGAGTGAGTAAGATAACCTGTGTTAAGTGTTTTGCAGACTTTAAAGCAATAGAGAAATGTCTGCTATTACTATTACCATTCAAGACCCAGCTGAAGAGCTGGGCTTGAAGTCAGAAAGGCCTTGGCTCAAACCCTGTCACTGACAGTTACTAGTGCTATGACCTTGGGGCAGTCATTTAACTGTTGTCTGCCTCAGTTTCTCCATCTGTAAAATGAGGGATTGGACTCCAAGACCTCAAAAGTCTCTTCCAGCTCTGGACCTATGATCCTGTGGCCTCTTAGAAGAGGATTTCCTGATTCCCGCTGTTGTTAGTACCACATCCTGAAATGGCTTTTTCTATATATGTTATGAATTTGGAGTTACAATCCTGTCACTCCAATGAATTCTGATGATTTCTAGGATAAAATGGAAGTGGTCTTGTTTAACTTTTAAAGCTCTTCACAACCCGGTCTCAGACTACTTTTCCGACCTTATTATAAATGACTCTCTTCTCATAGTATAGTACAGTCAACCTGGTCTTCTTGTTGTTCCTCCCCTATGATATTTCATCTCCCACCTGCATGCCTGTGCACGGGCTGTCCATGCCTGGGATGCACTCTTAGCTTACCTCTGCTTCTTACTATCTATTGCTTCTTTCAAAACTCTGTTCCACATGAAACCTTCCTTGACCCCTCTAACCCACCAACTGCTAAAACCCTCTCTATTAAAAAAAAAACCCCAACACCAAACTACTTTGAATTTATTTTGTATGTAACTAGTTGTATTTGTGCTATTTTCCCCTGATAAAATGTAAGCTTCTTGAAGGAAGAACCTAATTTTTTTGGAGGGGGTGTCTTTGTATCCCTAGCACCTAATAGTGTCTGGCTAAACTTCATTGAACTGAATTAAAAGGCAATATTTATGCGCTTTAAAATATCAGGCCTTTTAAATAGCTTCACCTCTTCGAAAACTTGTTTTTAAGACATTAGATTTGCTTTGGATGCACACTTACCAATAAAAGACTTCTTAGAACAATTTAGAGTGAATAGGCTCCCTTTTAGTGAAGATCTCAATCACAGAACTGACATTTTGAGAGAAACCACCCCCACCTTGCGCTTGTCCCAAGGAAGGGGGGCTTTAGGATTGATTGTAGGGTCTGGGAGGGACCGTACAAGTCTTTTCATCTACCTTGTTCATTTTACAGAGGGGAAAACTAAGGCCCATTTGTGGACCAAAGACTGTGAATGGCTCAGTGTAGTCCTTCCCCGATAGCAGAAACATGTTCAATTTTAGATCCTTTGTCTAGGACCTCAGAGCATCTACCTGACAGATGGTGGGTGAGGGTCACCTTTGTACCTGATGAATAAGAAGCATCTGAATACAGAACAGGATGGGAAGGCCTTATGAATGAAGGAGAGGTTAAAAGAGTTATAGGGAGGAAACAGTAAAGCCATAATAATTTACCCCTTTCAGACCTAGATAAATAAAAAAAAATAAACAAAAAAAATTAAAGAACCCTAAGAGGATTTTAGAAAAGCTAGATAAAGTAATTGGCAAGGCTGTAGGAGAAGAGACACATTTATATACTGTATATAGAGCTGTGAGCCAGTCCAGTTATTCTGGAGGGCAATTTGAAACTGCCAAATATATGATTAAACTGTGCATAGCACAGTTAATCAGCAATATCCTTACTAGATCTATACCTCAAAGAGATCAAAGAAAGAGGGAAAAGAACCTAAATGTAAAAAACATATTTCTATCAGGGTTGCTTTTTGCAGCAACAGCAGCAAAAAAATTAGAAAGTGAGGGGGTATCCATTATTTTAGTTGTTTAGTCATGTCTGATTCCTTGTGACCCCATTTGGAGTTTTTTTTGGATCCAAGATCCTGGAGTGGTTTGCCATTTCCTACTCAATCTCATTTTACAGATGGAGAAACTGAGGCAACCAGGGCTCAGTGTTTGCCTAGAGTTACACAATTAGTAAGTGTCTAAGGCCAGATTTGAACTCAGGTCTTTCCTGATTCCAGGTCAGGAACTCTATCCACTTTGCCACCTCCCTGTCCATCTATCAATTAGGAAATAAATAAATATGTTATAGTATATGAAAGTGATAGAATACTATTGTGCTATAAGAAATGATGAAGGTGATAGTTTCAGAGAAATCTAGGAAGACCTGTATAAACTAATACAAAATGATGTGAGTAGAACCAGGAGAACAATTTATATGATAGTAACAATGACAAAAGAAAGACAATTTTGAAAGCCTTAGGAACTCTGGTCAATGCAATGAGCAGATGCATTTCTGAAGGATTCACAATGAAACATGTTACTCACCTCCTGAAAGAGAGAGTGTGGATTTAAGCATATTTGGGAAGACATGGTCTATGGGGGGAAATGTTTTTCATGACTACATGTTTGGGTAACAGATTTCATTTTTCTTTTTTTCCTCAATGGGAAAAAGGGAGGTGAGAGGGAAAGAAGGCAGATTTTTCAATGACTGTAAAAATAAAATTAAAATTTAACCTTAAAAATTAAAAAAAAGAATGAAAGGGAAAATTCCAAGAGAATCTCAGAATTACAAAATTGAATTGTTTACAAAATTGTTTTCACAACCAACTAGTCTAACCCGTATGTGAATGAGAATTTCCTGTTAAAACGTACCTGAAAAGATAGAAGACAAACCCATTTCACTCTTGATCAATTTTTAGGAAGTTTTCCCAATATTAAGTTGGGATTACATTTACATCCCTGCCATTTAATGTTATGTGATTGAGGGATAATTAATCTAGGACCATGGATGAAGAGGAGAATTCTCATCAGGAAGGGGAAAACAAGGATCTTACAAGGAATTTCTTTTCTTTGATGATGGATTTATACTGGAAGTGAGGCAACTGGGTCAACCTGGTGGCCTCCTGAGCCTTGGCCCATCCAGTTCCAATGGCTTTCTTCACCTCCTCCTCATCGAAGCATCCATCACTGAAGTGGTACATTCCAGGTCCCATATGGGCCTAAAAGTCAGAACAGGGTAATAATTGGCTCTCCAGGGTCCTGCTCTACTTTACTTGAAAAAGGCAGAATTATAGACACTTAAGAAGATCAGAGCTGGGGGGCCAGCTAGGTAGGGCAGTGAGTAAGAGCACCTGCCCGGAGTCAGGAGGACCTGGGATCGGTTCCGGTCTCAGATACTTAACACCCACACAAAGTAACTGGCCATGTAACCTTGGGCAAGTTAACCCCAATTGCTTTAAAAAAAAAAAAAAAAGATCAGAGGTGGGAGGGGCCTTAGAACAGGGAATGTCAGGGCTGGGAGGAGCCTGGGAATGGAGAGGAACCCAGAAGTTGTAATGGTTATACTTGAAGGAACCTCGGTGACCCTCTAGCTAAATCAACCCATTTTTCAGGTGAGGGTATGACCAAGGTCAGAGAAGGGAAATCTTTGGCAAGGCTATATTTGCATCTCAGGTATCATGGTCCTCTTTCCACCATAAAGTATCTTCTTTGTACTTCCCCCCCCACCCCCCTGCCCCCACTAAAACTTTCTTCTACAGTTCTCAGACAGGGATACAGTTTATGGAGTTTAAGCTTAAAGTTTTGAGGTCTCACCCAGCTCTCATTCCCTGTTCTAACCTCCTTGTCACCTCAAACCTGGACTTTACTAGACTGATGGTGGTCTGCCTGCCTTGAGCCCCTCCTCCACCCCAGTCCATCCTCTACTCAGCTGTCAGCATGGTCTTCCTAAAGGGCATGTCACTTCCCTACTCACTAAGCTCTGTGGCTCCCTACTACCTCCAAAATCCAGTCTAGAGGAGATAGTCATCTGCTTGACTTTTAAAGTGCCCTTCAGAGCCTGGCACCCCCTTCCTTTTCAGCCTCCTTACACCTGGCTCTTTCCTCCCGTCCTCCTGGAGGCCTGCTTTGCCGCAGAGCCTGGTGCCTCTTGCTCTTCCTCACACTGGACAATCCCTTTCTCTGTTGGTGCATTTTCACTGCCCATCCCCCATGCCCAGAATCCTGTGCTTCCTCCTGGTCATCTCCTGGCATTCCCAGCAAAGACCCCAGTTTGCACAAAGCCTCCACTTTGTTCTGTCTCCATCCTGTTTGTCCAGAAATGGATCCATGTCATCTCCTCCATTTGACAGGGAGCTCCTTGAGAGCAGGGACCGTCCTTTGCCTTTCTTTGCATCCCCAGTGCTCTGCACAGTGCCTGGCACAGACTAATCACTTGACTTGATTAGAACCACCCAAAAAAGAGTTTTTCAGGAAAATGTGTCTGGATGGTCTGGTAGGAAGATAGGGCTTTGGTTTGGGGCAAGCCTGATGTTCCTATTTGTATTGACTGTGCCCCCCTCCCTTGGCAAATTCAGCAGAACTGAGAGCTATCCCTGGGCATAATCCCCTTCTTCAGGCCTTGACACTGGGATGGTACCACTCACCCTGCTGGGCAGATAGTGCTTGGAGTACAACACCTGAGGAAGGGAGGGCTGCGGATTCTTCGGCTGTGTGACAACTGCGGTTACGTCAAACCTAGCCCAGAAAGAGACAAAAAAAATCTCCAGGTGAAATATTCCTGCCATGATGGACTTGCTGAGGGATGCTAGGCAAGCACCCCGCCCTGTTCTGGGTCTCTGTGAAGAGCTTGGACTAAATTGGAGATTTTCAAACTTTTTGACCTCAGGACCTTTTTATACTCAAAAAATTTTTAAACAGCCTTCCCTACCTCCAAAGAGCTTTTCTTTATAGGGGTTACAGCTACTAATAGCAATATGAGAAATGAAAATGTTACAGGATTATTTTGAAAATGGTTTTGACCTCATGGACCCCCTGAAATGGTCTTGGGGACCCAGAGGATCCTCTGACCAAACTTTGAGAGCCACAGAAGTGGGTGATCTCCAAGTTTCTTGTTCAGCACAAGTACTCTGAGATTCTTACATCATTACCTTTTAAGGAAGGGGAAAGAGGACACTAAAAATAAACTGAAATTATAGAATACTGGCCTTTGAAAAGGCCTCAGATGATGTCAGCTTCAACACCTACCTGATGCCTGAAAAGTCCCATTTCACCACCACAGGGATGGGCACCCAGCCTCTTCTTGAATATCTCTAGTGCCAGGGAATACAGCACTTTGCCAAGGTGGTCTACTTAGAATTGTTAGAAATGTTTCCTCATATTGAACCAGCATCTGCTTCCCTGTAATGTTGCCTCATAAGTCCTAGTGCAGATCTCCAGGGCCAGGCTGACTAAATCTCATCCTTTGCCACTATGCCAACCTTTCACAGAGGTGAAGGGATTTGCAGGTCTAACATATGAAGTATAGTGGCAGGGTCCTCGGGAATCCCCAGGATACAATCGGAAGACAGAGAGGCAGAAAGGATACTCATAGGGCTAGATGTCTCTCCATCCACACATGGAATATGGTTAATAAAATGAGTGGCAATTCAATTCAACCTCTCAGCACCTACTATGCTCAAGGCATTATACTAGGTACAGAGAATACAAAGAGAAAGACAAACCAAATCCTGACCTTGGGGTCACTTTACATCCTACTGAGAGAAATAACATAAAAACCCAAAGGAGCAAATACAAGATTACTGGAGAAAGGAATCATTACTAAAGACTAAGGGGATTAGCAAACACTCCCATTTGAGAGGTGGCACCTGAATTCTTCCTTGAAAGGAGCTAAGTACTCTACTGAGGTAGAGGTGAGGAGGGAGTGCTTTCCAGGAACAGCCAAGGCAAAGGTGAGAAGTAGAATTCTTAGTCCAGAGAACAGCAAACAGTCTCAAACACCCTTAAGAAGGTTAAGAAGAATAATGGGGAATTCTCTGGGAAAAGTAGAATGGTGCCAGATGGGCAAAGAGTTTGACATGCCAAGCAGAGGAGGAGCCTTGAGACCAGAGAGAGACCCTAAAGAAAGATTTATAGTCAGGTGAATGAGAAAGTCAGCATGTCCATTCTGTAGCTTTGTGGCAAGTGGGTTGGAAAGGAGAGAGACTAGAAGTCGGGAAATGTTGCAAAGAAAGGGATCTTATAAGAAGGAAAATAAGAGCTTATTCTCTCCTCTCTTCTAAATCAGCTAGGTGGTACAGTGGGTAAAGTCCCTATCCCTGAGTCAGGAAAATCTTGAGTTCAAATGCAGACTCAGACACTTACTAGTTGTGTGACCCTGGGCAAGTCACTTAACTTCTGTCTGCCTCAGTTTCCTCATCTGTAGAATAGGGATAACACCCATTAATGGGCACCTACCTCTCAGGGCTGTTATGAGGATCAAATGAAAGAATAGAGGCAAAGAGAGGCAAAAACAGTCCCTGCTCTCAGGGATCTCACATTTTAATGGGAGAAATCCCATGCAAACAATTCTGTATAAACAAGATACATAAAGGATAAATTGAGGTTAATCCCAGAGGGAAGGCATTAAGATTAAGGTGGACTGGGAGACGGATTCAGAAGATGGGTATTTAGATGGAATTTGAAGGAAAGCAGGGAAGATGGAGATGAGGAGGGAGTGAATTCCAGGCATGAGCTGTCCCTGGAGCAGGGATATATAGTGTCTGGTGGGAGGAACAGCCGGGAGTCAGTGTCAGTAGATTGCAGAGTATGTATGAAAAGGGGTATCGGGAGGTAGGAGGGGACTAGGTTATGAAGAGTCTTGAACAACAAGTAGATTTTCTATTTGATCCTGGAAGTAATAGGGAGCCACTGTTTATTGAATCGTGAAGGGACATGGTCAGATTTACCTCTAAGGAAGGTCAATCTGACAGCCGAGGGAAGGATGGATTGAAGTGGGGAGAGACTTAAGGCAGAGAGCCTAACATCCTGACCAGAGTGCGGGCAGTATCAGGAAAGAAGGCCCCCTCCCCACACTCACACATGATTTTATGTTTGCATTTGGTGCATATTTGACATATCCTCAAATGCTCACGGGTCTCTGTGTCCCCCCCAGCTCCTATAAACTCTAGGGCAGAAACAGGTTCATTGTGTCTTTGGATCCCCAGCATCTGACACACAGTAGGTATTTAATAAGTGCTTGTTGATATGAATGAAGATGCCAAAGAATGGGTGGAGGTGAGAGCAGGAGAAAGCGAAATCCCGCCGATCTGGGCTTTGCTGGGAGAGGGGTTCTCTCCCACTCCCCGGGAGGCTCCCCAGTTCAGGGGTGGGGTCTGATGCGGGTCGGCCCTGTCTCTGCAAGCTGGGAACAGCTGCAGATCCGTGAGCCCCCCAGCCTAAGAGAATGGAGATGGGGGGATTAAGCGCTCCAAAGAGGGCGGAGAGGAGAGACCAAATAAGTCGAATCTGGATCTGGAAAAGGATCGTCCATTAGGGTTCATTTCTCAGCTTCTCCAGGGTAGCAAACTGAGGCCAGGGAGGGGAGGAGCAGTATTGGTTCAAGATCACAAAGTAGCAAGTCGGACTCCCAGCCAGGTCCTCCCTCGTCAAATCCAGCGCTTTCCACGGTGCTTCCTTCGTTAGGGCTTGAGGCCAGCTCTTATGGAAGGGCATTTCGAAATCATGAAATCTAACTCAGGTTACAATGAAGGGAACTGAGGCCAAGGAGACAGGACTAGCCCAAGGTAACACAACAAGTCAGTGGTACTGGCTGAATTTGAACCCAGCGCCAAGGACGGCAGAGGAAAAACAAGGGGTAAGGAGGAGGAGTTACCGCCCAGCCCCTGCCCCTCTGGTGAAAGACCACCCTGGACTCCCCAACCCCACCTTGTTGATTGCACCCCGAAGGGCGCTCCAGTAAAAAGCTTGGTTGTAGCCATGCTTAAGGTCGGGCGAAACGTTTCCAAGACTCTGCAGGGGGTTCCTTGGATCCACTATAAGCTTTGGAGAACTTGGGTGGGGGGCCCTAGCCTGGGGGCTCGCCCCGCCCCCCAGCTGCCAGGCAACGCCCTCTAGGCTCTTGTGACCTGGAGTTGCGGAGCGGGGCGGGGGAGCTGTGAGAAGGGAGGAAAAAGGGAATGAAGAGAGTAGGTGGGAAAGAAAGGAAGGGAGGAGAGAAGAAAGGAAATAGAGGGAGAGAAGAAAGGAGATGGAGGAAGAGAAGGAAGGGAAGAAGGGGAGAGAAAGAAAGAGGCTCTGTCATGTATGGAAAAGAGGAGGGGAAGGAAGGAGAAGGGGAAAGAGCGAGGAGAGAGAAGAAATGAGGAGAAAAGAGGAGGGGAATGAGGGGCGGGGACGGATGGGGAGATAGAAAGAAGGGGAGGAGGGAGAGGCAGGTGAGAAAGGAGGTGGGCTAGAGAAGGGAAAGGTAAAAGAGAGGGGCAGACAAGAGAAGGGGGTCATAGATGAGGGAAAGGCGAAGAAGGGAAGGAAAAAAGTAGAGGGGAAATGGATGGGGAGGCAAAGAAGGGAAGAGAGGGAGGAAGGAGGAGGAGAGGGGGAAAGGAAGTGAGGAGGGAGGAGGGGGAGAAAGAAGAAGGGAGAAAGAGAAGAGGGGAAAACAGGAAGAAGAGTCCACCTCGGCTTCTCTGTCTTCCCTTACCTTCATCCTGAGCCTTAACCTCATTATCTGTGCTTTCCCTCCTCCATAACTATCCATCTCATTTCTCACTCTATAACTTGAAAATGCTCATCCTTAGCTTGGCTATTGCCAGTGTTGGACAATTGTACTCTTCTCCACACCCCAGCTCATCCCCTTCAGTGTCTGTTCCAAACCTTTGCCCCTTGCCTGAAGCTTCAAGCTTCAAACATAGATGACCCTGTCTCTTCCTTGAGAAGACATGCAAGGTCAATAGAGGATTTTATATTTGGTTCTAGGGGACATAGGGAGCCATTGAGGCCCCTTGATTGAGGGAAGTAGGGGCTGCTCAGAGGTATTGCTGGTAGCAACTGTAAGGACATCAAGGGCTTTTGGAAAGAATCGCAGAGGTCAGTGTCCCTGCTTCTGTGACTCTAACAGATTAAGGGATAAAACTGGGGGTGTATGAGGTCCACAAAATTCCTTTCCTGGACTCTCCTGGGGGGCGGGAGACCAGATGTGTGATTTCATCACCAGAGGGAACTCCCACTGAGAAAGCTTCGTCAATCAGCCTTCCTTCTAAGATCTCTTCCAACTTTCAATCTGGAGCCTCTGGCCAGGAAGCACCAGTGGTTTCATCATTCATTGGAAGATAAGCCATACCCTGCCTCCACCTCATGGTGTGACCTTGAGCAAGTGAGGTCCACCTGGGCCTCAGTATTCTCATCTATCTGTAAAATGAAAAGGATTACACAAATTGGCATCAGAGTTGCCTCTAACTCTCGATTGTCGGTCTTCTGCCTGTGATCCTACTGTGTGCCAGGCACCATGATGACCACGTGAAAATGGATAACGAGCCTACTGTGTCATCCAGGTGGCCGAGAAGAGCTCTATGCAGATTGGCCATACTAACCAAGATAGAGTGGCTTGACATACCAACAGTCATTTGTAGTGACCAAGAGTGAACCCAGCTGGTTGTGAAGAGTACCAGAAACTCTGAAGCCAGTTAAGCTCGAGCCAGCTCTGAGCCATTTGGTGGTTTAGGGACCTTTGGGAGACATCCTGATCTCCAGAGACTCCCCTGACTCTTGCTTAAGGGGCTCTTGGACACCTCTTGTTTTGTGGTTTGAGGAGACATCCCCTTCTTAATTGCTGAGCACAAGCTCAAGACTTGCTTATCACCAAGAATGTCTTCTGATTTGTGTATCAAAGGGCCACAGCTATGACGTCTGGAATTCCTCACTGACTGTCTCCTGGGTTTCCCCCTCTCCTTGGGAATGGGGTTCCCTGCTGCATTCCTTTCTAGAACCCAGCAGATTCCCTGCCTTTCTTTTCTTGAAAAGTATAAATATCTCACTCTTTCCAAATGGGCTTTGAACAGATGTAGACCCTGCCTCACTATTCTAGCTTGTAAGCTCCAGCTCAAGCAATAAATGCATTTATAATCTGTGAATGCTGTGATCGGACTCATTCCAGGCCCCCTTCCTGGACCTGGGGTTTCTTCCGATTTAACAGTTCACAGGGGTTTTTAATTTAACAAGCACTAGAGATACAGAGACAAAAATGAATCAGTTCTTGTCCTCAGGAAGCTTACATTCATTCAGAGAAAACAACATGTACACATATGAGGAGATAGAGAATATAGGGTCTCCCAAAAGTCTTAATGAAGTATATGGTTAATACAATAAACTAAACAAGGTAATCAGAGGAAGAATGGATCAGGAGGCGACCTTTGAAGGAAAGGAAAGATTCTGGGAAATTGGGGCAAGGAGGGAATGTAGGGGCATCGGGTGTGAAGAAGAGAACAGAAGCTGGTTTGTGAAAGAGAGGCAGGAGTAGCAAGTCTGGAAGGGCAGGCTGGGGACAGATTGTGAAAGACATACAAGGCCTATAGAGGATTTTATATTTGGTTCTAGAGGACATAGGGAGCCACTGAGGCTCCTTGATCGAGGGAAGTAGGGGGTACTCAGAGGTATTGCTGGTAGCAACTGTAAGGACAGGAATTAGCATCAAGGGCTTTTGGAAAGAATAGCAGAGGTCAGTGTCCCTGATTCTGTGACTGTAACAGATTAAGGGATGAAACGGGGGTGTATGAGGTCCACAAAACTCCTGAGCTCAACCAAGTCAGATTAAAATGTCCTTGGGAAATGATTAACAAAATAAACAAAAATATAATTGAACATAAACAATGTGCATTTGTAGTTTTTTAAGTCAATAGGCCTGTGTCCTGGGTCCATTTTCATTTGAGTTTGACACCACTACAGGTCTAGGACTCTCACATTCCAAGTGTTCTAACATTCTGGGGAAGGTTCTGGGATTCTATGCACGGAACACCAGTGAGACCAAAGACTCTGTTTCCTCTTCTGACATGCATTTGTTGATGATGGGATGGAAGCAAGCTGGTTATTGCTCCCTCTTGGCAGTCGACTATGGCTGGGAAGACTCTTACCCTAAAAATGTAGCTGGGGGATGCAGCCCTTGATGGGGCTGCCCAAGGGGCCAGCAGCAGAGCTGAGAAGTTAGGTGAAAAGATAGATAAAAGAGTTACTTACCCAGAGGTTGACAGTCATAAACGAGATGGGACTCCAGTATGGTGGAAAACGGAGTCAACTTTATTCAGCTAAGAGTCCAGTACAAATAGTGCAGTGTGAAACTGCATAGTCATTACAAGCTACTATCTTTGGGATTACACCATTGTCCTAGTTCCCATTCGCCTCATATGTGAGGGTCATGTACTGTATCTTAGTTATCAGGTTAGAATTAGCAGGCAGGATGTTCCAAACCTCCCTAGAACATGATGGAGCTGTCCCAAGGCTTCTAGTTAATACTATGTTGCAACATTATGCTAGTTTCCCCTGAGAACACTGCAAATGTCCTTGTTCCCAGGCTGGGATGTGAAGCTCATGCCTGTGAGCCTTCCTGGGGGATAGGGAACTGATCTGAGCCTGTTTAGCAGGGTCTTATGCTGAGAAGGCTTATTCAGGGTCAGAGCCCCACTGGCTGTGGTCCTCAACAGGCTCCGTCGCCCATTCTTGTTTCATCTGCTCTATCATTTGCCCTTTTTCATTTGCCAGTTTCTAAGGTGCTGTGTGTGTGTGTGTGTGTGTGTGTGTGTGTGTGTGTGTGTGTGTGTGTTCGCTTGCCAGCCTCCCTTCTCCTCAGGGCAGGAGTCATTTCTGCCTCACAATGGGCTTTCCAGCCTCCCAGCTGCCTCCCTCTTTGATTATCAGGGGCTCCCTGTGCCCCAGCCCCTTGCACAGATCATACAGGTATCTGAATCTGGGCCACCTCCAATGACCAGTGGGGTCACAGGGAGGCAAGACGGGGTCAGAGGAGAACAGAGATCAGACAACAACAATCACTGCAAGGAATGATACTCATAGGGTCTGTGAGATCCACAATGCGCCCCGAATTCCACCTGCTTCCCGAAGTCTTTCCCACTGCCCCTTTAAAGCCGATGCCTCCCTTCCAAGATTCCCCTGTTTCTCCTTCCAGCCTTTGCCATCTCATCCTCACATCCTGTTTGTGCCCAGGTGTTTCTGTGTCATCTCTCCCACTGGATTGGGAGCTCCCTGAGGGCCAGGACTGTCTGTGCCTTCCTTTCATCCCCTGTGCTTAGAACAATGCCTAGCATGTAATAGGCACTTAACAAATGCCTGTTGATTTTATTTGACTATATCTATTACCTCATTAAAGCACCTTAGAGACCATATAATTTAACTTCCTCATTTTACAGAAGAGGAAACTGAGGCCAAGGGAAGGGACTTTCGCAAGGTCACACATGAGGTAAGTGACAGAGATCTTCAGGGTAGCCAATCAGTAGAGGTGTCCCCCTGGGCAATGCCTCACTGAGGCTCTGGAGTTGAAGGAAAGCACCCTCAGAAATGCCCCTGGAAGGAATCCACCATACTGTGACTCAGGAGTCATTCAGTTGTAACTAATTTGGAGGAAACCAGAAGATAGAGCCAGCCTCCTGCTTCTATATTTATATATATATGAAATAAGGTATCCATAACTTTTTTTTTGAGGGGGAAGGTAGGGCAATTGGGGTTAAGTGAGTTACCCAAGGTTACACGGCTAGTTTTGTGTTAAGTGTCTGAGGCCAGACACTCAGGTCCTCCTGACTCCAGGGTCAATGCTCTATTCATTGCACCACCTAGCTGCCCCCATAACATTTTTAAAGATTAATCATTCTATAAAGATTACTTGTTGTTTTCCTAGGATTTAAATCTGGAGTGATAACGAACTTTTTCAAGGTGAACTGCTGTCTAGCTCTTCCTCCCACATATCATCCTAATGAAGTGGATTTCTTTTGTTTTCAACACAAATGTAAGACCTCCATTTATCCCCATTAAATCCACCCCACTACTCTGACAGAAGAGGAAACTGAGGCCAGAGTGGAGAAGGGGCTGGTGCAAGGTGACATGTTGTTAGTGGCAAGACCAGAGCCACATTCCAGCTGGCCCAGCAGCCCAGCCCCTGATTTGATTCTCCCCTCAGCTGGCTCCCCATCATCCCTCTCTTTCACAACACATCTGGCTTGGCAGGGCTGGTTTTAACAGTTTGCCAGAACAAAAATCGAAACCTGTCTCCTAGTTGTTCAGTCACACCTCCTTCTGCTACCTTGGGAATCACTCCTAGGAGGGTGTTGTGGGTGGAGGACAGGGAGGGGAGTCAGCAAGCCAGGAGACTGCTAATCATCCTCAGCCTGGGCATTTTCTCACCCACCATGCTAGGAAGGGGGCTCACTTCCCCAGTCTGCTAGTTCCTACTGTGTGACCTTGGGTGAGTGGTTTCCCTCCTCTGGAATGAGTCCTGATAAATGAAATGAGGGCATTAGCCCACATGTGGGCTTCTAGATCTTTAATCACAGCCGTTTGACCGAATCCAAACTTAATGTTCTATGAAGTTGGGATTCAGTCCGAGGCTGCAGGTTCCCCAGTCCTGGACTAGACTATTGCCAAGCCCACCCTCTCTCCCTTTCTGCTCTGAGGCCCCTCAGAGCTCTGAATCCTCTCTGGTTCAGGCAGCCGCCCAGCACCAGCACCCACTGACCTTTACATTGCATTTCCTCTAGGGAGGCCTCTCCCCGCCAAGCTCCTCCCCCAGACTTTGACAAACCTGAAGAGCCAGGTAGGAGGGCTTGGCCCTCTCCCTGCCGGAGCTGCAGCACCATAGGCCTGTGAGCTCACAGGCTGGAAGGACCCTTAGAAATCGTCTCATCTAGCCCCCTCCCTTTACAGATGGGGACTCGAGCGGGGAGAAGGAAAGTCACTCTCCCGAGGTCACACAGCTAGGCTGCGGCAGCCCTGGAACCGGCTTCCTCCAGATGGAGGGCTTGCCCCCCTACACCAGGCTCCAGGTCCTCCCAGATGCTGGGCCTCTGCCCCCGGGAGACAACGAGGGGGCGATGCCCGAGGAGGACATCGAAGCTCTCATGGAGGAGATGGCTTACCTCCCTGGCCACTTCCACCTGGACCTGAACCTGAACTTTGAGCCGGGCTCCCGGGCCCCCTTCCGAGGCCGGGACATGAAGCTGCAGCGGGAGAGCCTTCGGACCGAGCTAGAGTTCGAGGCCGGGCCCCTGCAGTACGCCGTGAGGAATCTCCTGGGGGTCTTCACCTTCTACCTGGAGGAGCTGCAGCAGGCCCGGGAGCTCTTCCTGCAGGTGACCCAGGAGGCGCCCGACAACCTTAACGCCTGGGCCAACCTGGCTTATGTCTATGATCAGCTGGGCCTGGAGCAGGAGGGGGCCCGCTGCACCGAGACGCTGTCCGGCCTCATGGGCCTGGAGGCCGACGAGGAAGGGCTGGTGGATGGAGACCTCCAGCTCCGAGCAGCCCGATGCCTGGCCGAGCAGGGCTACGCCTCGGCCTTCGACGTGGGCTTCGCGAGCGAGAGTGACCAGGTCCAGAAGCTGACTGCCGGCATCGCCCTCTATGACAAAGGCCTGGCCTACGGGCAGAAGAAGGTCAGTGCCCCGCCCTCAGGCCTTCGGGGGAGCTTTGGTTCTCTGGGGGACTTGGAAAGATGGTGGGATAAAGGAAGAGGTTTGGGAGACTGAGGAAAGATGGAGGCTGAGAACAAGCACTGATTAAGCCCCCCACCCCACCCCCACCCCGCCCCTCAAGTATTCAAGGGACACACAGGTCCTAAGTCCAGAGGGACTGGCAGAGTCAGAAGAGACCTCGCAGGGCGTCTAGCCTGACTTTAGGAATCCTCCTAGTTCATCTTTCACAAGCATCGTCCAGACGCTGCTGGAAGCCGCCCAGGGGAATCAGTCAGGATGCGGTTATGAATCGCTCGCTATGTGCCAGGTGCAGGTGGTACTATGGAGCTACTACGCACAGAGCGTAAGAAAGACACGCACAGGCCCTGCCCCTAGAAAGCTGTCATTCTCTTGGGGCGTCACAGGGGCTAGACAGAGGAAATGGAGGGAGCCTCAGTCCCTCCGGCCTCATGTTTATTGGGTCACATCTAGATGATTGTTCTTGATTCTGGGTGCCCGACTTTAGTGGGGGATACTGACAAGCTATGGGACAAGCAGAGGTGCTCAGAGGATGGGAGAACATGGGGGGATGTTTCAGAGAGGCGGATTTAGTCTGGATGGGAAGAAACACTTCCTCTTGATTCTGGGCTACCTCTGAAGATAGTGTGTTCCCCGTCCCTGAGGGGCTTCAAGCCGCTGATCCTCTCCATATGTTCTGCAGTCCCATGACACTGGCTTCTTTGCTATTTCTGGAATAAGATATTCCTTCTGTCTTGAGTCCATGCATTTTCACAGTCAGATAATGTAATAATAACAATAATAGCTAATATGTGGGGTGTCTAGGTAGCATAGTGAATAGAGCACCTGCCCTGGAGTCAGGAGGACTTGAGTTCAAATCCGACCTCAAACACTTAACCCAAAAACTAGCCTTGTGACCTTGGGCAAGTCACTTAACCCCAATTGCCCGCTAAAAAATAAATAAATCATAGTTAAAACGCACCTAGCACTTTAAGGTGTACAGACCCTGTTCTATTTACTGTCCTTCCCCTTCCCTCTGAGCTAATTTTCCCACTTACTATATATACACACATATATCTTTGCATGCAAATATGTGTGTATACATACATTTGTATTATTACCTATACATAGTTGTTTGCATACTGTCTTCCCTAGTAGACTGGAAGCTCCTTGAGGTCAGAGACCATTGTTTTTGCCTTTCTTTGTATCCACAGTGATTACCACCATGCCTGGCACACAGCAGGAGCTTAATAAATGCTTGCTAACTTGCTGACTTGGTTCTTAAGCAGGTTCAAGGCTGGAAAAGATTTCCATGACGTTACTTCCAAGCTCTGAGGCACCTGGGTTCTATTGATGACTTGTCCATGATCATACAGCCAGAGACTGTCATTTTGTCCCAGAGGCTGAATTGTTTTGGTTAAAACGATTAACTGTTGGGCAAGGGAGGCAGATTCATTCTGTAAATGTGAAATTCACTATTCCCAGATGGTATAGAGTATGGAAGCTTCAATGGCTCCCTATTGGCACCCCCATCAAGTTCAGATCCTGAGCCTAGAGTCCAAAGCCATCCCACAATCTGGACCCACCAGACTTTCCCAGCCTTAAATCTCACTATTCCCCTTCATGAGTTGTAAACTGCAGCAATACCCCCTGCCCCTCTATACAGTCCGTGGTCTGCTCCCTGCATGGTGTCCATGCATTTGCTCCACCATGAATGGCCTTCCTCTTATCTCATCTGGTGAACTATTTCCTATCATTCAAGGCTCAGCTTGGGTGCCTCCTTTTCTAGGCAGCCTGCCTCAGTTCCCCCTAGTCAACAGTGATTTCCTTCCTCCTCAGAAGCCCCACAGTCCTTTGCCTGTCCTCTCTATTGCTCATTTTCAGCAGATGCCCACAGATTGCAGGAAAATATTTGCTCATCATATGTCCCTGACCAGATTGCAAATTCCTAAAGGTCTAGGATGCTGGTGCACTTTTCTTCGTATCTCCCCTGCTCTGAACACAGGGCCTTGAACATGGAAGTGGTCGAAGACACATTCATGTAAATAAATATACTCTGTCCTGCTTTCATGGGCACAGGGCCTGAGCCTGTGATTTCTCCAGAACAGGGCACTCCCATATGAGGATACGCCTACACCCAAGGCAGGCTGGCACTTTCTCTGAAGTGTATGGTCTTAGAGAATTGCCCAGGACCTTGGCAAGTGAAGTGATTTGCTCACGGTCACATATTCAGAGTCCTGTTTCCTTTGCACAGTTCCAAGCTGCCTTTCCATTCTGGAGTCTAACCTTCTAAAGGCTGACGACCTGACCAGCACAGCACTAGGCACATAATACCACTTAATAAATGCCTGTTGCTGCTTATCTGTTCCAACATCTTGGGAGTCTTCTTTAAAACAGTATAGAAAGGTGATCACCCCTATGTACTCTGAAGGCCTCTTCCTTTTCTATGCTCCTCCCTCCAGCCCTGGGGTCACACCCTCCTTGGGTCAGAATGGCAGGTCTGGAGTCGGACTTTCAGAGGTCACCCAGTCTAACATCCCCTGTTTACAGATGAGCAAATGAGGCCCATTGGGTGAGGGACACTCACTCAGACAGTCAATCAAGCATTTAGTGAGTACTTACTATGTGCTCACACACACACACACACACACACACACACACACACCCTATCAGTTTCAGGAAAGCATCAGGGAAGGCTGCCTGGAGGAGGTGAGGAATAAGGACCACATTGGAGGTCCTATCATTGGACTCTCTAGAGGCTGATCAGGACAAACCTCCCGTTGGTGGGGAGTGGGGAAGAGGGAGATAGTGGAGAAACCTGTTTTTAGTGGGCCCCAGGAAGATACCAGGGAAGTGGGCTGAGAACAACTTAGTGGGGTGTGTTGCCCTAGGGCCCTGAGGGAGGCTGACTCAGGTTGGGTAGAATCCCCAGGAACATCTCTCCAAGCTCCCTGTCCTTTCTCTGGCCTCCTCAGAAAACCTGGGTCTGAACCCTAGCTCTGACACTCATTGACAAGGCCCTCAAAGCTCTCTGGGCCTCAGTTTCCTTCTCTGTAAAATGGGCTATAAAAATCATAAAGGCCACAGGGGTACTTCAGGGAAACCCCTCTTCAAATGGCAAAGTGCCGTTGAAATGTGAGTTATCATTTCAGTTATCTCCATCATTATTCATAAGGGGACATGGTACCAGACAAGGGGAGAGGGAGCCCCTTGTCCTTAGTGTGGCTGCCTCTGGCCCAAGGGATATTACTGCTCATGCACATTCATTCATTCCCACCACTAATTAAAAAGCTCAAAGCCTCCCTCTGTGGCTACTAGTGTCCAATACAAATTCCACTCCTTGGCATTTCTCATGATCTGGTCATAGAGACAAGACATGAACAGGGTGACTCATCCCTTGCTTGAGACCAAGAAAGGTGCCATGATTTGTCCATGATCACACAGCTAGAGATTGTCAGAAGTGGGATTTGAACTCAGATCTTCCTTCTGCTCTAATGTGGTCCCCTAGCTACACCCGAATTTTCAGATCAGCTCACTGACTTGGAGCTAGAAGGGACCCTATGAGTCACCCAAGCCAACCCCACTAATTCTACAGACAAGAAAATTTAGGCCGGGAGAGTCACCCAGGCAAATCGAGTTGTCATATTGGGAGCTTCCCATACTGCTTTTAATTTGGACACAAAACACACGAAAATGGCAAAAATAGGAAATTGGCATATTTGAAGATCCTGATTGGATTGACTGAAATTAATTCGAAAATGACAGTGTTCCATTTGAAATCAGTTGACTGAAACTCACCTCATTTGGCCTGGGTCTCTTGAAATGGACCCGGGGAGCTAATGTAGAAGATGGGGTGTCAGAAGGACATCCAGAGAGAGGCAAGCTGTGCTGCAGAAACTCAGAGAAGGAGGAGGAGGGGAAGAGAAGGAGGAGAAGGAAGAGGGGGAGGGGGAGAGAAGGAGGAGAAGGAGGAAGAGGGGAAGAGAATGAGGAGAAGGAGGAGGGGAAGTGGAAGAGAAGGAGGAGGAGAAGGAGGAGGAGGGGAAGAGGAGGAGGAGAAGGAGGAGGGGGAGTGGTCACATTTTACAGTCTTTTACAGCTTGCAAAGCACTTTACAAATATTTCATCTGATTCTTATAAAAACCCTGAGAAGTAGGTTCTATTATTATCCCAATTTTACAGTTAGGAAAACTAAGGCAAAACAAGTTAAGTGACTTTACTAAAATCACACAGCTAGTAAGTGTTTGGGGCTGGATTTGAGCTCAGCTTTTTCAGACTCGAGGTCCAGAGCTTTATGCACCAGCCAGCCAGGAAGAAGGAGGTAGCCTCTCTGTCTAGGGGGATCAAGAGGGAAGGAGGTAGCCTCTCTGTCTAGGGGGATCAAGAGGGAAAGTTTCATATAAGAGGGGGTACCCAAGCTAGACCTTGAAGGAGGAGGAAAAGATAGGGGATGAGAGTCAGGCACTCTTGGCTGTGGGTCTAGAGTGTACAAAGGAATGGAAGTGGGAGAATATGAACTATTTTCAGGAGGAAATGAGTCATCCAGTCTAGAAACTAAGAATGACTGTAGGGAGCAGTGAGAGATAAAGTTGAAAGGCTTTGTTGAGGGCACATCATGGGACATGAGGCTAAGGAATGTGAACTTCATCCTGGAGACTGTAGGACTTCTGAGAGAGGCAGGTTATGAATTGGTCATCTTACAGGATGGGTTAGAGGGGAGAGAGAAGGAGACTAGTTAAGGTACTAGTACCTAGTCTACAGAAGGTTGAGAAGGGCTTGAACCAACTTGTGGTCCAGTGAGTTGATGCAGAGTGGGGGATGGGAGACATATGGCACCTACAGTCTGTCTCACCTGGCAACTGACTGGATGTGGGGGGAAGAGGCAGGAGACTCTCCGGAGGCAAAAGTAGGGTGTGTTCTTGGGTGCTTTCCCTGGTTGAGTGTTGTTCCTTTCCCTCTCTCCTCCTACCTTTCTGTTTCTTTCCTTTTCAGTAAACATGACAGGTGACCTGGCATAAAGGATAGAGATTTGGCCTTGGATCCAGGAAACCTGGGTTTGAGTCTTGGTTCTGACACTTGTCTGTTGGCTAGGTGACCCTAGGCAAGTCCCTTAACCTCTCAATGCCTCCAGGCCATTCTAAGATTAAAAGTTGAAGGGTTTGAGAGGGAGAATTTCCTTTGATCCAAGAGTTCCCTATACCAGTGAAATCATAGATCCAGTCCCTCTGCCCCTCCAAGGACAAAGACTGATACAACAAAAGGAAGCATTTGTTAGCTGCTGACAATCAGGAACGACCCCATGAAGGGGAGGGCATTTGAACTGAGCCCTGAAGGAAAGTAAGAAATCCAAGAGACAGAAATATGGAAGAAGAGCATTCCAGGCATCAGGGGGACAGCCCATGCAAAGGCAAACAAGTGGGATGGAGATGGAAAATAGGCCATTTTGGCTGAAATATGTAATAGGTTTGGATAGGTTGCCAATAGGCATTGTGAGAGGGAGTTTCCACACTGGGGGTTACGTGCCAGTAAAGCACTTTTAGCAAACTTCGTGGCATAAAGTAGGCACCTAGTAAATGTTTGTTTCCTTCTTTCCTTCTAATTCCACCCTCTAGTACAATAACTAACCATGACAGAGAGAGGCAGCCTGGCATAGGGCATTTCCTATTGGCCAACTTCAGAATCAAGGAGACTTGAATCCAAATTCTTTGGACATAAACTGTCAGTGTGACCATGGGCAAGTCCCCTCACTTCTCAGTGGACTTGGGCAACTCTCTAAGACAGAGAATTAACATCGTCACTTGCCTGAGGTCATGGGATCACGGATTTGGAGCTAGAAAGGGTCTTACAAGCCACTCAAGCCAACCTCCTAATTCTACAGATAAGGAAATTTAGGCCTGGAGAGTTGCCCAAGTAAATCAAGTCCCCATACTGATTTTGATTTGGACACAAAACAAATGAAAATGGCAAAAACAGGAAATCAGCATATTTGAAGATCTTGGTTGTATTGACTGAAATTAGATTTAAAATTACAGCATTCCATTTGAAATCAGTTGACTGAACCTCACCTCATCTTTTTCATCCTTATGCCACTAGGCAACCCCTGCCCACAGCTGCATATCCCAGCCTGTGCAGACCCTTCTCCTCCTTTCTGTTCCTTGATCTTCTTGTCTTCCAATAAAGGCTCCATGGAAAATCCCCAGCAGGCCCCCAGATGGCAGCCTACCCCTGACTCTTTTAATATCTTATAGATACCACTGCAGTCCTTTGGGTTGTTGTTGTGGCCCCACTCCTCTTCTACTCACACATTTCCTTGAGAAGGACTTTTGGCCAGTTTTTCATGGGAGTTACCCCTGTCACTCCTCAGCCTGCTGACATCCACCATGCTCTTAGGTCACTTATATTTTTCTTTTTAATTTAAAAAATATTTTTTTCTAATTACACATAAAAAAATTTAAACTTTGAGTTGTTGTTACTTTTTTAAAAACAATTTTGAGTTCCAAATTCTCTCTCACACACCTCCCCATCTTCCCTTCCCTCCCTCCTCATGGAAAAGGCAAGCAATTTGATAAAGGTTATTAAACATGTGCAGTCATGTAAAACTTATTTCCATATTAGTCATGTTGTGAAAGAAAACAGACAAAAAGCCCCCCACACACACACACACACAAAACCACCCATTATGCTTCGATCTGCATTCAGATTCCACCAGCTCTTCTTTCTCTTGAGGAGGATAGCATTTTTTCATCACAGGTTCTTTGTATTGCCGAGAACAGCTAAATCACTCACAGTTGATCATCTTACAATGTTGCTATTACAGTGTACAATGTTCTCCTGGTTCTGTTCACTTCACCCAGCATCAGTTCATATAAGTCTTTCCAGGTTCTTCTGAAGTCAGCCTGTTCATCATTTTTTATAGCACAATAGTATTCCATTACATTCATATACCATAATTTGCTCAACCATTCCCCAGTTGATGGGCATCCCCTTAATTTCCAATTCTTTGCCACCATAGAAAGAACTGTTATACATACTTTTATACATGTGGGTCATTTTGCCTTTTTAATGATCTCTTTGGGATGCAGACCTAGTAATAGTATTACTGAGTCAAAGGGTATGCACAGATTCATAGCCCCTTGGGCATGGTTTCAAATTGCTTTCCAGAAGGGTTGGATCAGTTCACAACTCCACCAACAGTGCATTAGTGTCTCAATTTTCCTACATCCCCTCCAACATTTATCATTCTCCTTTTCTGTTATATTAGCCAATCTGACAGATATGATGTGGTACCTCAGAGTTGTTTCAATTTGCATTTCTCTAATCAGTAGTGACTTAGAGCATTTTATGTGACTATAGATAGCTTTGATTTCTTCACCCCAAAATTGCCTATTCATTTCATTTGACCATTTACCAATTGGGAAATGACTTGTATTCTTATAAATTTGGCTCAATTTTCCATATATTTGAGAAGTTAGGCCTTTATCAGAGAAAATCACTGTAAAAATTTTATCCCAGTTTCCTGTTTTCCTTATAATCTTGTCTGCATTGGTTTTGTTTGTACAACAACTTTTTAATTTAATTATTCAAACTTACCCATTGTATATCCCATAATGCTCTCTATCTCTTGTCACCAACAGTTTTAGATTCTTTTGAGATGTTATACAACCTTAGGCTGAAAGTTGGAAGGCACTTCAGAATCCATTTAGTCCATCTCCTTCCTTTACAGATGAGGAAACTGAGGCCCAGGGAAGTTAGTTGACTTGCCCAAGGTCATACAGATAGTAAGTGGCAGAGCTGGGGTTCAAACCCAAGTCCTCTGACCCTAAATCCATATTATCTCTTCATGTTCCACATAGTACATAGAGAAGGTCAGGAGTCCTATGAAATAATTACTTCATTCATATATACACAGAAACAAATATATAACACTCCCCCAAACATATTTACTTGTTTTTTATTTGTGAGTAGCCCTTAACTGATTCCCCCCTCCAACCCTAACCTAACCCTAACCCTAACCCCCCCATAGATTGGCAGAACTTAAGATTTAAAAAACAAAAACCAAAAAGCCCTTTTGGTCCCATCTCTGTTGAGAGAATGATTCAGACCCTGTTCTTGTCAGAGGAGGAGTCCTGAAGGTGAAAATCAGACCCTCCCCATTATTGGGGTCAACAGATTAGAAAGGGGAGGAGGGCAGGAGGGAGAGCAGGAAGTAGCTGTTTGTTTGATTCCCAGCTTTGCCTCTGGCAGCTGCACAAATAAAGGTGTGGCTGGACCAAACACACTCTGCCTGTTGGGGAAGGCAAGAGTCAACCTCTCAGGGTCAATGTTCCAGTGAGATGGATTCTGAGCCATGGGCGTCAAGGAAGTACCTTCTGATCTGAGAGAGAATAGGTATAACACTGATCTATTGGTCAAGGGGGAAGGGAGGATGGAGAGGGAGAAAGAGGAAGAGAGGAATGAGTATAAAGGGGATGGTGAGAATAAAGTAGGGAGTCCATGGGGTCTTTGGCTTTTAAGACGTTTGAGCTGAGAGAAAGGACCCTTAGAATTCAGAATGTTGGAGATTGGGGTGTCTAGGTGGTGCCGTGAATAGAGCACCAGCCCTGGAATCAGGAGGACCTGAGCTCAAATCCAACCTCAGGCACTTATCACTTACTAGCCATATGACCTTGGGCAAGTCACTTAACCCCAATTGCCTTGCCCTCCTCCCTCCAAAAAAAAAAAAAAAGCAGAATGTTGGAGATATTGAGTCTGCCCCCCCAACCCCATTCCTGATAGAGAATTCCTTCCAAGTCCCTCCAGACAAGCCTAAAGTTGAAGGATCTCACTATTCCATTGGCAAGCCAGCCCACTTTGAAGTAGCCTTGATTGTGAGCTCCAGTTTACTGCCACCAGCCAGACATTCAATTCATCTCAGCACTAGGAACACTGTTCTGCACATCCAACCTCACTTAAAACCCTCATTTGGGGATCTAAGTTGTCAAGTGATTTTCCCTCTCAAAGATTTTTAGTGTCTGGGAACTCACTGTTGTTTCTTCCATGGCTGGACAGCTCCAATCAGTAGGGTATGCAAGCAGTTTTCCTTCCCCCAACATGCCAGCCCCATAGTTCCCAGTTCTGCCCTTGGGGCCAAACAAGACTGTGATCTCTCATTCTAAGCTTCCTCATCTGCATCATGATGGAGCTGGACAGAATGATCGCCAAGGTCTCTTTCAGACCTAAAACTATGATCACCATCATTCACATGTTGTTTAGTCATGTCTAACTCCAGGTGCCTCTATGGACTTTGTTCATGGGGTTTCTTGGCAAAGATACTGGAATGATTTGTCATTTCCTTCTCCAAAGTTCTTCTATTGTTTCTTCCATCACCCCCCTCCCCTGTGTAGGCGAGTGCACAGACACACTCGTCACTTTCCATGCTGACCCTGATCCCTCAATGGTCAATGAAATTCTGAAGAGTGGAGCCATTGGCAATCAGCAATGCTTTTCTTGGCTAGCACACTTAACTGAGGCTTAGTAGTGTCATCAGTGGGTGCCCAAGAGGCCAGTCGGATTTAGGGGTGGTCTCCAGAGGGAGAAACTTAGGACTGAAAGCTGGAGGGGATCCTAGAGGTCACTTGGTCCAGCCCCTTCCTTTTATAAGTAAGAAAACTGAGGCCCAGAGATAGGAAGGGACTGCCCAAGATCACACAAGAGCATCAAGGAGCAGAGCTAGGATTGAAATCTGTTTCTTCTGACCCAGTTCAGTTCAGCTCAACAAACCTATATTAAGCACTAGGCCCTGAGTGTACTATGACAAAAATGAAACAATCCTGGCCCTCAAGGGTTTTACTTTGGGGTGGGGGGAAGTATGTACACAAGTAAATGCCAATAAACTCAAAGTAAATGCAAATTAACTTTGAGGGAGATGGTGAGGAGCAGGGAGCAATCAGGGGAGGCCTTGTGGAGTAAAGAGCATTTGTGCTGAGCCATGAAGGACCCTAGAGAGGCAGAGATGACCAGGGAGAACAATATGGACGTGGGGGAGAAAGAATGTGGCTTTCCTTGCAGATAGTGGGGAGAGATTTCCGTCTTCCTAGTTTGTGTCTTGAGCATTCCTCACTCCATAATATGTCTTAATCATTTGTGTTTTCTTATCTTTACTCATTTTTCTGGCCTTACTTCCTGGATCAAGACTTCCTGTCACAGTCAGGCTCTGTGCACTCCTAGAAAGGATGGTGGGGACCTTCTTTGATACAGATCTGTATGATCTGGGCCCTGGGGAATGAAGTAATGTTCTATGAGGCTCTTAGGGGAATCTCCGGAGAGGGGCCAGCATCTGTCCTCCTGAGCAGGCTTTTCTGGCTGAACCTCTCCCCTAGTATCCACAGGCTTCTGGCTTCCCCTTTGTGCTGACCTAGGCTGAAAAATGTGCTTGCTGGTGTTTTTCTTTGCATTCCTAGATAATTTCTCAGGCTGGTGCTCTTTCTTCTCTCCTTGTTGGAGGAGTTGTTTTGGCTCTTTCCTCCATGTATTCTATTCTATTTCCTTTTTGCCACCTTAGGGAAGAGAGTTGAGGGACGAAGCACATGCAAAGGCATGGGAAATAAAACGTCATATATGGAGAGCTAAGAATCAGTCATTTTGGCTGGAGCCTCCAGTGGGAGGGAATAATGTGGAATGAGTTTGATCAGGCTGGTTGGAGTCCAGTTGTGAAAGGTTCTGTTCACCAAACAGGGGAGTTTGTATTTTAATGTGTTGTATCTCTTGGGGATGATGGGGCCCCTTGGGTTTTTGAGGAGAAAAGCAACCTGGTTAGACTTATACTTTAGGAATGTCAATTAGACATCAATGTGGAGGATGGACTGTACAACCAGGAATGAATCACCAAGGGGCTAGCTTCCTGGGGAGGAGCCTCTCTGGGCTTAGCTGAGCTGCACCTTGAAAACCAGATGACATCTGATACTAGAACCTTACTCAAAACTGTTCCAGTATGGTAGAGCCCGATGTTCTCTGCTGGCAGAGCAGGCTAAGCTTTGTAGAACAATGATGCATCACATGGCAGGAACAAAGGGTAACCACAGATGGCTAGACAGCTTCCCTGGAATCTTTATCATGCCCAGAGAAGACGACCAAGGCGCTCACCATGTTGTATGAGCCTGTGGTGCCAGTAGGACATGGATGAGAATTACACAAAATGTTGGTAGGCTGCAATCTGCATCATTGGGGAGAATGTCCACACCAAGGAGTTCACAGATCCACTGGCGTCTCTTGAGTGTTTGACTGGAGGATGAAGTAGAAAGGGGAGATACTTGAGGCCAGGAGACCTGTTAGGAGGCTATCACAGTAGTCCAGGTGAGAGGACATGACGAGAGAAGCAGAGAATTATGTAGTTAGATGTGATAGGGACCGAAGAGGCTAGCCCCTTCATTTTACAGATGAGGAATCCTATGCATACAGAGGTGAGAATCACACAACTGCTAAGTGGCTAAGGTGGGATGTGAACCCAAGTCTTTTTGATGCCAGGTCCGGCACTCTCTCCATGTTCCTTCTTATGAAAAATGGAGCTGGCCATTCAAAAAGCAATGAGGGTCCAAAGGGGGGCAGGAGCTGTGTGAGGAGAGAAGGGGGTGGCTGGAGAGATGCTTCAGATACAGAGATGAAGAGGTTTAGCCACACATTGGTGAGTGAGGGTGAGGTGCCATGTTTGACACCGAGGTGATGAACACAACTGCCTGAAGGAATGGTGTTTGCCTTGAGATTAGGATAACAAGCTCCATTTTGGATATGTTGTGGGCAGAAGGCAATCTCTCCAGGGGAGATGAGGGCTGGTACATAGACCTGGGAGTCATCAACCAAGATGATCATTGGATGAGGTCACCCAAAGAGGGAACATAGGAGGGCCTAGGGCAGAGAGCTGGGAGATGGGATGTGAACGATGATCCAGTAAGAGAGACTGAAAGAAGAAAAGAAATCACATTGCAACTACAGTGCCAGGTGCTCTAAGCACTTTTACAAATATCTCATTTGATCCTAATGACTCTACAAGGTAGGTGCCATTATTATCCCCATTTTACAGTTAGGGAAAACAGGCAAATAAAGGTTAAGTGACTTGCACAAAGTCCTAAGTGAGTATATGTCTGAGACTGGATTTGAACTCAGGTCCTCCTGACTGTGGGCCCAGCATTCTATACACTGTGCCAACAGACTGAGAACAGATGGTCAGAAAAAGAAGAGAGAATAAAGTCAGGAAAACGCAATGAGCTGCAGTGTCAAAAGCTGGAGGGAAAAGGACCTGAGTTCAAATTCAGCCTCAGACATTCACTAGCTGTGTGACCCTGATTGCCTCAAAAAAAAAAGAAAAAAAGCTATAGGGAAGTGGTCAAGAGAGATGATGCCTGACAAGGGTCCATTGTTCATAGCCATTGAGAGATCATTAATGCCCTCAGAGAGAGCTGCTGCAGTCGGGTGACAGAACAGAGATTCCAAACCCATCACCCTCTGCAACGCCCAACTCAACATGTTACGGCTTGTACTGCTGACTCTCCAAAGCAGACTGGGCCACACCTGCTTTCACTCTTAGGTGCATTCAATTTGGGACTGTATCCTAAGCCAAGGAACTTCTCCTCCTGCCCTAATGACAAGATGCCAGCCCCAGTAGACATCTTTTCCTATCTGCTTTACTGAGCCTACAGAGGTTATAGTGTATGGTAAAATATAGTATATGATAAAGTGTATTTATCCTGAAACCAGAGGATCCGGGTTCCAATCCTGCCTCTGATACTTACCTAGGTTACACTGGGCAAATCTCCTGACCTCTCCAGGTCTCAGTTTCTTCATCTGTAAAATAACTTTTGACTAGGTGGCCTCAGAGTTCTATTTTAATTTTATTGCTATGATCCCATGAACCCTAAGTATCAAACTTCCCTGGCCCCAGGGTACTCAGTCAGAGTACCTCATCCAGCCCCAGAGTACTCAGCTGGGGTGCTGCATTCAGTCCTAGATGCCACATTTTAGGAGATAACATTGACAAGCTGGAACCTGCCCAGAGGGTGGCAATGGGGTGGGGAGGTAAATGGAGACCATCTTATACAAAGACCAACTGGTGGAATCCTTCTAGACTGAGTGTGTGACCAAGAAAAAACTTAGGGTAGAGCCATGGCACTCCAGAGTATATTGGAAGGGGGAGACGATCATGCTCTGGCCCCAGAAGGCAGAACTAGCTAGGACCAAGGGGAGTAGTTACAGAGATACTGATACACTGATACTGGCACTCCTTGCCACTTAGTGCTGTCCAGAAATCATTCAACTAGTATTTATTCAGTGCCTACTATGTGTAACAATGGGACAGGCTGTCTCCTAAGGTAATGAGTTCCCTGTCACTGGAGGTCTTCAAGCTGGGCTTTGATGACCTCTTAAATTCAATAGTTTTATTAGTAACTGCCCAGTGGGTACAGACCTCTGTGTCTAGTACTGACTGGAAAACAAAGATTAGATAAGGGAAATTTACATGATATAACAATCCTTGCTGTTCTAAAAGGTTGGCATTGGCTGCCCCAGGTGGTTGTAGCTTCTGTTCCCCTCCCTAGAGTCCAACAGAGGCTGAAGAAGCACTGGTCTAGCATGGCACTGGGGCTTCAGGCTGAATGGGGTTTGATGGCCTCTGGTGACAGAGTCCAGGACCTGCTGTTAGATGCTGTGGGCTCACACTCTGACTTGGTTTCTTTTTTTTTTTTTTTTAAAGCAATTGGGGTTAAGTAACTTGCTCAAGGTTACACAGCTAGTCATTTGATTTATGCGTGGGTGCTCATTTTCTGAGGACGGATCTGATCTCGGGTCATCCAAACTCCGAGGCCGGCACTCTTACTCACTGTGCCACCTAGCCGCCCCTTTAGGGCAATTGGGGTTAAGTAACTTGCCCAAGGTTACACGGCTAGGTTTTTTGTTTATGCGGATTAAGTGTCGGAGGCCGGCTCCGAACTCAGGTCCTTCTGATTCCAGGGCCGGCGCTCTATTCACTGCGACACCTAGCCGCCCCTCTGACTTGGTTTCTTTCTCTGTATTTCTTGTCCTCCCTCCCTCACACAGTTGCTTCACTTGGTAACTCGATCAATGTACAAAGCATTTATTTAGCTCCTACTGTGTGCCAGATACTGAGAGCATGTTTGTGCTAGGAACTGAGAATATAAATACAGAGAACAAATCCCCTTCTCGAAAGGGACACTCACTTTAATGGAGAAAAGACAACCTAGAGATGAGAGGAGTAGAGCAGTCATAAAGTTCTATACAAATCAAACTTATTATTGACATTGAGAAATAAGATCTGTTGCCTGTCCTACCTCTGTCCACCCAATCTAGTAGATAAGTAGACATTGAATACCTTGTTTAAGACTCACATGTGATAGATGCTATTATGATCCCCATTTTACAGATGAGGAAACTGAGGCAAGCAAAAGTTAAGTGACTTGCCCAGGGTCACACCAGGGTCTGATATTGAATTCAAACTCAGGTCTTCCTCACTCAGGTTCTGTGCTCTATATTTGCCACCCGCCTAGCTGTCCTTAAATCTAACATTAATTCAAAGAAAATGTTCCTTTTAAGTAACCTACAATGAAATTTCTAAGGTATATGTATATATAGTTCCTCGCTAACTCAGCCGTTCTTATTCTCAACTCAACCCTACTTTCACATAA
>WOXC01002002.1:0-177820 GCA_011680675.1 Gymnobelideus leadbeateri
ATTTCTTTCCTCTTTCTGAGACTTAATGAAAGCTAATGTTTACATAGTGCTTTATGGTTTGCAAAGCACTTTACAAATATTTTCATATTTTATCCTCACAACAACCCTGGGAGAAAAATGCTGTTATTCTCCCCATTTTACAAATGAGGAAATAGGCAGATAGTGATTGAGTGACTTCTGTAGTCACATAATTCATAAGTATCTGAGGCAGGATTTAAACTTTCAGGTCTTCCTAACTTCATATCCAGGTTTCCACTATACCCTCTAGTTGCTCTAAAAGAGAAAAAAAATGTACTTTGTATTTTATTCTTTCAAAAGTTATTTTTCAGAGCATCTTTCTTTTTCAGAATAGGACCCAGAATATTAATTTCTTTGTAGTGTATGGTTGTAGATAAATTTTCCCTGTTTATTTCCCTTGAATTGGTCTTTCTGCTAAATAATTTATTCTCAAAGAAGAGGCATTGTTCATTTAAAATATTAGCAAATATATAAAGATTTAAATAATTAAATTTTGTTAGAAAAGTTTTTGAAGCATAGTATTTGAAAAGAGAATTGGATTCGAACTTAATCAGATATGACAATGTCTATGTGGAAGGTGAAAGATGACATGACTGAGGAACAAAGATTCAAGTTTCTGAACATTGCAATTCATTAAGCAATGCATGCCAATTGCCCAACAAATCAGGACCAGTCATCTCCTCGTCCTAGGCCTGAACTCAGAATTGAGGGGAAGACAGACTTTTATATATTAAAAATAATTAATCAAATGAGGCCAATGAATTCAAAGGAAGCAATACCATATTAGCTAATCTGATTTCTAGTTAGATGAAAGATTAAGAATTTTCCAACCTGGCAGAGAGAGAGAGTAAATAGATATAATTCTCTGAAATCAGAAGAAAACAAAGGCATTCCCCTCCCCCTCAAATGTCTATAAGCAATCAAAGGCACATGGAAATAATAATTGATTAGTATAGGGCTAGTTTTTGGATAAGAAATAGAGGTTGCTTGAGATGTATATTTGTGAGAAAACTGCTTGCGTTAGTCTTTGGATCTGACTTAGTTTCTGGTTGCTTAAGCTAGGTGCTCAGTTAAGAGTCTCTAAACAGCAGGGGGAGGTGGTACAGTTTCCCAACCACACCGATTTAGGTCCAAACAATACAATGAGGTTTTCTCCCAATTCCCACCATCGAATAAAGTTTTCTCGCAAGATAGAAGTTGGACTAGAAAGTGGAGTGAGCTAGCTCCAGAATTGAGTCAGAAGACAGAGTCAGAGTGGTTCACTCAATTCCTACAGTTGTATATATGATGTCCTAGTCCCCTCAGTTCCATCATCTTTCACTTACTACTAGCCACATGAATTTGGGCAAGTTATTGAGACTTTGAGCCTTGGTTACTAGTGCCCTTTAAAATAGAGAAATATACTGTAATAAGCTAATTGGATTAATTAATTAATTAATTGCAATTAATTAATTAATTAATTACGATTAACCACTTGCTGTCCTAATTCTCTCATCTTCCACTTACTACTAGCTGCATGATTTGGGCAAGTTATTGAGACTATGAGCCTAGGTTTCCACATACTTTTTATCCATTCTAAAGTTTCATAAAATTTAACTGTACATTAGAAAGCATTTGCAGGAGGACAATTAAACTGAGTCTCTCTCTTTGCATCAGTCACGAAAGTAGTTTATTACTATCATAGAGTACAAATCAGAACAGTGGTGAGAGAAAGTATACAACTTTCCAGCTCCTCCCAATTCAGGCTTTAATAATATAGTTTCAAATTGATTTGAAATAAACTTCTGGAAAAGAAAAGAGATGTATTGAAAATGCAAGAACAAGTGCTGCATTCCTCAATTTGAAATCAAATTACCTTTTATACATAATTCATTTTAGATTTTCAGTGGCTAACCCATTTTCTACTAATTCAGTTACTTTGCATTGGCTCTTTGACAAAATGTTTTCCACATGTTATTCCTATAGGACCCTGGAAATCTTCTGTGTTCATCCCATCCCTATATATTTCTAGATAGATTTTCCTTGGCTTTTAATTTTTGTCATTTGTACTTATGTCATCAAATTTTCATTCTCTAGAATATCCCATCCCTCAGTACTGATTTTCTTTATAGAATTCCTAGCCATCATTTACATACCTATTTTTACTGAATTCTGGAATCTATTTTTCTCCAGTTCTATAGCCAAAACCAGTTATTTTTTCCCTTATTATCTATCACACACACAAAAAAATCTTCCCAAGGTTCTTTGAATTTGTTCTTTAGGAACTAGTTCTTCCATATTGGACACAATCAAATCCATAAATAGTTGATGAAATTAAGCTCCTTGCATTAAAATCTCCACTTATTTGTGATGACCTTTACATAGCCTACGTTTTACATGAAAGGTTTTAATGCTACAGGATCTAAACATTTTATATTATTAATGTAACTTCTTTTGTATTTATGTTGCTTCTCTTTTATTCTATGAGCATATGGTCCAAAAGTTTCTTGAGTTGTTAGTAAATTAATTAGGAAAATAGCTATGGGTATGCTATTCAACTCATCTCAAGTATCTTCTTCCTTCTGGAAATCACCAGCTTATCTCTGTAAGAGTCCAAGTTGGCATTAAAATAATTCGAAATCAGAGGCAATAGAAGGATTGATGGAATGATGAAAGCAAATCTTTAATCTATAGTCTATTCAGAAAAATGTGACAAATTAGTCATTATCATATTTATGGCTTGAAATTGCCAGTGTTCTTATCTTGATATACAAGTAGAAATTCTGATACACAAGTAGAAAAATTCCATAATCAACTTTAAAATATTATTTCATTTATTGAAGACTTACATGCTTCTATGCCTTCTTTTCCCTTCTAATTTTGTCATTTATTTAGCATAAAAGAAAGTTCTGGAATTTCAGGCTTGCCAAAATCTCACCAGACATTGAAAAAACAAAACAAAACAGTACGCAGTTGGAAAGAGGAATGGGTTTGGGCTGAATAAATAAGCTTATTTATTTGTTTAGTGTACATTCACAAAATACTTGATATATATTGGTGCTGAGGCAGTGAATGGCATGCTAGACTGAGAGTCTGGTATTAGTTCAAATACAGCCTGAGACATTGTAGAATTTTGGGCAAGTCACATCATTGCTATTTGCTTCAGTTTCCTCAACTGTAAAATGGAGATCTAATGAGATAATATTAAGAAAGTTCTTGGCATAGTTCCAGGTCAGTTAGGTGGCTCAGTGGATAGAATGCTGGGCCTGAAGTCAGGAAGACTCATCTTCCTAAGTTCAAATCTAGTCATAAACACTTAGTAACTTTTTGGTCCTGGGCAAGTCACTTAACCTTCTTTGCCTCAGTTTTCTCTTCTGTAAATTGAGCTATAGAAGGAAATAGCAAACCAATCCAGTATCTTTGCCAAGAAAACCCCAAAAGGGGTCATGAAGAGTCAGATATGACTGAACACCAGTAGCACAGTTCTTGGCATATATTAGGTTCTACATAAATATTAGTTAGTATTATTTTTATTTCTGCTTGAAAATATCTTTACCTCTTTGAAGTGATTCATTCATTTCTGTGGTTATAGAGAATGAATAAAAGTCTTGTTTCCTGAGATTGCCTATCTGTCTCTCCTAGACAATTTCTTCTAGACTTGTAGTTCCTTGTTTTTATAATCACTGCTGTCGCAACAATGGTTAGAGTTCTGAAATCTACCCTCCAAGTAAAACTATAAAGGGATAAGCAATTTCAATTATATAAGGCCTTGAAAATTTGTGAGGTTTTTGCATTGTGTTGTTCTAATATGAAGATTATGGGCATTTAAGTGCATCAATGCCTTTTTATTTCAGAAGTTATCCTTAGTTAATGACCTAGAAAAAGCACAAATAATTATGTAGCAAATTGGTAATGAATGATACTGTTGTTATGGCCATAGAGAATGTGATTATATTTCCACTATTAGAAAGGCCACAGTGGCAAGTAATATTTATTTATTGTTTGGTCACTTTTATGTGGCCTCTTTATCTTTGAACTCAAAGGCATTGCTTTAATACATAGGTAAATATAGGTCTCAATTACTCAAGAAACTGCTTTTTCTTGATGTCAGTGTAAAGAAATAGTACAGTATACAGCCAAACTGAACAGTGAATTGAACTTCTGTCTACTAGTGCCCTTTAAAATAGAGAAATATACTGTAATAAGCTAAATGATTCAGTTCCTACAATTAGCCACTTGCTGCCCTAATTCTCTCATCTTCCACTTACTACTAGCTATATGAATTTGGGCAAGTTATTGAGACTATGAACCTAGGTTTCCACATAATTTTTAATCCATTCTAAAGTTTCATAAAATTTAACTGTACATTAGAAAGCATTTGCAGGAGAACAATTAAACTGAGTCTCTTTCTTTGCATCAGTCACTAAAATAGTTTATTACTATTATTACTGTCTTATTAAGTAATTTACCTGAGACTTACTTTAGTGCTAGGTTACTTTGGCAAAAGAATTAATCACCTATGATGATATTCACCAAAGTGCTAGTGGTTAGCCTCTTCATCCAAGGCTGGTCTTTGCCTACTGGATAGTCTATTGTCATGACTATACTGGAATAATTTCCAGCTTGGAGATGAGTATCATGCTACAATAGAAAGAGACCTAGATTTGGGGCCAGAAGAGCTTGTTCACATTTTTGCTTTGTCCATTCACTACCTTTGACCTTTCTCATCTGTAAAACCAGAAAGTTGAGCTAAATGACAGCCCAGGTTCTCTCTAGCAATAAATCTATAATTCTAAGTATACTGTACCAGATTCTTATACCTCCCTAGCCTTGTGCTTCAGCATACAAGGTCATTGGCTCTACACCATAACAAAGTATCAGGGTGGTCAGAGGAGACATTCCTGGAGGCAGATATCAAATGAAAGAGTCTAATGTGCAGTTCATAAGAGAAAGCTTTTTTGGAAATGGATTGGCAGATGGCAAAGAAAAGATACTCTAGGTCAGTGGTGTGCTGTTATATGTTTAGCAAATGGCTCTCTGGCATAAGAGACTTTTATATTTAATCTGCATTATTAACATTACTTTCTCTATTCTGCAAAATCAACAAAACAATGTATCAAGACCTGATTTCTAGCATTTGCCTATCTTGGAGGTGTAAGTACTCAAACTGAAAATTTAATGGATTTTGGTAGCTTGTACCGACTGGCTCTAGAAATTCCCTCTTCTAGATGGATAAAACCTTGGGAATAGTTCTCTATAAGTCATGTGTGAGGAACACCATACAGATGGCAAAGTTCTAAGGTGGTTAGCAAAGCCCCTTAGATAAAGCTCCAACTGATTAATTCTATGCCAGACTTGATGACTACATTGAATTCAACTTTTCCTATTTTATTTCATTTCATTTCTTTCCCCCCATATTCCCCAGCCCACTTATCCCCTGTAATGTAAGGGTATGGCATGCATTGGAGGCCAGTGGGGAGTAGGGAGGAGAAAAACAATAAATTCCCATTTAAACATTGTGGAAACCTAGACATTCAAGATGATTTTCAGAAACTAATGGGGAGTTACTATAGCAATAACAAAATAGAGTCCTGGTTTGGGAATAGGACATTTAAAAGCATTGTTATTTGTTTTAGGCTGTCTCCATGGTGATAAGAGAAGCTATAATTAATTAACAGCCTACTACTATGGTTATTTCTGGGTTGTCAGTCACCAGAACATGAAGTGGTTTTTGAGGTACAAGTGAAAGAGACCTCTCAGAGGCTGTTTGTAAGGACCAAGATGGCCTGTTAAGATAAACTAATTCCCTTTTCACAATGGCCCCTTAAACTACATAAAAAAGCAATAACTAATCTGTTTAAATGCAGACAAAAGAGGACTTTTAGCCATGCTTTATTCACCCATAGATTAATGCTCATTACCTTGTTCATAGTGTAACCTAAGAATAATGGTTCTCTCAAATGACAGTAATCTTGACTTTTTGTCCAAAATATTCTTTTGAGTTGCCACTGTATACAGACAATCATGGGATTACAGGACCATAGATAAAGAGATGGAAAGATAATAAAGGTCATTGAGTTCAACTCCTTTATGTTACAGATGGCGAAACTGAGTCCTGGAAAGGTGTATCATCTTCATCTCTATCATAATAATAAACAATAATAATAATAATAGCATAGGCAGCTACAGCAGAGTATAAAGAACTGACCTACAAGGAAGGAACTGGTCTCAATTCCTTTCATAGCACTGATAATCTGCATTGATAATGGTGTTTACTTCCTAAGAATTCCTTACATGGATATAGTCCAAACAAAACAAAATTAAATGCCCTCATACTCTCTTTATCATCTAGAATGTAACAATATTCAGAACTATGTTTTGAAGGTCTTATGATTTCAGAGCATGATTTTTTAAAACTCACTTTTTCTTTTCCTAGGCCCTTATTTTCTTCATTTTAAAAGTAACAGAAAAACTGAGTCACTTTCAAGCTTTCAAATATGTTACAAACACACCGAACTTAGAGGTGCTTATAACTAACATCTGTTAAGGGTTTTTAAAATGTTGTCCAGTCGTGTCTGATTCTTCATGACCCCAGTTGGGTTTTTCTTGACAGAAATGCTGGAGAAGTTTGCCATTTCCTTCTCCAGTTCATCTTACAGATGAGGAAACTAAGGCAAAGATGGTTAAGTGACTTGCCAAAGGTCACATGGCTACTAAGAGTCTGAGGCCAAATTTGAACTCAGCCCTTCCTGACTCTAGGCTGAGAATTCTATCCATTGCACCACCTAGCTGCAAATAAAAACATATACAATTACAGGCACACATGTAAAGGGATGAACCAGGAAAATCTCAATAGATGCAATTCCAGGTCCCACCAAAGAAATCAGTGGGTTTGGGGGTTGGACTGATGATCTCCAGGTCGCCACATTACTCCAACATGGTAGGCAAGTTCTGAGCAGTGCATTCTTTCAGTTACACTTCAGGGAACTACTTCAAATACTTCTGTTATGTTTCAGAAAAGATATTAAGAGATCATCTTGTCCAACCACCTCACTTCACAGAGGAGGAAGAAAACCTACTGTTCAAATGAGCTCATTGTCTTTCATTGAGGGAACTGTGTGGTTGTCCCAGTGAAAAAAAGAATCTGAGGGGAGTATTGATGTCACCAAACTGTTCATGGAAGAACTTGTTCAGAAAATGAGGTATGGAATAGTGACTGCAATGGCTTGGGGACTTAGAAATGTCAATGTTCTTAGATTAAATGACTATGAGTAAGTAGGAAGAAATACAGACAAGAATGCATTTATGAAAATAAATTTTTAAAAATAGTAGTAGTAAGGGGCAGCTAGGTGATGCAGTGAGTAAGAATGCTGGCCCTGGAGTCGGGAGGACCCGGGATCAGTTCCGGCCACAGAAAATGAGCACTTACACATAAATAATTATTGGCCGTGTAACCTTTAGCAAGTTAACCCCAACTGCTTCAAAAAAAAAAAATAGTAGTAGTAGAGTCTTTGGGAATAGTCCATATTGTTCTAAAATTGATAGATTCTGAAAGAAAAACATTGATGTTAGGTAGCTTTATTATTGTTGAAGAGTAATTGGTTGGATCCCAATAGTACTAGAAATTATAAAGATTTTACACACACACACACACACACACACACACACACACACACACACATTATTGCAGCAAAACAGGAGAGACAGACACATCTCTTGGTGCCACTAACCCTCGCCCATATTCAAATTATTTTGGCCACTGATTTTGGAATTTTTGTTTCTGTGTGGTTTCAGTTATTTTTTATAGGATTAAAAAAAACACTTGTGTCTTTTACATGGGCTCATGTTGCCCTCTTGTGGCCATTCGTGACACAAGGCTCTACAACTACTTGCTATTATTGTTATTTTACAAATGAGAAGGGTGAGGCCTGCAGAGGTAGGACTCAGATTTTAGATTCTTAGGTCCACAGTGCTCCTTTTAAGACCATACTGCTTCTTTTGCTCTAGGCCTAATCAAAACACAGGCCAACCAAGGCAAGTTCCGCTAAATTGTGCCCAAATGTACAAATATTTTTTCTTAATAAATTAAGAAATCTAAGGTCTCAACATATTTCTGCTAGAAATGCATTTGTTCTTTGGATATTTGTGAATAGTAAAAATCAACTGGCTAATTAATGCCAAGGTAATCCAACTTTTATGTAAGGTATGGAAGTAATTCTTTATAATGATTCTTAAGAGCTGAACTGAGAGTGCCCTGGAGGAAAAAAAAAAAAGGAAGGTACAGGAAGATTTAATATCAGGGTAAATCACCTACCTCTGTAGGCCTCAGTTTTCTCATCTGTAAAAATGAGGAAGTTGGGAAAAGATAATATTTAAGGTTATTTTCAGTTCTAAATCTTTGATCTAGTGTTTCTACAATTGACAAGTGTTCTCATGAATGTGTTTGAATTCCTTCCTTGGAGATTCAGAAAATCCTTTTTTTTTTTTCCTAAGCAGGAAAGCACCCCTCCCTAATACCAGCCTTGCTCCCATTGCAAATTTCTGAATGTCTTAAACAGTAAAACCTGATCTATCTTGCTGTATTTATTTGATGTACTGGATATTAAACACCTAGTGATCAGTCCTTCAGGTTTGTATTTGCAGAATTTCTTTCTCCAGCCCACAACAGCCATTTGGAAGCAAAGGAAACAAAGCACAGGTTTTTATCTGTTTTGTCAAGTTCACAGATTTGCATTTCTTTTGCCTTGGGCTGAGAAGCATTTAGGCTTTCAAAAGTAAGAGCCTGGTGCTCTAAAGAGAACGGTATTCTTTCCAGCTTGCTAGTACATCATCATTTTTCCCCTCATTCCAAGCAGTTTGTTTTAATTTGCACTCATAAAAATTAACAAGTTGTTTTTTGTTTGTTTTCAGTGTGCATGTCTGTTTTCAAATCCTCCTTCAGTTTGTTACTAGAAAATGCACACGATATCTTGGGCCTCAAATGAATATCCCTTAATTGTTACTTTCAAAATTACATTTTTAGGAAAACAGAATTTTGTGAGGGGAACTTTAAATTTTTTTTATTAATTTTTATTATTTTTGGGCTCAGAACCATTCCTCCTGCAACTTTTGGTTGACAGAAAGCCTGTCTTCTGTTAAACTTAACATAACCTGACCAAGACCTGATTTGTAGAATAATAGTGTTAAGGACTGACACTCCTCAGGGAGACACTAAAGGGGAATTCAAACTTCCTAAAAAGAATCCCAATCATCCCCTCCTCTTTCAATATCTTGGCATATTATATTTATTTATATTAACATATAAATCAGGGGCAGCTAGGTGTCTCAGTGAATAGAGCACTGGCCTCGGAGTCAGGAGGACCAGAGTTCAAATTCAGGCTCAGACACTTGACACAATTACTAGTTGTGTGACTTTGAACTTTTTTTTTTCTTTTTTGGAAGGGGGAAGGCAGGGCAATTGGGGTTAAATGACTTGCCCAAGGTCATACGACTAGTAAGGGTGTCAAGTGTCTGAGGCTGGATTTGAACTCAGGTCCTTCTGACTCCAGGGCTGGTGCTCTATTCCCTGTACCACCTAGCCGTCCCCCTCATGAACTTTCTAAATGTATTTTAATCTGTAACCTGATTTAGGTTACCTATAATTTCTGTTTAACTAGGTTTATTTCTCTGAGGGTAGCATGAAATTATAACTCTGCCTAAGTTAGTTCAACTTTTGTGACATTGAAGGAAGCACAGAATTATGAATCTATCTTTTAAAATTTGTATAGCCTAAGAGGATCTACAAGATTGCAACATGTGAAAGAATTAGTTCTCTTCTGATGTAATTTTGTATATAAAAAGCATTGTTAGAAGCCTAACCTTGGTACAGAGTTTTTGATTTTTTGTTTTTTTGTTTCCTGAAGCAGGAACCCATGCTTAAGCATAAGAAAACCTAGGTGCTTTTTTGTTTTTATTTTTTACCTCTATAATTCCTTTATTGTGGTAGATTAGTTGTGGCAGCAGCTATATACTTCTTGAACTCAAAGAGGAGTTATTTCTCCCAAAGCAATTTTAAAACACATACTAAAGAATTTCTTTTTGGTCTTGTTTTATGCTGTCACAAAAGGAGTCTTCTGGGGATAATTAATACTTGTGTTATGCTCATCATTTGAATAGGTTTTCATAGTTTAAACAGTTTTTTAATATGATTTTTTTCACTTTAAGACATTTATACTGGATTTTATTACTTAATAAATTAATACTGCAATATGTGGGGGCCTAAGTTTAAGTGGAAAGGCTATCATGAGAAAAAAGAGATTTTGAGTAAAAACAAACACAAAAAAACCCTTAAAAATCTGGATTCCAATCTTGGTTTTGCACTTACTACCTATATGGCCTTAAATAAGTCACTTACTTCTTTGGGTCTTAGTTTTCTTAACTGAAAAGTGAAGGGGTTTGACAAGATGATTTCTAAGGCCCCTTCTAACTCTTTACGAAGAAAGTGATACAGAGCATGAGAGCTAATGCTATTGCAAAAAGCAGAGGACATATCTGAGGATAAAGGGGACAATACAGTACTTGAAAGACTACATATTAACTCCATTTGGAATTTAAAGTAAGAAGCACGGAACCATTATTCACTAAAGAATTCCTCCTTCACACCCAGTGTGAAAAAAGACCTCACCTGATGACCACTCCCTGAATGAGAAGCTGTTGGTGCTAAGTGGGAGGGGAGAAGTGGACCCATACCATCAGATTCCTACATGGAACTGACTCCCCAGAGACAGAGTAAGACTCTTTAAGAGGGCACTCAAGCCACTTGGCTAACTTTATTTTTGTAAAAAAAGAAAAAAAATTAAAAATTGCTTTCATTATCCTTCCTGCCATGGAAACTCTTCCTACTGATATACCCACTGTAGAAACATGCCTGCTCAGTAGATTTGTGGAGGGAGCCCCACATAGCCCAGGAGATTCATCAAAATGTTTCATAATATGGGTGTTCACTTATTATTTTATATATAACCTCACTTCTCAACAGATTTCCACTGGGGAAGGAAAATATTTAGGTTTGTATTGTTGTTGTTTTTTTCTTCCCTCCCCCCAATATCTGTTCTATTTCTATTTCAGGTTATTAGCAAGGAGAAATGATAGCTATATAGGAAATTCATGATCCATAGAGTCAGCCAGGAAATTAAAGGCAGTCTTTTTTTCCTTCTATTCCCTTACCTCAAGAAGGATGTCGGGGAAGCCTGAAGTCTGAAACTCAGTTCCTGACAAGCTAATACAGGGCTGTGCATCCTACATCCTCTCATTAAGAGCTAACTGAGATGTTTCTCTTCAGCCTTTCATTATATTAGAAGTTGCATACCAGCAGAGTTTAGGAGACAGACCCTGCAAACTAGTTTTTCAATGTAGTCAGTATCTGAGAACAGACTAATCAAAGCGAGTGAGGCGGCTTTAATTGTGCTGTGTCTCCACTCCTCTTCCCATTTAGGAACAGGTTTGTACTACTCCATAGTGTCTCCTCTGCTTTGCTCTCCTGCTTTACTCTCTGTTTTCTTCTGCATTTATTATTCCTTTTTTTTTGCCCCTGCACCATTCAAAAACATCTATGATTATGGTGAAATTGTTGTCAAAGTTACAGTAAAATAACCAAATTGATTAGGTGAAGGCACTGGGAAATAACGGAAAGAGTCTTGGGATCATAAGAAATACATTCATGGCCTGGTGGGCTCTGACACTGGTAGGTGGCAAATGTATGGGGGGTGGTTGGAGGCTAGTAGCCAGGTATGAAAAAGGAGGTAACCTCTTATTCCTATTTCCTATTATTTCTATTGATACATGTTAAGATTGTAGCCACCTTAGGGAAGTAAAAGAACAATCCTGTACATAATCACTGATACCAATGAGTAAGACCCATTTTATTTTTGTCTTTGTACACCTGCACCTGGTGCAGTATCTATCCCATAGTACACTTTGTCAAGTCACTTGACATCTGTAAGCTTCAGTTTCCTCATTAGGAAATAAAAATACTTTACTAACCTGTTAAAACACACTGCTTTTCACGCCATGTTAGTGCTTAATGTCAGCATTCACTCTTTTTGGATCCCAGACAAAATGTAGCTAGAACTAGTACACATAGCAGGTCATTAAGCAGCCATGTTCCATATTTTGAATTCCTAAACTTCATTATATTCCTTAATCAATCAATTAGTCAAGGAAAACCACTTTCTAAATCTTACAGCATGTTCTTTCACTCATCTATCATTCTTGGTTCTTTTCATCCCCTACATTTTATACGCAAACTCAGATACACAGACAATAGACACAGATACACACACAGAGACACACGCACACACACTTCAAGTCCTGCTAATAATAAAATTATATTAGGAAGCTTTGGTTCATTGCTATAGTGAAGTCTCAGTTGATGAAACTCTTTTTGCCAATACAAACTAATGCATTTTTCTGCAATTTATAGTATTAGAGAGTTGCTTGGAGCATTGAGAGATCTAATGACTTTTCTAGGGTCACTAAGTCAGTACATGTCAGAGATCAAGTTTATACCCAAGTCTTCTTGGTTTTAAGGCCACATCTCTATCTACTGGAAAACTTCTATAGTAAAGGTATAAAATGATTCTTTAAAAACCCTTAGAATGATAACTATAGTAATTAATCATTTATATTGTCTTATAATTGGGGATCCACTGGCATACTCTATAATGGAGATTTGCTTCTTATTACCCACAACAGGCAATGCTATTCTTTATTTCTACTTTTAGATGTAGTACAGGGTTTATGTTAGAGAACTACAATGTGGAACAGAAAGTAATAAGAAAAGGTAAAATAAATGCATAAGAGGGAGGAATAAATTCCACTGATTTAGTTGTATGAAACCATTCTTCATAATGGAAGTCTGTGCTTGTAGTCTGATAAAGACATAAATGTTTATGATTTGACAGAGGAAGTATAGTAAACAATTTAGACTTCCTGTTTACAGGCATCTAAATTTAGTGGTAACTACTAGCCCTCAGAGATGCATTCCATGAATTGAAGTTGATTCTATTAAACTAATTCTGTCTCCTGTTTGCAACTCAAATAATTGTAAGCAAGTACTAACAATTATTTGATTGTTTCCATCAATAGAATTCTTGAATTATCACCATTCTATGTGTCACTGGGACCATCAATGCTGTTTTCTATGTTTATTGAATAACTTGTTTTGTTGCTTTCAATATGCAGGAAAAAAGCATAAATAGCTCCCACAATGTGTTTTGTAACGCTCATTGTTGCTTCCTAATTGAACTTCCAATTCCATCTTATTGCTGCAAAACTGCAAGGTACTCAGCATGTAGAGAAGACTGTCTGTTGGCATAAATAATGACAGAATGAACAAGGTGAGGGAAAATTATTTTTAACTACATTGTTTTGGTAGTTACATGATAAGCAATTAGGTCAAGAGATCCAGTAATGGGATTATATTCCATTAGAAAGTTTTCTTTCCTATCTTTAAAGCAGCCTACTTGACGTCTGACCCTGGAGGTAAAAGAATGAAGCTAAATAAATATTAACAAACCCCAAACACTCCGAAATTCTTTGTCTTGCATATATTGACTTTTCTTCCGTATTCTTAGCTGGAGGCATTGTCACTACTGAGATGTGGGACCTGTCACAGACAGTAAGGGAAAGAGTTATCCCTTTCTACTTTTTATCTTTGTTCTTTCTCCAAGTCATAAAAACCAGAGATGAATTCAGAGAGCTAATGAGAGATGTACAATTAGTAGTTATTCACATGTAGAAGGTAATTGAAATCATATGAATTGATTCACTGACCACGTGAATGAATTTAGAGAACAGAAGAGTGCTCAGGAGTGCACTTTGGGTGGGTCCAAGAGTTGGCAAACCAAATTTACCTTAAAGTGATTACTGACTTTTTTTTTTTAAGTGTCAACTGGCAAGTAAGAAAGTCTATAAAGAAGTTTTTCTTGAAAAAAATATATAGAATTTCCTGAGCCCTACTATTACATTTGTTTATTATAAAAGACCCGCCTATCTTTATAAGTTTGTTTTTTAATAATATTGGTTGGGATTTAATAAATAATGTCTTTTCTTTTTATGGTGAAAGAGAAAAAGAAAAATTGATTTAACATAATTCAAAACTATTCTAAATCCTACATCCCTGTTTCTTTGTTATTGGCCAGCTAGTCCTAAATCAAGTGGTAAATTATTTTTAAAATTGTGGATAAGTGTTTACTTAGCCCCGAATTCCTTTTAAAACTCTGCAGGGCCCCATTGGCAACAGGGAGATTTCTCAGCTAATGCTTAACCATTGTTGAACTGGTTTCCTGCTGAGAGTAGGATCTAGGAAATTGTAGAAGGAAGGAATAGTGGAAAGGAGAAGTTAGAAGGGTGAGTAACAGAACTCTGAATGTAAGTGTGTGTGTGTGTGTGTGTGTGTGTGTGTGTGTGTGTGTGTGTGTGTGTGAATTTGAGTGTCTGGTTTTTGTTGTTGTTGACTAAATTTCTATTGAACTCATCAAAATCTTTAAACATGTCACGGAATTAAAAATAGCTAAATTTTTTTTAACACATTCTAAATTGGGTTTTACTTACATTAGGATACGATTCCTATATGTGGTTATTGGGATTATAAAGAAGTGCATTTGGCTTATTCGCAGTGCTTATTTCTATGATTTTAAATTTCAAATGGATAGCACTCTGCTCAGAGAATTTTGAGAGAACAGAAAAAAAAAAGTAAAGGTAACTAAAGAGGTTTTTTTTCAGACATGTCAGCTGTTTAATAAATAAAGAAAAACTTGTATATGTCAAAACATAAATGGAAGGTAAATTTGTATTATAATGACTAAATTGTTGTTTTTCCTTGTAAAAGATGCTTTCAAATACCATACTTTAAAAGATACTCGAAAAAAAATTCTTTTTTTAGCTGATTACTATTGTCAAAAATTTTGAAGCAAAACTAGAATCTTTTTTTTAAATCAATAAACATTTTTATTTATCCTCCAAGAGAATTTTAATTCTTTATATATTTTGGTTTTATAAATGTCAATCAGTCAGCCCTAATTTGTTGATCACATTACATTGAAAAGAACGTAATTGTCCCACCAAATTGTAGTACAATCCCAATTTGAACCAAACTGGAATATTTTTTGAGGTTTAGTTTACTAAGATCATTAAAAATTTAGCATTTAGTTCATAGTTACTTACAAGATTACAGACATACTAGACCAGAAGAAAACAACTGGTCAATCTTGTTTATTGTCGGTTGAATTTGTGGTCTCCAAACTTTGAAATAGGGAGCTAAACTGATCCCACCAAATCAGGAAAACTGATTTTAGAGTCCCACATTCAAACAGATTTGGCATTTGGGGGAAGATTATAATCTGAGTTTGTCATAGTTTGGAAAAGTCTGAGGTTAATATAGTTGACAGCGAAAAAAGAGCTCCTTTAGAGTCAGGAAGGACTGGTTTCAAGTGCTACATTTGATGTGTACTAGTTACATAACCTTGGGCAAATGATAACTTTTCAGTGCCCCGGGGAACAGTCTAAATCAGTACATACAGCTGGCAATTCTAAATGCCAACAATATCACAGGACTAGCTACTTCTTTGTTTCTAAATGCATTATTGCAATTATAAAGGCTTTACTTGTCTTAGAGGTGATGGTTTAAGCAGAAATGAGTTACTGAATTTATGAACCACTTTAATCTCTGAATTATCATAATTTTAGGAAATTTAACAAAGTAAGCATTTTTTCTAATGCATGAATGGCTTTTCCTCCACTTCCATTTCATTCCATTCCACATCCTCTCCTTTCATTCTCTATACTCCATTTCTACTATGACCAGACTACTTCAGCCCTCATTAACTTTCATCTGGGTTAGGTTTAGTACCAATTTACTAACTGATTTATAGACCCATGAATAGATAACCAAATCTGTGACCCTAATGTTAAGAGCAAATGTTTTATGAAGTTGCCCATATACTTTAATGATACTGTATATATTTTAATATTTATTACCATTTTCAGTATCATGGGATTAGCAAAAACAATATAGGCTAGTGCTGCTTCACAATCCACAGCAAGGGAAGAACACATAGAACCCTGAAGTCATTTTTTATTTAGTTTTATAATTTATAATTTTTTCTCAGTGTCTTCCCCTTATTACTTTGTGTTTAAGCTAATAATTGCATTGACTTACCTTCCCTAAATGTACACTTCTGATGGGAAGTGGTAGACTGACACCACCAGTGGTGGACAAGAGACTTGACAAAAAATATTCCTTGAATAATCCAAAGAATCCATATGCATATAATCAAGAATTGGCTGGAACTAATGGGTATCATCCAAGTGTCTGCTGATTTTAGTGATTTAAAGGAATGATATATTTCATTATCACAATAGAACAAGATTTGATTTTTCCAAGTACATTTAAATAAAGATCAGACTAAATTATATTTAAAATGTTCATCTCAGGCAGTTTTGTTTATTTGCATATGATATGTCTTTTGGAATCCAGTTGAGACTCAAGCCCTGTGAGGTAAATATCACTAGTAGATTTAAAAAGTTTCTTTGTCCCCAATTCATTTAATTTCAAGTGCAATATTAAATATATGAATGCGTAAAAGGGCCCACTTCCAAATTCTCTTTATTTGTACCATGCCAGCCATAATCAATCAAAGCAATTATTTCTATTGCAAAACATTTAATTGTAACTTGGATTTGTTTGGGGTTTTTTGCATGTTTCGACAAGTCATTTGCAAATTCTCAAATCTGTGCAATAATTTAACAATATCTGTAGTTGTCAACTTAAAATCAATTTCTCCCTTGTGCCTATAGTGAGAATGATTACAGGTTATATAAATGCAAGTTTTATCATGGTAGCAGAGCAGAACTGATGTAGCATACTCATTTATTCATTAAAGTGCAAATGAGCAAATTATAATCCAAGGTGGATGCTTAGTTTCTTGTGGCTACTGTTGTCATAGAAAATACAAGTGTGCATTTAACATTGAAACCAACAAAACCAGAATCTCTGGAACCCAAAAGAGCAGTTTAGCCTACATCCCATTTCAATAGTTATGGGAATATTCTGACTCTGAAGATTAACATTTCTTTTTATTTATAATTAGGCTACTAGATACCATTGAGAACATTGGCAAAAAAGAAACTATCTGGGAAAGGAAAAAAAAAAAACCTGACATGTTATTCCTGTAGATTTCCATTAGTTAATGTTGCATTAGCAAGAAAGTGCTTCACTAACAGTTGCCTTCAAAAGAATAGAGGTGCTGAGCCCCTGATTTAGTGTTTCCTTTAGGTCTGTAAGACTAATGATCATTTTATCAAATTGAAAAGGTACATTTCACGCTTGTTGTTTTAGAGCAGGAGCCCATGTATTTATTTAGAATTTACTACAATACAACACTGAGCTGGGTAATAGAGGGGGGAGATATATAGATGCCTAAGATATTCTTTTTGCCCTCAAACCTTACAGTTTAGTTGAGGAGACAAGGCATAATAAACATTTAGAATTAACTGGCAATGCAGGACATTCATAAATGCCAAAATTCAGAGGAAGGAAAAATCCCTGAGTTGAAATCAGCAAAGAAGATTTCAAAGCAGAGGTGAAAAGTGAGATACTCTTTGAATGTTAAGAAAAGATTCTACTGGAAAGAAAAGGTTGAAGAGGCATTCTTAAAGTGGAAAGGGGATAGATATAGCATATATAAAAACAAGTAGATAGGAGTGAGTAGACAATGGTCAGGTGAAAATAAATAGACAAACCATCCTCTCTATAGTGGAGGGTTCAAGTTGGAGAAAAATGGGAGATGAGGTCAGAAAGGTAGTTTGAGTCTTTAATAATTAGGATCTTAAATATTTGAATAAAAAAAAGTTTTGCATTTGCTCATGTAGGCCATGAGACATTATTGAATGTTTTATAAGAAAAGTGACAGATATAATAAATGCTTGTTGAGAATGAATGGAATAGGGTTTTGGGCACATGTTCTTATTTTTAAAAAGCTGATTTAAGAATTAATCATCTAGAGAGCAATTATTGATGCTACCTACCCCTTTCTTCCCTACTCCTCCCTAATAAAACTTATGTGTAAATCAAAATTATATTAAATGTTAATTATCAAGATAAGCATTTCAGTTATGCTTATGGTCATGCATTGGTACAGACTACCAATTGAGGATACAGGCCTGAACTCACATGCATAATATACTGTGCTTAATGATGCAGTGCAACACATATGGCTGTGTTCTTCTCGTGCTGGCAAAAGACATTACATTTGAATTTCCAGGATGTTGGACTTTGTTGTTGAAGAATGACATACCATGTTTTCTGCTGCAGATTTCCTTATGAAATTTGGGTGGTGGTTCTTAACAATATGAATAGATTTTCTTTATTTGCAGTATATCTTTCAATATTGCTTTACTTGACTATAAAACAAATGCACTCATACACACATATGTGCGCACACACACACACACAGTGTCTCTTTTATATGTATTATATCATGATTTTCACCCTCAGCCTCTCTTCCAGTCTTTGCTTTACATTTCTGTTGGACATTACCATCTCGACACAAAAAATAAAACCTATCCAAAACCAAACTTAGCATTTTCTCCTCTAAACCGCTACTCCTGAGTTTCCCCTTTCTGTGAATGTTGCCACCTGGGCTCTAAACTGTGTCAATATCTTTGTCTCCTTTTCCACCCAAACATAGTTCATTACTAAATCCCTTCACCTCATTCTACATTATTTTTCCTTTTTATTCCAGACATTTCATTTCTACTGCTGCCTCTCTTAGTTCAGGCCCTCATCACTTGCTGTTTGGTAACAACTGGCTAACTTCTCTTCCTTAGTCTATCTCTTCTCACTCCAGTCTAAATGCCATCTCCTTCACTGCCTTTACTCATCCCTTCATTTGGAGGTTATCTATCTCTTTCCTGAACCACGTATTTGCTTTTTGCCCTTTCACAATCCTCCTAGTATGAGAGTTTGATTCTGCTGTGGAGTTATAGAATTTGAGAGTTGGAAGGAACTATGCAAAAATGATATTTCACATTTGAGAATACTCTTAACATTTTGAAATCTTGTTTTCTGAATTTTTTATCAGCATTTTTTATGCTAACACATCCCTTGAAGCTTTTTAGCTAGACCCCTTTTGGAGTTTCTTATCAGCATTCCAAATGTCACAGAATAGCATAATCTCAGTATATGGTTTGGTAAATAGACTCATTTACTTTTTTCTCATCCCCTTTCTTTTCAGATTTCAACCCCTTTGGCAAGATTAACAAATCTCTAGACTAATAAATTTTTAACAACTCTCATTAGATACATTTCATTTTTTGACCAAGAATTCCACTATTGCTGTATATGAAACCATGGTCCAGCAACTCAATAACTGTTCTCAAAATCTTTCTTCTTATCTTCCTTTTCAAACATTCCTTTTTATGAATTCTGTGTCTTTCTATGGGTAACTGTGCCTTTAATATCACAAGTTTCTTTATAAGCACTTAGAACTCTTTTTGATTGTTTCTAGATTCCTTCTAGCAGTTCCATTGATGCCAATATGAATTACCAGAACTAAGATGTTGTTGTCAGATCTGATAAGTGTTGGGAGGCTCTCTTTCATATCCTGCATATGTGCCCTGAAAAGACAGCAGATGTTTCTGTTCTTAGCTCTGTAAATCTTCTAAGCCTATATATGATCTATATGGCATAGTCAAGAGAGTATTAGATTTTTAATCATAGACCTGGGTTCAAATCTAGATTTCTTATTTAATTTTAATCTTTCTGAGTCCCCTTTTCTTATCTATTAAATGATAGTGTTGTACCAGATGATATTTAAAGTCTTTTTTAGTACTCAAGATTGATTCCTTTGCTTAGTGTCTCTCCCTGATGCATAAATGTTTCATTACTATTTGATGTACAGTTTATCCCTTCCATATTGCAGAGGTTAAAGTGTGGGACCCTGATGACCTGGAAAATCCATGTAAAATTTTTGACTCCCCTTCATACCAGAGAAAAAGTCTGAATTTTTTTCTTTGTCTTTTATGGGGTATTTACAGAAACTTATTGTAAAATTTGTATTTGATCATAGTCTCCATGTTGTCTGCTGTCCTTCATGTGTTGTCTGTGACTTCCACAAAATTTGCCCCCCAAAAATCCCTTCTGATTTCTTATGTCAAACTGCAATATATCAAAACCATGACGGGGAAAGTCATGATGTAGAAGGGATACTGTAAAAGGACCTGGTAGACAACTTTTATTTTTATTCTAACACAGCAGGCTAGTTGATATTACTTGGCATTCACTGTAACTACCAGTAATTTTTCATTGAATTGCAAGAGGGATGAACTGACTTTTTCTCTACTACTTGTCTTCCATCACTTTGAAGTTTCTTTTCCCCTATGCTTGCTCATTCAGATGGCTTGGCTCAAATTGTAAGATAAATTATAGCTGTACTCTGTGGACACCTTTGTAGTTCCCTTGACTACCCTTTTCCAAATAGTAAGTTTTTCTCTCCTAAAATAAATATATATTCTATTTCTTTTTATTTTATTTTTTTGCTTTTTGGAGGGCAATGGGGGTTAAGTGACTTGCCCAAGGTCACCCTTCTAGTTTTTGTGTTAAGTGTCTGAGACCAGATTTGAACACAGGTCCTCCTGACTCCATGGCCGGTGCTCTATTCACTGCACCACCTAGCCGCCTATATTCTATTTCTTCTTCTTCTTTTTTTGTTTGAGAGATGTTTCAAATGCTTTATTAACTTCTGGTTTACATCACTCATTTCTGCCAAATTTTGAGTTACAATTTTCCCCTGTTTTTCCCCTACTCACTACCCAGAATAGCAGTCCCCTGCTCCAATCTGCTCCCTCCCATGTCTTCTCCCACACCCCCTTCCACTTTTCCAGTAAGGCATGGTGAATCTCCATGTACCAATGCCTGTATACCTTGCTTCCCAATTATATGTAAAATAATATTAATAATAGTATTTATATATTTTTAAACATTTGATTTTAAAACTTTGAAATCCAGATTCAATCCCTTCCTCCCTTGTCACCAACCCCCACTGGGAAGATAAGCAATTCAGTATATGTTGTACGTGTGTAGCTATACAAAACATTACCATAGTATATATATTGTAAAAGACTGACTCTATTTCCCTCCATCCTATTCTACCTCCCACCCGCTCTATTCTCTACTTTGATCCTATTCCTTTTCAAAAGTGGGTGCTTCCACTTCCCACCCCCCCCAACATGCCCTCCCTTCTATCATCCCCGCTCTGATCCCCTTACCCCCTACTCTCCTGCAGGGTGAGATATCCCATTTAGTAAGTATGTCATTCTCTCCCTGAGCCAAATTCAATGAGAATAAGGTTTTGCCTTTTTGCCTTCCCCTCCATTGTAACCATTTTCCCTTGCCTCTTCTATGTGAGATAGTTTACCCCATTCTGTCTCTCCCCATCTCCTCTCATTATATTCCTCTCTCACCTCTTAATTTAACCATTTAAGTATCATCCCTTCCCATTAAATTCAACCTGTGCCCTCCATCTATGTATACCTGTAAACATATATACACACACTCACATATGTATTCATATGCCCATAAACCCTTCTTCAACTATTTTCATACTGAGAAATGTTTCATCAGTGACAATTATCATTTTTCCATGTAGTAATGTGAATAGTTCAACTTTGATAAGTTCTTTATGATTTCTTTTCCCTGTTTACTTTCTCAAACATCTCTTGCTTCTTGTGTTTGAATGTCAAATTTTCTATTCAACTCTGGTTTTTTCCTCAAGAATGCTTGAAAGTCCTCTATTCCACTGAATGACCATATTTTCCCCTGAAACATGATACTCAGTTTTGCTGAGTACGTGATTCTTGGTTTTAATCCCAGCTCCTTTGCCCTCCAGAATATTATATTCCAAGCCCTTCAATCTCTCAGTGTAGAAGCTGCCAGAACCTGTGTTATCCTGATTGTGTTTCCACAGTATTCAAATTGTTTCTTCTTGACTGATTGTAATATTCTCTCCTTGATCTGGAAATTCTGGAGCCTGGCTACAATATTCCTAGAAGTTTTCTTTTTGGGATCTTTTTCAGGAGGTGATTGGTGGATTCTTTCAACCTCTATTTGCCCTCTGGTTCTAAAACATCAGGGCAATTTTCCTTGAGAATTTCTGGAAGGATGATTTCTAGGTTCTTTCTTTGATCATGGGTTTCAGGTAGTCCAATAATTTTTGAATTATCTCTCATGGATCTATTTTCCAGGTCAGTGGTTTTTCCCATGAGATATTTCACATTGCTTTCTATTCTTTAATGTGTTTGTATCTGTTTAACAGCATCTTGGTTTCTCATAAAGTCACTAGCTTCCATTTGCTCCAGTCTAATTCTGAAGGAATGATTCCCCTCAGTGAGCTTTTGAGATTCTTTTTCCACCTGGCAAATTTGGCTTTTTAAGGCATTCTTCTCCTCATTGGCTTTTTGAGCCTCTTTTGCCATTTCAGTTAGTCTATTTTTTAAGGTGTCATTTTCTTCAGTCAGGCTGTTGGCTCTCATTTCATAATTTTCTTACATCGTTCTCATTTCTCTTCCCAATTTTTCCTCCACTTCTCTTGTCTGCTTCTTAAGGTCCTCTATGGCCTATAAGCAGCTCGTAGTTTTCTTGGAAGCTTTTGGTGCAGGATTTTTGACTTCACTGTCTTTCTCCTTTTCCATGCTTTGATCTTGTTTGTCGCCATAGTAGGAGTGTAAAGTTGGGGTACTCTATTTAATTTGTTTCCTTTGCCTACTCATGTCACCACTTAGTCACTTGAACCCTGGGCTTTTTTGCCACAGTAGGACTCTGCTACCAGACAGGGGAGCTTTGTCCCAAATGCTGGGGTTTTCTCAGCTGCCGGAGATATTAGTTGGGTGCCTTATCTGAAGCCTCCACACGCTCTGGCAAGCTGGTCACACACCCCAGGACCTCTACCCCAGACCACAATCCAGATCTAAGAAGGTTAAAGCAAGAGTGATTACCCCCCAGACTGATCTCCGGGTTCCTCCACTGTCTGCACATCAGGAGCTGAAGCTGCAGCTCAGCAGCTTCTCGCCCTGGGGGCAAAAGCCCTGCACTCCCAACTGCTGGTCCCAAAGTCCATACTGCACTGACCTTTCACTTTTTCCCTGGCATCTATGTGTTGATAATTCTTGAAACACTGTAGAAGCTGGTGTTCTGAAGTCCCTCCAGCCAGCTGCTGATCAGGCCCACACTGGAGCTAAAACTTCTGGATCATGCGGGGCTGGGGTCAGCTCCCAGAGTGATGTACTGGCCACTCCTTGCTGGGCTTCCAGGCTGTCCTCAGGGGGAGGTTAGCTTCTCTGTGTCATTTTGTGGGTTTTGTAGTTCCAAAGTTTGTTCAGAGTCCCCTTTCACATGGATTGGAAGTGGTCAGAGCTGGAGCTGTGTGGAAGTCCTGTTTCTACTCTGTCATCTTGACTCTGCCCCGCTATATTCTATTTCTTAATCAAATAGTTAACATTACTATATCATTTCTTTCTTTACTTATATTTAGTAGATTTCCACTTCCTATCAAATCTGTTTTTAATCTTTTAAAAGGACTGTTATTATTTTCTTCCTAAATATTTTAAATACTTTTAAACAGGACACATCTTTGAAAAGAAATAAGCATTCTCTACAGGCATACATGTAGACAGTACATTAAACTTCCTTAATTTTCTCAATTAGACTATGAAGTGGATAACTTTAAAAGTCACCAGTTTTGTTGATGGGCCATGCCACTTTTTGTATGTTTTGTGATGTTCCCTCAAAGAGTTGGATTTACAGTTAGAACTAATAATGCATTGAAAATGTGAGTTATGATCCCATGTAATAATATTTTGGGAGCTCACCAAAATAATTCTGCCCTCCAAGATTCCCCTAATTAATAATTTTGTCATAGGTATATCTCTAGAATGCTCTGCATCAAAATATTCATTTAAAAATACAACATAAATAACCGGCACATTGTGCTTCAGTGACTTCAGGCACAATTGCTTTTCCATCATTGTTGTCTTCTTAATGCATTTCTTGATAGTTTCTCAAAGCAAGTCAGGATATGAGAAACTTATAGGAGTTCTGAAGCATCCATAGTTACAGAGAAGCTTGGGAGGCTCCTGGTATGTGTGGCTATAAAATCCCCTTCTCCTATGGGATCATGTAGAGAAGCTAGAGAGCTGGCAGATAGATAAGCTGCTAACAGTAGCTTCCTTAGAGGTTGCTACTCTTGTGTAACTCCCATTTGTAGTGATGCTTTTGTTAACTGAACAGTGTGGCAAAATACAAGATAAAATTTTTAAGTGGCATATGTACCTTATTTAAAATATGTGTGTATGTATATATGTATGTATATGGAATTCCACACTTACAAAACAGATGCATAGATAAATTAGGAAAAACAGTCTTCAATTTTTAAAAATATTCATCATTGAATTGCACAAAAAAATCACTTTCATAATTCACTTATTTATATAACTTCACTTTCATTTAAAATAATTTAAGATAGAAAATATTAAACAATAATATAACCAATTAAACTTCCTTTAAAAGTATTTCTATTTAAGCAAAATTCAACATAGAAAATATCATTATTTGGAACTTAGTTTGCTTCCAAGATTTTGTAATTACAAATAGTGTAATGATGAAAATCATTGAACAGATATTCTCCCTTTTGGGATTTTTTTTCTTAACTATATAGATGGATTACTCAATAGCTTTGTCTTAGTTGTCTGGAACACCATAAGAATAAGTGGCTTGTCTTGGGTGCTTTTATTATAGATGAGAATTGAACCTAGAAATTCCTGACTCCAAGGAAGTTCTTCCTTGACTTAACACAGGCCCTCACCAATTGTAGGTTCTATATAGAGAATATTCTTATTATATGTGTTTGAAGTGAACTGAAGTGACCTTAAAGATATATCTCACATCATATATTGCTCTATACCAAATACATTATTTATATTCTACTTCAATAGTTTTCCACAGCATTCTATTTGACCAATATCTATGTTAAGAGAATTATAAAGGCTTTATCTAGTCCAAACTTGCCCGAACTTATTTGGCCTATCACCCCCTTTAAAAAAATACTTAGTGCCCTCCCTAGAAATCTTTCTTTAACCCTTTAATGTTTTTTAAATTTGCATCATTTAAAAATATATATATATATAATTTTAAATGACACATCTTAAATTTAATAATTGATTGTAATTTTTTCTTTTTTCTCCTGCATTGAAATTTTGATGACACTATACTGTCATATAACTATATAATATCATATTGCAAACAAGTCATTGCTCTCACATATTCCTGCCAATGCACACTCTACTTCCCAACAATGCAAGACACAGTCATCTGCCAACACTTGCTTTTTAAGACCTGTTGGTGGACTTGACCACTAATTTGTTATAACTTTCATTTTGTGTGTTTATTTGGAAAATAATGTAATCACTATGACTTTAACTCTATTACATAACAGATGAAATATGTAGAAACAGTTTTTCAATATTTTCTTATCTTCTCTTTTTCCCTTATGGTTCTACTGCCCCCTTATTTTTATTCAACACCCCCTAATTGCACCACAATGTACTACTGCCCAGTCCTGAATATCACCCACTTTGGAAATCTATGATAGTTACTAATCTTTAAGTGAAGAGGCCCAATTGCAAATGAACAGTAAAATTATATCTCTTTGGAAAATGATTGTTCCCATTTGTTTTATCAGTGGAGATTGAAAGGGTAGGATTAGGAAAAAGAAAATTTGACCTTGAATAAGAAGAAAATAATGAAAGAAATTTCGTTACTAATAATTCTATATTACCATTTTCCCCTTACACATTAAAAAAATCTAATATCACAGAACCATAAAACCTTAATTCTTTAGAAAAGTCCTCAGTAGTCATCTAGTTTTACCTATACTTTATGCCATTTACCTATTCTTTATGCCATTCAGTGAGAATGGCCTCTAAACATCTCCACCAAGTGACTATCCATCCTTTACTTGAAGTTCTATAGTAAGTCATAGTCAATCCCCTCCTAAAGCAACCGACTCTTCTTTCTCTTAGCTCTAATTGTGAGGAAATTTTTTTTGTCTTTTCTTCAGATCTAAAATACCCTTCATAATTTCCATATATTGCTTCTACTTTTGGTTCTAGGTACCTCTTTTAATACATGCTAAGCCTACAAGGCTTTCTTTTATTGCTACTTTAGCCCTTTCCCCAACTTCCCCTCTCAGTGGCTATCTATAAACAGATACTATAACTTATTCTGCTTTTTTTTCTTGCTTTTTGGAGGGGAAAGGCAGGGCAATTGGGGTTAAGTGACTTGCCCAGGTCACATGGCTAGTAAGTGTTAAGTGTCTGAGGCCAGATTGGAACTCGGCTCCTCCTGACTCCAGGGCCAGTGCTCTATTCACTGCTCCACCTAGCCTCCCCCTCTGCTTTCTTCTTGACCCAAATTCCAGTAACTTTAAGTTTGCCTTAACCACAAAGAGGCCAGGGTTAGCTAGAAATAAATATTAAAGACAGAGAGCCTAACCTCTATGTAATTGTTACGAATTTTCTGAGCTGGGAACTGAGTGACTGTGACTATACCCCAAAGTTTTCATTTAATTTAAACTACTTAAAACAGTACAGATGGGAAATATATGGTCCTTAAGGTCAGAATATTGTCATTGAGTCTTAAAATAAGCTAAGTATTGTAGTAACTCCAGAGACAAGATGTAAGGAAGGGTGGTTTAATACTATCAGACCATCACTGATCACCTGCTACCTCTCAAATAACACCGGCTTCCATTGGTGTAACACAAGAAATATGGGAGAAAAAACTTATACGGTGATAAAGTAATGAAATAGGAACCAAAAGAATAATATACAGGTTGACTAAGATTTTGTAAATGACAAGAACGTTAAACGACAAAAAAAAAAATTGACCACATTTCGTTGATAACATGGGTATTAATTTGTTACAGTTAAAACACACTTCATTCTTTTTTCAACAATACTATAAAAGTATATGAAACTATGAAAGTGTACTATCAAGGGTAATAATTCTGTGTTTTGCTTCTTAACTAGTTAAAGGTAATGTACTTAGTGGGTGGTTTATCTGATATGTCCAATCAAATTTTATCAATAAAAATACAATCTGAAGCCACTTTGATAGATACACATATGAAAATTCTTGGGGGTGGCTAGGTGGCAAATCACTTAACCCCAATTGCCCTGCCTTCCTCCCTCCAAAAAAAAAGCAAATTCTTGAAAATGCTAGCAGCTACTAAACAACATATCTCATTCTTAAAGAGAAATGCAGCAAAGCATTTTCATAATTAATTATTCCATAATTAATTAGTAAGTATTGTGATACAATGACTCATCTTTTATATCAAGGAAAGTTTCTATAAATGTTTGTTGGACATAATTGGGATGTCAGAGTTGTACATGAAATAATATAGAGATTTAATTTAGGATAAATGCCTTTTTTAAAATAACATTTTATCATCTTCCAAATTAGCCTGGTAGAAAGAAGGAAAACAACAAGCATTTTAAAGTACCTACCATGTGACAGGCACTGGGCTTTATAAATATTGTCTCATTTCATCTTCATAGTAACCCTGAGAGGTAGGTGCTATTATTATCCCCATTTAACAGCTGAGGAAACTGAGACAAACTGAGGTTAAGTGACTTGTTCTGGGTCACATAGCTATTGTCTGAAGTAAGATTTCAACTCTAGATTTCCTGACTCCAGACACAAGCTCTCTATCTACTGGACCACCTAGCTGCCTCAGGAAAGAACATTGGATCTAGATGCAAAGAACCTCGAGAGGTGTTTAAATCCAGTCTTTCCACCTCAGATGCCTACTATCTGTCTGACATTGGGCAAATTGCATGACCTTGCTGGATTATAAGAGATATTTGAACTAGGTAGCTGCTAAGGTCCCTTCTAGCTCAAGACTTACTTTAATGATTATAGGAAACCTAATTTGTATGATCTATTATATATAAGTAGGTGACACAGTAAATAGAGAGTGCTGGACCTAGAGTCAGGAAGGCTTCAGACACTTATTAGCTCCTAAGTAAGTCACTTGACCCTGTTTGCCTCAGTTTCCTCTTCTGTAAAATGAGCTGAAGAAGGGAATGGTAAACCACTCTAATATCTTTGACAAGAAAACCCCAAATGGAGTCATAAAGAGTTAAACACAACCAAAAGGCTTGTATGTATTCTTTGAGAATACCAGACAAATTCATACATCAGTCATTTGCATATGTGCTGTGTATTTACTATTCTAGATATTCCTGAATTTCAAATCTAGAAGGAATTTCTGAGGCCATTAAGTCCAATTAATAACTGAGCATGTGCCTGTCTTTAACATAGCTGACAAATGCATCCTTTGCTTGAAAACTTCTAGAAGGGGAGCCAACTACTTTCTAAGGTAGTTCATTTAATTTTCTGAGACAGCTAAAAATTGGGTGGTTTGTTTTTTCTAACATCAAACTTAAATTTACCTCTTTGTAATTGCTTATTCTCCTCTTCAGGACCAAGACAAACAAATCTAAACATCTTTCTCCGTGACAAGCTTTCAAGTACTTAAGGAGAGCTACCTTGATCATAGCCCTCCTAAATCCTTTCTTCTTCTGCCTATATATATCCGTATGTCCTTTAACCTGTTCTCATATGGCATAAACTCAAGGACCTTCACCATTCTTATTGTTACTTGTTGGAGACCGTCCAGCTTATCTTCGTTCTTTCTAAAACACAGAAATGCAATAAATGAAACAAAAACATTCTACTTGACTTAAGTATTTTAAATTAATTCAATACAATATAAAACTTATAGTGATTTCTTCAAAGCAAAGAATAAAGACTAGGTCACAAAGAGAGATATTCTGAAATTTGTATTTAAGAAAAAATCTAAGTGGTATTTGACAATTTTCTGTAGAGAGGGACCCATGGAGGATAATTGTATTTTCTCTCTCCACTTTTTCTTTGATGCACAACAAAGCCTAAATTCAGCTTGAAAATATAATAGTTTCTGGTTTAGAGATTGTACACACTGCAACATTTGCGTCATCATGACAGTACCCACTTAGAACCTGGAACATTTCAGGGACAACCAGCAATTAACTCTTATCAGAGTAACAGGTTCAGCGGACACTGTTGAAATTTAGTTTACACACTGTTATCAGCTTAACTACAATATTTGCACCCACTTACAGAAGGATGGTTAGCACTAGAAAGTCTCTTCCTTCTCATTTGGCAAAGGCAGTGGTTTCTTTAGTTGAACCCACATTAGAAATGAATGCTTAGAAATAATGACAAACATATCAGTACATTCTTAGTTGTTCTCTAATTATCATTTGTCTTAGCAGGATATTTATTTTGCCTGTGAACAACAAATGGGAAAAAAGTAAACTACAACCATTAAGAATTCACTTTTATGTACATAGCATTCTTTTAGCTCACAAAATGCTTTCTTCTCAAGGACCCCGGTAGTACAAGAATCATTTCCCCATTGTACCAAAAGCCAGAATGGTTATAAAGAGACTTGCCCAAGGTCAGACAACTAGTAAATGTAAGAGCTGGGACTCAATCAAGTCTTTTCATTCCAAATCAAATCAGTGGTCTTTGAGTTATAAATGATGCCTCTAAAACACACTGTGACTGTTTAACAAAATAAGGATCAGAACATACCTCAGATCTAGAATAACCGCAGAAGTTGTGTCTGTGGTAATACATGTCTTTATCTTTCCATTGGCCAACTTTGGCTCCTCTCTTGTTAGTATCCTCTACCCTTATCCCAGGTGCCCAGTGATTTCATATCAGCCTCTTGCTCCCAAGTACTCCCCATTTTGCCAACTCACCCAGGACATCCTCTAAAACAGGCACTCCTGGCTCTGAAACTTTTCTGACACCCCATCTACCTCTCAAACTTATCTGTCTAGGTGACCAGTCCCTCATAAGTCTTTTAAGTGATTAAGAGTAGTAATGTTGTTGTTCAGTCATTTTAGTCACATACAACTCTTCATGATCACATTTGGGCTTTTCTTGGCAATTATACTGCCGTAGTTTGCCATTTCCTTCTCTGGTTCATTTTACCTTACGAGGAAACTGAGGCAAACAGGGTTAAGTGACTTGCCCAGGATCACAGGACTAGTAAGTGTCTGAGTCTGGATTTGAACTCACCTTCCTGACTCCAGACTTTAAGCTCTGTTCATTGTGCCACCTAGCTGCCTGATAATAACGCTAACTAGCATTTATATAGTACTTTATGGTTTGTGAAGACATATGTTGTCTCATTAGATCCTCACATCAATCCTGCAAAGTAAGTGCTTTTATTATCCCTGTTTAACAGATGAAGAAACCAAAGTTGAGAGAAATTAAATGACTTAATCACATTCCCACACCTAGTAAGTATTTAAGGAAGTAGTTGAAATCAGGTTTTTCTGACTCTAACCCTCTATCTGCAGTACCATCTTAAATATCCAATTTCAACCTGGATATATAACAATTGCTGGTCTATTTAGTAATCAACCCTTGGCTAAAGAAAAAAAAAATAAACAAAACCCAACTGTTTTTAGAAATCAGTAAAACTGTGTTCTAATTACTTGCCTACCAATGGGAAGGGAGTTTACCTACCAGGAGTTTCCCATACTAGTAAAATCACTGGTCAAGACCCCTTTACCCAACCCCCACCCCCAAAGATATTAACATTAACAAATAAATCAATCTGTCTACAGTAATGGGAAGAACTTTAATCTAAGACAATGTGGGAATTTTAACCAACATCCAAGACAAGGTCTGTGAAGGGATATTTGGGGGACAAGTAACCTTATCCTACCACTTTACATTGGTTGCTGACTATTTTTCTTATGTTTCAACCTATTTGCTGGCATAGTATTAAAACAAGTAAATCTGACCATATTCACTAGGAAGTCAGAACATTCCTGACTTGGGCACAGTCTTTTATGAAATTTATCAATCAACAATTTGAGAAGTCAGTGGGAGAAATTTATTAAAGAGAATTGTCTGTATGTTAAACATCTAGATTGCAATTGTCAGTCTTCATTTGTAATATATAGACACTTGGGAGTTTTTGTTACCCCAGAGGTGGCAGTTTATGACGAATAGGCACAAAAATGGCATGTTGACCAGTCAGTGTTCAGTGGGGCATAGGCCGATGCTGCCACCATCATTTCTTTCATCTGTCACCAACCTTTTCCTGCCTGGGGAAGTTTCTGAGCAAGCTGAGTTTATCTTTGGTACTCTCCCTTATCTGTTTTCTCACGTCTCCTATGCCTTCTTATATCATTCCTTTAATTTAGGCGCTAGTATAAGGCCACCATAGGGACACCCCCTCCACTCATTTAGCCCAAGCTTTCCTACAATGCCTAGTACTTCAAAATTTTATTATTTATCTGTCTTCCTTGTCTTTGATCCAAAAGCCCAGTCTCTTCTTTAGTGAAGCTGATCATAAAGGACATCACATTCTGTTAGGAAGAAACAAGTTGGATTAGAATTATAACAAGCTAAATTTGAGAGAATAATTAACTTCCCCAGGGTCATAAAGCAGTTACTTAATAAGTCTCAGGACTTGACTTGAGATCTCTTTTTCTTTTTTTTACTTGAGATCTCTTGATGATTAGATTATATTTGATGCTTGTTATACTATGTTACACTGCCTTGTTAATTCACACTATGAGGGGTTAATAAAATTTATGTGGGCCCTGGAGTAGGAGGACCTGAGTTCAAATCCAGCCTCAGACACTTAACACAAAAACTAGCTGTGTGACCTTAGGCAAGTCATTAACCCCAATTACTCTCCAAAAAGCAAAATAAATAAATAAATAAAGTGTATTTGGAAGTACTTTAAGAATTTTGTCAATATGAGGAGAAGAATTTCAATTTTGGAAAGGAAATTTGATGTCAGTATTCATCCATCCCTCTTTTTGTGAGGTTATTACATCTGTCTGGCCCCCCTCCCCTATTTCCAGGGATTAGCTTGACTGTGGACACACACACACACACACACACACACACACACACACACACACACATGCACGCATGCACATATACACACATACTTCTCCCTCCCGCATATAAACCAGAGGAGCAAGAGTCATAAGCTTTTTTTAAAGGATTTTTTCTCTTTTTTTCTCCCTGTTGCATCCAATCAACACCAAAACACATCTTCCCAAATTCAGCCCAGTCCAGGAATGATAACAGTTAAGACTCCGCTACAGATGCACACTAACACAAGATTTGCATTGAGTACTAGCAGAAAATGAAAATATTTATCTTCCCCTTCCCAGCTGCAAAATTTGATACATTGGGTTGCCTTCTCCTTTATAATTATTTCTGTTTTGTATCCGGTTAAGAATGCCAGAGGCCCCTGAAATCATCCTTTATGTCCTAGTGCCTATCAGACAGGGAATAAATAGTTTTCTTACCCATTAGCACATTCAGCATGCTTAGCAAATACTCTAGAAGAACAAAGTTCCTTCTCGAGATGATGGAACAAGCTATTAAGTGAAACTTGTGAATTCTGATAGAGTACCTGTCAGGGTACTCCCTCCCCTTCACTTTTCCTCCTATTCTCCCGAGTTGGACATGGATGAAAATGACTGAACAACAGCATTGTTGTTACTTTTAATCACTTAACAGATCCTTAAGGTTCCAGTCCCCAAGACAGATAAGTTTAGAACTGTGCTCTTCAGTTTCTTATACTCTTTCCCAAACCCCAAATTTGCATTGTATTTATTTTGCATATATTTGCAATATGCTGATTTTTAAATCATGTGCATGTTGTCTCTCTCATAGAGTGCTGGGAGTGTTTCATATTTTGTCTTTGTATCCTCAGTGACTAAAACTATGACTGGCATATAAGTAAGCACTTATTATATTAAATGCTCATTGCTTAGACTGATCAAAAGCAAACTTTTCTTCTCTAAAAATTTGGTGGAGTATCAGAAAAGTTTCAGAGCCTAGAGTGACTGCTTCCCAGGGTTGGTGAGAGGATAAAATTAGGTAATTTTGTAAAATGCTATGAAAACTTTGAAACACTATGTAAAATATTTTATTTTGTAAGCTCATGTGGTGAACGGCTATACTCCTTCACTAGACACTGAAAGAGAAGAAAGAAATATAAATGATATAAAAAGAAATATAAATGATATAAAGTATTGTGTTAAATATAATGAAGAATTTCTTGATTCTCACTTTAGAAAAATTCAAATATGAAAAATGAATCTTCTTCCCCTAAGCCTCTGAATGAAGGGTGTTCGTTCTGGACTTCTAGTCCTTTTGAAGAGAGGTAACAGAACAGGCTGTCAAGATGCCTTCCTACTTTATGATTCTCTAAAGGCCTTAAGTACCAAAAAAAGAAAGTAGAACACAAATTCAATGTATTTTTATGATTGCTCTGGAAACAGGTTAAGGAACAATTCTCAAATTTGAGAGTGAGGCCCTCCCCACATACTTCCCTTGTATTTAGTACTAAGAACTTAGGGGAGATAGAAGAGTCCCAGATTCCCAGGAAGCCATTTATTGTTTTATGGATTTTTTTGGACTTCCAAAGTTGTCCACATATAATAGGGCTAAAGAAACCATATATTTTGGGGAAATTGGGAAAGAATTTTTACAACCTATGTCTCTGATAAAGGACTCATTTCTAAAATATACAGAGAATTGAGTCAAATCTATAAAAATACAAGTCATTCCCCAATTGATAAATGGTCAAAGGATATGAACAGGCAGTTTTCAGAGAAAGAAATTAAAGATATATATATATAAGCATATGAAGAAATGCTCGAAATCACTATTGATTAGAGAAATGCAAATCAAAACAACTCTGAGGTACCACATCTCTCCAGTCAGATTGGCTAACATGACAAAACAGGAAAATGACAAATGCTGGAGAGGATGTGGGCAAATTGGAACACTAATACATTGCTGGCGGAGTTGTGAACTTATCCAACCATTCTGGAGAGCAATCTGGAATTATGCCCAAAGGGCTATAAATAATTTCATACCCTTTGACCCAACAATACCACTTCTAGGGTTATATCCCAAAGAGATCACAGAAGTGGGAGAAAGACCCATATGTACAAAAATATTTATAGCAGCCCTTTTTGTGGTTGCAAAGAATCAGAAATTAAGGGGTGCCCATCAATTGGGGAATGGCTAAACAAGCTGTGGTATATGCATGTAACGGAATACTATTGTACTATAAGAAATGAGGAGCAGATGGACTTCATATTTACCTGGAGAGGCTTATACGAACTGATGCTGAGAGAAGAGTAGAACCAGGAGAAATTTGTACACAATTACAGACACATGTGTGATGACCAACTATGACAGACTGGACTCTTCTCAGCAATGCAGTGATATAAGTCAATCCCAAAAGACTCATGATGGAGAGAGAAGTCTACATCCAGAGAAAGAACTAGAAAGAACTGAGTTTGAATCCTGATGGAAGCAAACTCCTTGTTCTTTTTCTTTTTATTGTTTGGTTTTATTTCCTGTTTACCATTTTTCATTCCATCTAGTACAATCAGCCTATGTAACCTGACTAATGTCTAATGTGAAAGTATTTGCAGATCCTATATTGGATTATATGCTTTCATGGCGGGGTGGGAGGTGAGAGGGAAGGAAAATTTGAAACTCAAGGAACTATGGAATTGAATCTTGTAAACTAAAAATAAACAAACAAATTAATAAAGAAAAAAACATATATTTTGCATGTGGATTTTGGAAATCATCTTTATCACTTTAGAACTGTGCTCTTCAGTTTCTTGTACTCTTCCCCAAACCCCAAATTTGCATGTATTTATTGTGCACGTATTTGCAATATACTGATTTTTAAATTATGTGCATGTTGTCTCCCTCATAGAGTACTCGTACTGTTTCATATTTTGTCTTACTATCTTCAATGACTAAAATAATGACTGGCATATAGTAAGCACTTATTAAATGCTCATTGCTTAGACTGGCCAAAAACAAATAAACTTTTCTTCTCTAAAAAGTTTTATATGGAACAATGGCTAGAAGTCAAAAAGAAGTAATTTTAAGGTTGATTTGAAAGCAAACAAAAACACTAAAACAAAACCAAAAATTAACAGCAAACTCTTCCTAAGAATTAGAACTATTCCAACATGGAATGTATTGCTTTGGAAAGGATTGTTTCCTCTCTCCTCTTCATTCCATGACCACACATCAGAGATATTATGGAAAGTATTATGTTTGAAGGACAAATTGAACTAGTCTCAAATAAATCCAACAGATACTTAATTAAAGTACTTATTATCTGCCAGGCAGCATGTTGGATCCTGGGAAGGCAAAGATAAAAATGAAACTGTCCCTGTTGAAACCACTTCCTATGATTTTGTTATTGTGATAGTTTTGTCCTCTGAAAACATGTAAATGGCACATGTTAGTTACTCCCCTCTGTTCAAATATTCATGGACCATGACTTCAAAAACTACTTCTACAATGATTTGGCATTAAAATATGAACTGGTTACACTAATATTTTAAAATATGAAAGTTAGCTTTAATCTCTCAAAAAAAAACCCATGAGGGGCGGAGCCATGATGGCAGAGTAGAAACAGCTCATCCAAGCCACTCTGCCCCCAGATTCCCCCCAAACTATGTAAAAGGGGACTCTGAACAACTTCTGGAGCCCCAGCACCCACAGAACAACACAGAGAAGCTAACGTCCCGCTGAGGACAGCCCAGTAGCCCTGCAAGAAGGACCAGCGCAGAGGTCTGGGCTGTGAGCCGAGGTTTTAGCCCCTGGGTGGCAGGGCCAGCAGCCGGCTGGCAGACCCCCAGAACACCAGCAGCTGCAGCTGTGGCAACTCCAGAATTATCAACATAGACATGCCTAGGACAAAGTAAGAGGTTAGTGTCCTATGGACTTTGGGACTAGTATTTGGGGAATGCATCGGCTCCCTCCCCTGGGGGCTAGAAGCCACTGAGGAAACACGCCATTTTGTATTTTTCAGAGGCAGCTCCAGCTCCTGGCCTGCAAATTGTAGGGAGATCCAGCGATCAGTCTTGGGGGGGTAATCGCTCTTGCTTTAACCTCCCTGGATCTGGATTGTGATCTAGGGTGGAAGTTGTGGGTGGGTTTACAGCTTGCCAGAAACGGAAGTTGCCCCCCACACGTTCGGGACGAAAATTCCTCTATCTGGCCTTAAAGCCATAGTGTGGCAACAAGCCCAAAAGTCAAGCAATTAAGTGGCAACATGCCAAGGCAAAGGAAACAGAAAAATGCAACCCTAGACTCCTATTTTGGGGGCATAGAGCGGGAAAAGGACTGTGAGGTCAGAAGTCCTGCTCCAAAAGCCCCAGGGGAAAAACATGAGCAGGTTGCAGGCCATAGAGGACCTTAAGAAGGACTTGAAAAATCAAATAAGAGAAGTGGAGGAAAAATTGGAAAGATAAATGAGAAGGATGCAGGAAAAGTATGAAATGATGGTCAACAGCCTGACTGAGGAAAACAACACCTTAAAAAATAGACTAACTCAAATGGCAAAGGAGGCCCAAAAGGGCAATGAGGAGAAGAATGCCTTAAAAAGTCGAATTTGCCAGATGGAAAAAGAATCTCAAAAGTTCACTGAGGAGATTCATTCCTTCAGAGTTAGACTGGAGCAAATGGAAGCTAATGACTTTATGAGAAATCAAAATGCTGTTAAGCAGATCCAAACAAATGAAAGATTAGAAGGCAATGTGAAATATCTCATGGGAAAAACCACTGACCTGGAAAATAGATCCAGGAGAGACAATTTAAAAATTATTGGACTACCTGAAAGCCATGATCAAAGAAAGAACCTAGAAATCACCCTTCAAGAAATTCTCAAGGAAAATTGCCCTGATGTTTTAGATCCAGAGGGCAAAATAGAGGTTGAAAGAATCCACAGATCACCTCCTGAAAAAGATCCCAAAAAGAAAACTCCCAGAAATATTATAGCCAGGTTCCAGAATCCCCAGATCAAGGAGAAAATAGTATAAGCAGCCAGGAAGAAACAATTTCAATATTGTGGAAACACAATCAGAATAGCCCAGGACCTGGCAGCTTCTACACTGAGGGATCGAAGGGCATGGAATATGATATTCCAGAGGGCAAAAGAACTGGGAATGAACCCAAGGGTCACCTACCCAGCAAAACTGAGTATTTTGTTTCAGGGGAAAATATGGTCATTCAGTGGAATAGAGGACTTTCAAGCATTCTTGAGGAAAAAACCAGAATTGAATAGAAAATTTGACATCCAGACACAAGAAGCAAGAGATGCCTGAGAAGGTAATCAGGGAAAAGAAATCAAAAGGAACTTATCAAAGTTGAACTATTTACATTCCTATATGGAAAAGCAATAACTGTGATTGATGATATCTCTCTCACTATGAAAATAATGGAAGAAGGGGGTGTGGTCATATGAATACATATGTGAATGTGTGTGTATATGGTTACAGTTATATATGGATAGAGGGCATAGGTTGAATTTGTTGGGAAGGGAGAATACTCAAGGGATGAAATTATGAGGTGAGAGAGTAAAGTGGCAAGAGGAGATGGGGAGAGATAGGGTAGGGTAAACTATCTCATGTAGAAGAAGCAGGTAGGGGAAGTGGTTACAAGGGAGGAGGAGAATAGGAAGGCAAAAAAGGCAAACCACATTCTCATTGAATTTGGTTCAGGGAGAGAATGACATACATACTAAATGGGATATCTCAACCTGCAGCAGAATAGGGGGAAGGGGGATGAGTGGAGGGATAATGGATGGGAGGGCATCCTTGGGGGGAGGGGAGGTTGGAAGTACCCACTATAGAAGAGGGACAGGACCATGTAGGGAATGGACCAGGTGGGGGGTGGGATGAGTGGGAGGGAATTATAAGCAGCCTTGTACAATATATCTACTATGATAATGTTTTGCATAGCTAGACATGTACAACATATACTGAATTACTTATCTCCCCAGAGGGAATGGGTGACAAGGGAGGAAGGAAATGGATCTGAAATTCGAGGTCTTAACATTAAATGTTTCAAATATATATAAATACTATTATTAATACTCTTTTGCTTATAATTGGGAGATAAGATGTGCAAGCATTGGGACACAAAGATTCACCTTCCTCTAATGGAAAAGTCGAAGAGGGTATGGGAGAGGGTATGGGAGAGAGCAGATTGGAGGAAGCGATATCTTGTGGGACTGCTATTCTGGGAGGGTGGGTAGGGGAATAACGGGGGGAAAATGATTGTAACTCAAAATCTGGCGGAAATGAATGATGTAAAACAGAAGTTAATAAAGCATTTGTTAAAAAAAAAAAGGAACTTCAAAAAATAACTGAAGACCATAATTTGATAAAAATAAGAAACAATCAATCAAACAAAAAAAACCCCAAAACAAACAAACAAAAAATACCCATACTAGATCATTTGGATTGTTGAATGCTTTGCTTATAATAACTCCCAAAGTAAGTCTCTTGTACATAGTATGTTCAGTGGTTGACTTGACTGGATTTTTTAAAATAGGAATTTTTAAGTAAGAAAGCCCATTAACATTGACTCTTTTCGTCATTTTAATGAAGGAATAAACCATATATGGTCACTAAATATAGTTTCATGTGTTTGATGTGACTTCTCTAATGGACAGTTCTAATATATTCATTTGAATCAACTTCATGAAAATCTCTGGTTGTCAGTGAGATAGCTAGAATGACTGTACTCACTGTGTTGCTGTCTTGGCCACTGTGATAGAACTAGTCAGTTTGCATTGTGAAAGTGATCTGAGAGCCAAGAGAAATGTTTCCTATATATTTTTTTCCTTTTTTGGAGGGCAATTGGCATTAAGTGACTTGCCCAAGGTCACACAGCTAGTTTTTGTGTTAAGTGTCTGAGGCCAGATCCAAACCCAGGTTCTCCTGACTCCAGGGCTGGTGTTCTGTTCACTGCACCACCTAGCTGCTCCTAATATTTCCTATAATTTTGACTTAAAGAAATAGTCAGTCAATAAACATTTATTAAGAGCCTATTATCTACCAGGTACGGTTGTAAGTACTGGAAATACAGAGAAAGGCCTCAAGGAGTTTGCAATCGAATTGGAGAGACAATATAGAAACAACTGTGTACAAACAGGATGCATACAGGATAAATTGAAAATAATCAATGGAGGGGAGGAGCTAGAATTAACAGGGGGCATGAAAAGTTTCCTGTAGAAGGAGGGATTTTGGCTAAGTCTTATAGGAAGCCAGAGGAGCTATGGGGCAGAGATGAGGAAGAAAAGCATTCTAGACATGGAAAAAGTCAATAAAAATGCCCATTTAGGAGATGGAGTAAACTGCTGTCACAAAATGGAGTGTAAAATATAAGAAGACTGGCAAGGTGCAGGGAGAATGTTTGAAAGGACAGAAATGCCAAAGAGAAGGTTCTGTATTTGGTCATGGAAGTGCTGGTTTACTGAGATATTTTTTTAAAAAGAGGTGACATGATCAGACCTGCACTTTAAGAAGATCGCTTTTGTTTAAGAATGATTCACAATTAAGTTTTCAGAGAATACCTTTAGATTTTTAAAATATAATTTAAGGAAATATGTATTATAGACCCACTTCTACTCCCCTGAGGACCAGAAGTCTTTATACAACAAATCTGAAAATGTACTAATGTTTAAAAATAAACAATTCCATTTTGCTTCAGGTCAATCAATGTGACAAAGTGTTTTCCTTTGAGAGAAGTCAATAATGCCAGTATTGGTATTCCTATTTTACAGAGGAAGAAACTGATAAGTCTCACAGAGATTGTGACCTGGCAGCAGCCACACAACCTTTTCATTTGACTAATGTTTTTTGCATGCCTACTATGCTTAACGTCTGGTGATATATGAGCTAAGCCTAAAAGTTATTAATAGTGTCGATGGTTGAGTACATTATAGAGGTAGGGAGGTGATTACATTCGGTGCTGGACTTGGAGTTAAGAAAATGTTGGGTTTGAATACCAGCTCTAAAACTTATTAAATGTACGACAATGGGCAATTCATTTAAACTCTTGGTATTTTTTGTAAAAATTAGGATAATAACAATTGGAATGTTTATTTCTCAAGTTTATTGTGAGGTCTAAATAAGATTATGTATTGGAAGCATCTTGCAAACTTTAGAATACTATATAATCAGCTATTGGTTTTTTTTATGGTCCTAGTATGAGTGTTTCATCTGGCTATAACATAATTACAGATATTACCAAGTGAGAAGACACAGGGCTCTGAAAACTCTGCATTTAGGTATAAACCAAAGATCACCACCACTGCCCAACTTGGTAGTGATGATTATAATAGTAACTGAGGTTTATCTAGCCACTTAATGTTTGCAACATGCTTTACATATATTTTCTCATTTGCCCCTTCCAACAATATTGTGCCATTGGAGCTATTAGGGGCAGCTAGATGGTGACGGTGCATTGTGAGAGGGTGTTGGATCTGGAATCAGGTAGACTTGAACTCAGTCTTTCCTTAGACACTAACTATGTGACCCTAGACAAATCACTTAACTGCTATCTGCCTCAGTTTCTTCATCTATAAAATGGGATAATAATATTACTTGCTCCCCAGGGTTGAGAGAATAAAATGAGGTAATATTTGTAAAGTGATTTGAAAACCTTAAAGTGTTATAGATTACATACATGTGTATATATGTAATCATATAACACACATAGGAAGAGATGGGTATATATGTATACATATATGTAAGCTATAATTATCATATTGTTATTTTACAAATGAGAAAACTGAGGCTGAACAAAGTTAAAAGACTTGACCAGTGTTATATGGCTACTAAGTGATGAAGAAAGATGGCTTTGTGAAAGTTGAGAGAGAGGAAAGATTAGAGCAAATAAGAGTTATACAGTTCTAAAATTCTTCTTGAACCTTCCTACTAAATTTTACCCAACAAAATTAGTCACTGTCACAGTAATGTAATTGGCAGAGACTGAGAAGTATTAGTCACTATGATGATTCCACTGTAATGGATAGATTTGACCAGAAAAATATGGATGGTATGGGATAGGAATATTTTAGCCATGCAAGCTGTGAAGAAGGAGAAACTAAGAAAGGAATGAGCATTTGTGAAGAAGAGTTGTCATGGAAAGAAAAACAGAGAAATAATATAGAAGCATGGAAACTTCAAACAGGAAGAAAAAAAAAACAGAATGAGAAGAAAATATTGAAGCACAAAAACTAAAACCAGAAAAACAGAATGAAGAGAAAATAGAAACACTCAAGAGGGGAGACTTCCATATAAACTAGGAAGGTGAAAGAGGCTTATAAAACAGCACACCTATTTTAGCTGGCAGCATGGTCCTTGACACTGTTTCAAACATAATGATCCTTATTTATATTCAACTTCATTGAAATCCGTGATAATTATTCTCTTCATAGCAAATGTTCCCCTGTCCCAACCTCATTCTTCTGTTTTCAAACTAAGAATTCCTTTTTTTTAATAAAGAAAAGAAAAACATAAATGAACCACTTAATAGAATGTTATTGAAAAAGAAGACATATAGAAGAGATGAATTATGGGAGAGGGGTGGGAAATATTCCATATATGCATAGAGGTCTCTAATGAGGACCTGTCAATGATAACTCAGTGTATCTGAGATGACACTCTTTCAGGTAACCCCTCATACTACACTGTGATTGGGGAATTGATGTTGCCTAGTTTCCAAAAAACTGAAGAATTACCTGAATGGGGGAGCCATGAGGATGGAGTTGAAGGGGAGAGTTTTTTTTTTCCATGAAAAGAATAATTATCATAAAGCTCAATTAGAGAAAATAGAACAGAGTACTTTGTGCTCCAGATTCTCAGGATGGAGTTTCCATGGTGCCAGCCATACTATGCAACTACATCCAGGGCCAAATGCACATTTATACACTGATTATTGTGTTAATTTAGCTACAGATAAAGCAGACAATAAAGGAATTACTCTTGAAAAATGGGGCTTCGCCTTACCTAATATTTAGAAACTTCAGATAACTGATTCTTGTCAAGAAGGCAGGCTTAAGGTAACTTATTTTTAGGTAAAATGTTTAAAAAAGAAATTGTGACTGTTCCAGATTATAGAACCCAGACACTGACCAACTTTTTATGGATGTATCCTTCACAGCTCTTCTCAGTATTATAGACTTGTAGGCTCATAGGCTCAGGTTGTTTTTTTTTTTTTACTTATACAGGCCCTTAATAATTATAATTTCTTGTTGCTATTATTTATATTTCTTTAAGATCAATATTTCTGAGCTGGAAGTACTTCAGAAACCATATAGTCCAACCCTTTCTTTTTACTGATGACAGAAACAGAATCCCAAGGGTGATTAAGTGACTTCCTCAAGGTCATGTTTATCTTGAGCATCAAGCTCTTTGCATTGGTAAAGTGGCACCCGAATTTTAAATGAGCAGGTTATGATTTTCTTTCTTTCTTCTCACTCCAGCTCAATGTCGGGCTTTCCCCACATTCACCTTACTCAAACTGGGGATAAAATTATGACCTGGATTTAAATAATGAATAAATGTGACATAGTTTCTTTCTTTATGTAATTCTGTTTCTTATAAATTCACAAAAAATTATAATTATGGGCAAAAGCAGAGGAAGGAATGAAAGGAAGGAAGGAAGGAAAGATGGAAGGAAGAAAAAAAAAGAAGGAAGAACTAGGTGGTACAGTGGATAGAGCAATCATATTGCAATCAAATTAGCATCCCCAACATTAGAGTTCAAAATGCTCTCCAACTGTGTGTCTCTCTGAGCAAGTCACTTACTTATCTTACTTCTGTTTTTTTTTTTCATCTTTATAATAAGAAAGTCAAACTCTAGGTTTCCTTCCATTTCTAAAGCACTGGTTCTATGATCCCATACGTGGAAGTGGGGAGGAGGTCCATGAATTTTTTCTTATTTCATCTCTTGATTTTCTTCCCTTTAAGTGATGGTGATGCATGAATAGATTGATATTGATTAGAATCAACCACTTAAATATTTTGTGGTGTAATTTTTTTTCCTGTCAGATTCTATTGTTACTATAGAACAGAGTGATTGGGGAAGCAGTGATTTGGAGACACTTAACATCCAGCTCAATTATAAATCAAAATTCATTTCTCACTCATGAAAGCCTGACTTGAATTAAAAGGAGAAAAATAGAAACCTTTTCAGGACCAAAACATTTTCTGAATGATATTTTGTTAAAGCAAACAATACATGGGCATTGTTCTTAATGTTTGCCTCATGAAGCTAACATTTTAGCTTTGTGAATAGTGGAAAGGAAAAATGTTTAGCTTAATCTTATGCTCTTCCCTTAGCTTGGCATCTTGACAATAGATTTGGAGACTATAATATTAGCTATGTTCTAAGAGCAAATATCTGTGAGACTTTGAACCACCTTAATATTGTGGAGGACAGTGCTATCTAAAAAGGACCAACCAGTTAAATGTATGAATTTATACCTTTTTAAAATTTCCAGGTGAAACTTTTGGTATTCAATCAGCACTTTTTCCAAAATTATTATTTAACATAAATAGCATACTACTACTGTTGGACAGATGATAAGGAATGGATATAACAAAATTCCCCTTTCCCAGAATGTTATATTATGAGAAATGTTTCTTTTTCTCTTTTTCTTCTTAAAATTAAAATGACCAACTTGTAAAGATTTGTATTTGACACCTAGTTAGTTGATATCTTCATTAGGAAAGAGAATGCCTTTCAAAGATACACTCTATTTTCAGAAACTTGAGAGGTAGAAGTAACATGAGAGGCATAGGGATATGCTCCAGCATGTTTGAAAAAATAGGCAATGATACAAAAAATATTATGAACTCTTAAATAAAGTAATGTCAAATGTGCCAGAAAGAAAAACAAAACAAAACAAAAAGATGCATCAAGCCAAAAGAGGGAGGGATAAGGTTGATAAAGATGATATAAAAGTGGATAAAAGAGACCTTGGTTCAGGGAAGAAAAGGAGAATTAGGGAAGTCTGGAGGGGAAGAAGCTCACTACACAGATTTTTGTTTTTGTTTTTTTGTTTTCCCCCTGCCAGGGATAGAGCAGATTCCAAGCTTGAAAGAAACCTAAGCTGATTGACACATATTCCTCTCTTCCCAACATTTTATTTGAATTTTTTTCTTTTTGCTTTTTCGAGGGGGGAAGGCAGGGCATTTGAGGTTAAGTGACTTGTCCAAGGTCACACAGCTAGTAAGTGTTAAGTGTCTGATACCACATTTGAACTCAGGTCCTCCTGACTCCAGGATGGGTTCTCTATTCACTATGTCACCTAGCCGCCCCACATTTTATTTGCCTTTGAGGATAATAATAATGATAGAAAGAATTTTTGATACTATCATTTTAATAGTGCTCTGAGGTTTGCAAAAGTACCATACAATTTTTCCCCTTTTAACAACTCTCAGAGATAGGTGCTATTATTTCCCTTACTCTGAAGATGAGGAAATTGAAGCAGACAGATGTTAAATGACTTGCCCCAAATCCCATATCTAACAAGTGCCTGAGGCTGGATTTGAACTCAGGTCTTCCTCACTCCAGGTCTAACACTCTATGCATTATACCCCTTAATTTGTCTAAAGTCTCCAGTTGGTCTAACAGTTCCAGGGTGAAGAGTCTACAGCCTTGAGGATACACATGGATCTACAAGAATCTAGAAGGCCACATGAGACCTCAAGACCTCAGGTTCCCCACTCCTAACACCTCTACTTAGGGAAGCTTGGGGCCATCTTGTAGCTAGGGACTTTACCCACAGTATTTTTAAGCGACATAATATATGTAAAACACTTTGGAAACTTTAGACACTATATAAATGCTAGCTGTTGTTGTTGTTATTCATTATTCTAAAAAAAAATCCTCTCCACCTTACTGTCAGGGCCTAAAATTTTTAGTACAAGCCAAAGTCAGCTATTAATTCAACAGTTAGATAAAAGACTTAATTGAGGTAATTTAATTATTGAACTTTTTCATAATAACTGGCAATCAATTGACCAGCAAGAGTAAATCATTGATAGCAGATCCTTTCTTTCTTTGTTAGGAACAACCTAGATAGTTGGGGAACAATTGGGAACTTAGTTATTGCCATTGTGAAGGGAAATCATTAAAAGAGGATGAACCTGGGGATATAGAAACCAAAACATAACAAAAAAATTACTAGCTCCATAGTTCTGTTTCAATTGTATGTAACAAGTAGAAACTCTTAGTGAAGATTTTTGAGGCTTAAAGTATACTTTGTGCTGAATTGGAAATTCATTTTTAAAATACTTTGTTTACAATCTTGGTTGAAGAGACAAGCAACCTTAAATTCAGTGTTGCTTTATTTCATGCCACTGGAAAGGCAATATATTTACGGAGAGTATGTGATTAGGAAAATTAGAGATAGATGTCTCCTATACTACTTATTGATCAAGGCACATGAGTACTCTGTCAAGTTGGACAGTTGCTCTTCGTCCTACATCCAGGAAGGGTCCGTGAAAGGAATGTGAAGGTGGAAATTCTGGACAGACGTCAATGAATCTGGAACTAAATTTCTCTCATTGTATCATACCCCAACATCATGCTTTCTATCATCTTACTATATAGCTGATTACAGACATTTGATAAAGTTTAGGAGATTGGGAAGATCCAAAATCTAGGAATGACTTTATTCTTATAATGACTTCTTTTTCAGAAATCATAAAACTAAGTAGAATAAAATGACAGAATGATATATTTGCCATGAATAAATTAATTGTAAAGTTCACAGATTAATTTTTTTTTAAAAACTTTCAGAATTATATGTTGATGAAACTGGGATTTTGGTAATTTCTTTTAAAATAATTTAGTCATTGAAGTTGTTACACAGAGAACCTGGACAAACTTAATGAGAATTAAGCAAATTACAAGTGAGTGTATTCTTAATCTGAGCTCATTATTACAGCTATATTAAGAGATAATGCCTTACAATCTACCTAGGCAGTTAGGTGGTGGCACAGTAGGCAGAATGCTGGACAGAGTCAGTTTCCTGAATTCATATATTGCCTTAGATAGTAGGTTTACTACCTGTGTGATTTTGGGAAAGTCACTTAACCTCAGTTTCCAGTTCTATAAAATGGGGATAATAATATCCCTGATATTATTGGGGTTTTATTGTAATTTGCTTAATTAAAAAAACCCTACCTCCTAGGGTTGTTGTGAAGATAAAATGGGATTATTGTAAAGTACTTTGCAAACTTTACAGCACTATATAATTGCTATTTTTTATTATTACCTTTTATGTATTTAACCCTTTTTCTATTAGACCATTTTTCCTTTCCCTGAAGCCTTCATTTGCTATACACAATACTCAACTTCAGGTCTTGGTACCCTGAAAGAAATATTTTAATGCTATGGAAAGAGCTCTATGTACACTGGGACTTGCCTTCAAGTTCAACCACCTTTTTTGTATGATAGAGAAATCCCCCTCTCTGGACCAGTGTTTCCTTGTCTATATCTTGAGAGGTTTGGACTAAAGGACCTTGAAAGTGCTGTCCAGCTATGACTTCGTGTGACTCCCTAGCTGACAACCAGGAGGAAATTTCTCAGAGAATAAACAGGTGCCTGTTTGTTTGGCTGAGCTCTCTCAGGTTACATGACGCCAATGCCATCCCCATGGCAGCTGCTATCACCATGCGTGCATGTTTCCAGGGTAGATTCCCAAAATATAATAAACTGTCCTCCTCAAAGGCAAAACCAGAATATTTATTTGGAACATCATTAGGATACCAGGAGGTAAGACTGAGTAATTCGTCACTAATCCTGGGAGCTGCCCACATCTCAAGCCTTCTTTCTGTTAGGCTCCCCACCAATGAGTTCCCCTTGACAAACTCCTCCCTCCACCCACTCATGCTGACTTCTCTCTCTCTGCTCTGCTGCTCTCACTCTCTGCTTTCTTGGGTAAGCTCCTCCCACACTGGGCCCCATGTAACCCAGGCTCCATGTGACCTGGTTTCCATGTGACCCAGGCTCCATGTGACCTGGGCTCCATGTGACCCAGCCTCCATGTGACTGTGACCCAGGCTCCATGTGGCCCAGGCTCCATGTGGCCCAGCCTCCATGTGACCCAGGCTCCATGTGGTCCAGCCTCCATGTGACCCAGGCTCCATGTGGCCCAGCCTCCATGTGACCCAGACTCCGTGTGACCCAAGCTCCATGGGACCTAGCATCCATGTGACTGCGACCCAGCCTCCATGTGACCCAGACTCCATGTGACCCAAGCTCCATGGGACCCAGCCTCCGTGTGACTGTGACCCAGGCCCCATGTGACCCAGACTCCATGTGACTCAGGCTCCATTGTGATCACAGCTGTGAGCTGAGCCAGAGCTCAAAGCAGGTCACATTGTCCTATCAATGGACAAGGGAAGATCTTCCTACTCCATTAGCATTACAGGTTGGTTTTAGGCTTGTAGGATATAGAAGACCAAAATCCCTTCCTGAAATAACTTCAGCACAGTCACAGTTTAACCCAGCAAAGGCTTGGAAGGGCCAGACTGCCCACTGGAGCAGAGAGAAAGAAGCCAGCATGAGGGGGTGTAGGGAGGAGATTGGGGAGGGGAGCCTGCTGGTGGGGAGCCTAACAGAAAGAAGGCTTAAGAGGTGGAGAAGTCCACGTGTCCCCAAAAGCTGGGTGCAGCAGGTGGGTGTCAGTGCAGAGGTTAGGTGTGCTTGTCCCGGATATATAAGTATAGGTATGAGTATAGAGATAGATGGTGATATAGATATAGATGTGTGTATAGATATAGATGATAGAGATAGAGATGATATATGTATAGATATAGATATAGATACCGATGTAGATATAGATATCAGTGTGGATATAGATATAGTTACAGATAAAGATATAGATGTGGATATAGACATAGATATAGACACGGATGTGGACTTAGATGTGGATGTGGACGTGGACATGGATATGGACATGGACGTGGACGTAGATGTGGACAACATGGATGTAGATATCTGGGTAATGACCCATTAGACAAAGTTTAAAAAATGTGATGGGATCATTCAATGTTCAGCCTTTCGTTTGCACCAAGTACAGCAGTAGACATTATACCTTCTAAAATTAATGAGGACATAGATAAATATAGTTGTTTGTATCTGCATTTGCTAATTTAATACAAGGAGCATCTCTGAAGGAAAAATAGGTATATTCCTTTGCACCACATGTCAGCAAGGATAAACATCTCAGCCCAGTCTCATTGTCTCATTTATATTTGATCAATAATGTGCCTCTATTCCAGCATAATAGGGAGCCTTAGCCCCTGCCTAGTCCAGGGGTGGGGAACCTGTGGCCTCAAGGCTGCAGATGTTCCTCTAGGTCCTCAAGTGAGGCCCCTTTGACTGAATTCAGTCAGGCCCTAGTCTGACCATAAACAGTGGTGGTTTAGTTTTCTTAATTCACAGTGGGAATCAGCCTATGATGAAATGTGGCCTCAGGCTCTACTGAACCAGAGACTGCCTGAATAGCCCACCTCTGAGGCTTTCCCTCTTAACATGATAGAATGAGGTCCCGTTTGTAAAGCACTTTGCACAGTGCCTAACATATACTAGGAGCTTAGTAAGTGCACATTATCTTCCTTTCCTATCAAGCAAGAATCCCTGAAAGAGAACTTAGACTAGAGTTGAAAATTAGGTGAGAATAGTATAGGGAGAGAGAACAGAGTTGACAAGAGAGAGTATCTCCAATCTTCAGGGTATCAAAGGTGCCTTCAAAATCCACATTGGATGTAATCTATAGTGAAAGACAGAAGATTACAAGGAAGGAGTAGACAAGGAATCTAGCCAAAGTCAGAGATCAATTTATAAAAATAGATACCACGCATTTGTGGATTAGCAGACTTTGTGCATGTTTATAGGACTAGCTTATAGGACTAGCATCATGGCACCTCTTTTACATGTATGCCAGTGTAACAACAATGCAATATTCACAATTCCTATGGTGACTATAAATATGCTGGTATAGTTATTAATCACAAAATGTAATAGGCCCCCTACATGGCAGACATAGTCAGAACATTTATTCAAATACCAGAAAGCTGAGTCCTAAAACCAGAAAGTCAAAGCCCTTTACAGTAGCTATGGAGTTGGCACACATACTTAATGCAGTAAATACCCACATTCTCAAGCCTTCAAAACAAAACAGGCTCCCTCAGGCAAAGATCCTTCTCTCCTCATTCATGGTAACTGCTCAGCCTCCACACAGCTCACTTCCAGCAGCTCGGGCCCCCCTGCAGTTTCTGTCCCCCCGAAGTTGCCATCCCCAGCAATGCTCAGCAGGAGTCCTCAGCAGGAGTCCTCAACAGAAGTCCTCAGCAGAAATTCTGGCTGGCTCTCAGAAGAAGTTTGCGGCTGCCACTGCTTCCAGTCATGTACTGGCTCCAGCCTGGCCCCTACTCAGCTCCTTCCTGCCCCACCCCTTCCTGCTACATCAACAAGTTCAAGGGGCATGGAAGATCTTCAAATCCCATTACCTTTACAGCAAGCCAAACCCCCTTCTGGTTTTATTTTTTAAGGGACAATAAACAATGACCTAGCTATAAATAGAAACCATGAGAGTACAGTGACAGAAAACATGGAAGGGTCAGTAGTGTTAGGTACTGCAGACAGGTCAAAAAGTATGAGTCATAAGGGGGGAAATGATTTCTTTAGCAATTTGGAGAGTAATAATTCTTCAAATAAAGAATTTTCAGTAAAGTGGAGAAATAGAAGAGAGAAGGTAAAAGGCTGAAGTGGGGAGGTTGGTGCATAATGGGGAACTAAGACAGTGAGTAGTAAGAAGTCTGGCAGTGAATGGGATGAGAGATATGGACCAAAAAGTGTGTCTATGGTAGGATTAAATAAAAACTTCTAAGGATAAGAAATCATTTAAAAGATAAAGACCAAATGGGATGATTGATGCAGCAAAATAGTGGGTGAGGTACGAGGGGATGAAATCAGCTGTTCAAGTGGAAGATTTAATCCTGGTAAAAAGGGAAATGATCTCTTCCTATGAGCCTAAAGGGGTGAGGATACAGGAAAATTTTAGTGTGAGAGAAGGGAGTTTATTAGGCTTATTTTTGGATGGTCTTGATTTGGGTTTTTGGTGTTTAGTGTTTTGGCTTTGGCTCTGTTTTGTTTTGTTTTTTCCTTTTCCCAGCAAATAGGAGGTCATATGCTAAGAATATGCAGCTAAGTGGTACAATGGGTGGAGTGCATGGTCTGGAGTCAGCAAGACTCATCTTCCTGAGTTCAAATCTGGCCTCACATACATAGCAGCTGTGTGATCCTGGGCAAGTCACTTACTCTTGTTTCTTCAGCTCCTCATCTTGGCAAATCACTCCAGTTTTTTTTTTTTCCAAGAAAACCCCAAATGGGGTAATGAGGAGTCAGACACAACTGACAAGAATGCTAAGAAAAAGCATGGCAGGTTTGAGTTGAGGTCTTATAGAGCATAAAAATAACTTGAAATAGCCACTAAAATGATAGAGAAAAGAAATCAACAGGTGTTAAAACAAAGAATTGTGAAGTAGTATGAGGATCTAATAAAGACTAGAACTTTAAATGAACAAAATTCGTTCAGCTTTGTGATTATCTCCAGCAATACTCATAAAACAAGGAGCAGGGTTGGAAAAGGAAAATGGCTGAAGATATACAGAGTTAGAGGTAGTGGAGAGAGTTTATGTAGTTTCAGGAGTCTGGGAGTATGGAGAGACACTAAAATAGGAACTACGGAGACATGAAAAATAAATTTCACTCAATTCACAATGTCTAGTACTGCTCTTGATAAATATATATTTACCATTCAAACAAGGCTATTTTAGAGACCATGAAATATTTTAATATGAGCTATATTTATTCTTGAGGGGGATCTAGAGCAAAGAAAACTGAATTTAATTACCAATTTTAACTCTTAATAACAATGACTTGAACAAGGCATCCTCCTCTTCATTGCCTTTTTGAGCCTCTTTTGCCATTTGAGTTAGTCTATTTTTTTTTTTTTTGCTTTTTGGAGGGCAGTTGGGGGTTAAGTAACTTGCCCAAGGTCACATGGCTAGTTTGTGTATGTTAAATGTCTGAGGCCAGATCCGAACTCAGGTCCTTCTGACTCCAGGGCTGGCACTCTACTCACTGCACCACCTAGCCACCCCTGAGTTAGTCTATTTTTAAGGTGTTATTTTCTTCAGTCAGGTTCTTGACTCTCATTTCACAATTTTCTTGCATCGTTCTCATTACTCTTCCCAATTTTTCCTCTATTTCTCTTATTTGGTTTTCAAAATCCTACTTAAGGTCCTCTATGGCCTGTAACCAGTTCATAGTTTTCTTGGACGCTTTTGGTGCAGGAGTTCTGACTTCACTGTCTTCCTCCTGTTCCATGCTTTGATCCTTTTTGTCCCCAAAATAGAAGTGTAAAGTTGGATTGCTCTACTTGATTTGCTTCCTTTGCCTGCTCATGTTGCCACTCAATTATTTGACTTTTGAGCATTTTGCCACAGTAGGACTCTGCTACCAGACAGGGGATTTTTGTCCCAATCACTGGGGTTTTCTCAGCTGCCAAAGGTATTAGTTGGGTGCCCTCTCTGAAGCCTCCACACACTCTGGCAAGCTGGTCACACACCCCAGGACCTCTAGCCTAGACCCCAATCCAGATCCAAGCAGGTTAAAGCAAGAGCGATTACCCCTCAGATTGGTTGCTTGGTCCCCCTATAATCTGTAGGCCAGTAGCTGAAGCTGCCACGGGGGTGGCTGCACAATGGCTGTGCCTCAGCAGCTTCTCTCTCCAGGGGATAAAGGCCAACCACACTCCCAACTATTGGATTCCAAAGTCCATACTGCACTGACCTCTCACTTTGTTCTTAGCATCTATGGGTTTATAGTTCTGGAACCTGCCACAGCTGCTGGTGATCTGAAGTCCCTCTAGCTGGCAGCTGGTCAGGCCACCCTGGGGCTAAAACCATCAACTCCTGGCAGGGCTGTGGTCTGCTCCCAGACCCCTGCACTGGCTGCTTGCTGCCAGCCTGCTGGGCTGTGCTCAGTGGGAGGTTAGCTTCTCTGCGTCATTTTGTGGGTTTTGTAGCTCCAAGGTTTGTTCAGAGTCACCTTTTACATGAATTGGAATTGTTGGGACTCACAATGAGTTCTTTAAAATATCAGTGAAGTAGAGAACAGGTATACACAGAAGCATTCCATTTACAAATATATTTTTCCCAGCTCACTACATTATTGATCACATTCCTTTCACTGAAAAGGAAGTTGTGGCAATATTAGAAATTACCAGTATTTTAGAACATTTCACCTATACCTCAGTAAGTTTCTTTGGGGAACATCACTTTCAAGATATTTACAAATATCTGCAATTTTGGTGTAATAAAAATAATAAAGGAGAATTCATTTACTCTCCCCCTCCCCCTTAACGTTTGGCATGTTTTATGTATAGCAGGCAGAGACCTCAGCTGCTTTTTTGTTTCCCCAAAGAACTTTTAAAGAAAAACTAAGAATCTAAATCCCATCATATAATGCCCCAACAATGATAGCCATAGGAATAAGCCAAATTTTAATGTTCTGTATTCTCATAGGCTATGAGCCAACCTTTGAATTGTCTCAATAATATAATGATTGTGAATGGCAGAACCAATATTTGTATTCTGGTAAGACATTTGTGCCCTCTAGCAATGGACAGGGGTTTTCTCTTTAGTGTGTAGCTCTGGGCAATGCCATAGGTAATAGCAAGTGAAAGGGATGCCCTCTAGTTAGGTTTTTTCTTCCCCTACTGTTTTTTGGTAGGTTTTGTCTTTGCCTGAATAACTTTGATTTATATGCCCTGGGTGATTAAATTGCCCAGGTATTTTTTGGTTCTTAAACCTTAGTTTGTGATGGGGATGGGTGATGATATCTACTTGTTCTTAAAGAAGAATAATTTACTGAAAAAGCTGCTATGGAATGGTTCTACATAAGTAACTAAAAATTTAATGTATATTCTCCCCAAAGTGGCTTAAATAGCTTAGCTAGCAATTTTGTCTTTATAGGGAATACTTTCAATAATAATTACTGACCTCTCTTTTTTATATTAGACACAGCTGATGGTTAACTGGTTTTATTTTTATTTCTAAATGACATGTACATTAATTCATTTCTGATTTTCCCACTGCTAGTTCCATGCCACCCAAACTACATTGTATTAAACTACTTCATATATATTTGTGTCTAACTTTGTATTTATGTGATATATACACATACATATACATGTATACATATACATGTATATGTATGTATACATATACACATATATATGTATGTATACAGGCAGACTTAGTTTTATTGTGCTTCACTTTATTGAGCTTTGCAAATATTGCATTTTTTAAAAAATCAAAAGTTTGTGGTAACCCTGGTTTGAGCAAATCTATTGGTGACTTTTTCTAACAGCACGTGCTCACGTTATGTCTCTGTGTCATATTTTGGTAATTCTAGCAACATTTCAAACTTTTTCATGATTATATGTATTATATTATATAATGATATCTATTATAGTGATCTTTGATCAGTGATCTTTGATGTTGGGATTATAATTGTTTTGGGGAACTATGACCCGCTCTCATTTAAGATGGCAAACTGAATTCATAAATTTTGTGTGTCTTCCGACTGTTCCACTGACCAGCATTTCCTGGTCTCTTTCTCTCTCCTCTCTTCTCTCTATTTTCTGAGACACAACAATATTAAAATTAGGCTCACTGATAATCCTACAATGGCCACTAAGTGTTCAAGTGAAAGGAAGAGTCAAACAATGTGGCAAATTTTATTATTTTTCTTATTTTAAGAAATTACCACAGCCATTCCAACCTTCAGCAACCACCACCCTGATCAGTCAGCAGCCATTGACATCTAGGTAAATCATTCATCAGCAAAAAAGATTATGAGTAGCTGAAAGTTCAGATGGTCAGCAATTTTTAGTAATATTTTTTAAAAATAGAGTTATATACATTGTTTTTTTTCAGACATAATACTACTACACACTTAATAGACTACAGTATAGTATAAACATAACTGTGATATACACTGGGAAACCAAAAAATTTGTGTGACTGTAGGGTTAATGGGATATAAGATCTTACCATCTATTAATAGGCCCCACATAGAGCCCTGAAGCAGAGCCAGTTAGACTCTGGCCCACGAGGATTTCCACACTTTCCAATTAAGTGCTGATTTCCAAGCTTCTTGGTGCTAAGCCGATCAAGTACCTAGTCTTTGTCTGGAAGCCATATGAGGTATATTGCATGGAGGGAGAGGTGCAAGCAGAGAGAGAAGTTGGTAGAGGGAGGAATTTGCCTAGGGAACTTGTTTGTGGGGAGGCTTGACAGAAAGAACTCTTTAAGATGTCAGCACTCCCTGGACTGGTGACGTGTATGAATATTTTTGTTGCCTTGCTAAATTTTGCCTTCTGGTATCCCATTAGTGATGTTTCAAATAAATATTTAGGTTAGGTCTTAGATGAAGAGAGTTTTGTTTTTTTTTTTTTTATAGTTTTTGAACCAGCTCTGGAAATACATGTGTATATTCATAGCAGCTGCCATAAGTATCACATTGGTGTAACAGTGACTCAGTTCATTGTGATACTCACTTTCTCGTGATGTAAAACAGAGCCTGCATGATTTCTGAGGTATGTCTGTATATATTTTATTTATATGGGTCTCCCATTAGGATGTAAGTTCACTGAAAATAGAGATTGTTTCATTCTTTGTATCCCCAAGACATAACTTAGTGCCTAGAATATAGCAGGTGATTAATAAATACTTGTTTATTGACTGATTTAATTTTATGTGTAATGCAGAATCTATCAGTATTTAACATACTAAGAAATTGCTTTAGTTAACCACCCATTGACAAATTTAAAAGCCTTTGTCTTTGGTTTTCTGATTACTTGATCCTTTCAGAGTCTTATATTTTTGCATATTTTTATCCTAATCTATGGTTTAAAAGTTGTATCTTAAAGCTGTAGTCCTTAAAGTTATAGGATTTTTTTAACCTAAAAGCAACCTTAGAGACCATTTAGTTCAACTTCCTCATTTTAAAAAAAATTTTCAATTACAGGGAAATGATGCTAGGAATGGTTAAGGGGATGGCACAAAGTTTGTAGCTGGTTAATGTCAGGGCCGCAACTAGACTGCAATCCATGATTTTTCCCCTAGATGACAAGTCATAAATATTTTATAATTTTGTAAAAATCTGATGTAAAGGGGCGGCTAGGTGGCGCAGTGAGTTGAGCACCGGCCCTGGAGTCAGAAGGACCTGAGTTTGGATCTGGCCTCAGACACTTAACGCACACACAAACAAAAAAACCTAGCCGTGTGACCTTGGGCAAGTTACTTGACCCCAATTGCCCTCCAAAATAGGCAAAAAAATCTGATGTAAAAACTGTTACTAAATAAAAAACAACAACAAAATTAATCTTGAGACACCATGGTGTGGTGATAAAAAGGAGTTAACTGGATCCCAGGAGACCTGAGTTCTTGTCCCATTTCTGCTGCTCACTAGCTTTTGTAAAATTGGTTAATTGATATTATGTTCCTAGACCTTGCTTTCATTTAGAAAATGAGAAGATTAAACTCAGTGATTTCTCAGTCATTCTGAAATATCCAAGGATATGATGTGAATATAAAGACATCGTAGCATCATTTTCAGAGTGCTGGGCCTGGAACCCAGAAAATTGGGGTTTAAACTTCCATTTTGTTACTAGTTATATGAAGCCGAGTAATTAGTTCAACTTTTAACTAACTAGAATGTCTAGTAAACCATAAAAAAACTGTGATTTGCAATGCTGGGGTTCATCACCTGTTGAAATCACAGACTCTTCTAGTATTCACATAAATTTATTCAATGATGTCAAAAGAATGTGGCTTTCATATATGTTTTCATTTCACTATTATTCAGACAAATGATGCTACTTACCATTTATCTGAAGTCCACAGAAATATCACATCACTGAGAAGGGTCCCAAAGAAAGCTAGATTTTGATTGAAGCTACTTAAAATTCAATGTATACAATCCATGCATTTGTGGAACTCTGATTCATCACTGTAACCAGATTGCACACTGCTGGTGTGTGCTTAGATCTAAGAACTTCCAAGCAAAAAACTGGATCCTCCATTATTTGAGAATACTTCCTTAGCCTCTTTTTCTGGTAAAATTGACAGTATCACAAAAATAATCCATTCATTGATTTAAGGAATTTCATATATATTTGTGATTTCAAGTGATAGTCTTCTTCCCTATATTTTATGACCTCACACTTTATGTAGCCATTTAAAAGATTCTCTTGCAATCTCATTCCATGGAATTGTAGAAGAACAGATGGCAAGAGGGAGTAAGATGATGGTAGAATGCTTTCATATATTTGAAAGAATTCTGTTAGCATAAATCTTCATTTTTTCCTCTTGTCTCAGGGCATTGTATGGTGTTCTTCATGACAAGGTTTGAATTTAGAGTGATCACATATTAAAACTGAAAGATGCAGTTCAGCTGTTTGTACACAAATATGCAGCAATTATGCTGGAACCACATTCATTCTAGAATCTCATTGTAACTATGGTGATGCAGAATTATGCTATTTGAAGTAAGATGGAAAAAATAAAACTACAAACTTGGAAGGAAATCTCAGAATGGAATCCTACGTTTAGGAATACCTTATAAGTTGCTCATGCTGGGAGGTTATGATGAAAGGCATAGTATGCTTAGACTCTGATACACACTGGCATGTTCTGTATACTTAGTCATAATCAGTCTTTTTAATTATCTTCCTAAAGCAATAGAGTTCAAAGATGCCTTGGAAATTATATCAACCATGCCTGTCATTTCACAGATTAGGAAACTGAGATTCAGAGAGGTGAAGTGTCTTCCTAGAACCATCGTATATTTTTCTCAAGTTAACTGGACAGTTTCATTTATTTTTTGCCAGACAAACAAAATCTCCCTAACTGGAATCTTACTGATTCAAAACTCGGTGTCACTCAAGCTTTCCCTCTACAATTCCAAGTATTTAGATGAAAGCATTTTCAATTATTTGGATCTTTCCAAATATCTAAATTTGAGACATAATGCATATAATATGTCTAAATACTTAATTCAGAATTTCAGTTTTCAAATAAAGTATTAGGCATATGTAAGTCTAACTCAGAATAACAATGAACTGAGTAGATTCAAATTCTGCAGGGTCCTTGAAATCTTTAAAATTGAAGTTTTTTCCTTTTGGTCCATTACAAAGATTATGGTAACCTCACTGACATCATTGTAACCAATTTCATCATAGAGTGTGTGCGTATACATGTGTCAATTCATGCATATATGGATACACACAAATGTATATGCATGTATATGTCTATATATGTATATATACATGTTGATGCATACACACGTGTGCCATGTCTGTATGTGTGCATACATGCATGTGTGTATGTATGTTTGCACACGTGTGATGGTCACAATAGATACTAACACTAATCTGACTTAGAACATAACGACCTTGAGCAGAGGAAAACTTGTTGTATGGTTATTGAATTGTTTTCCCCACCCTTTTATTTAGTTCTCCATCAGTCAAGTGGCATATTTTGTGCCATAGACACCACTTTCATTGTTTTGTTTTGTTTTATGTTTTTAATTGTGTGTTTTTAAAAAATGGATATTAAACAAGGAAACATAAATGGTGTACCTTTTAAAGAGTGGACCTCAATGAATTAGAGATTTTGCAATGATTGTTGGTCTGGGGAAGTCAAGTATTTAAAGAATCACTCAAGCTCATAGTAAATCACACCCAAGTGCAAAGAAAAGTGTGGTTGGAAATGAAAAATAAAGCAAAGAATGACAGTGTTGCTTTGGTACAAACTTGTTAATCCCCAGAAAATTAGCAAAGTCCTTCAGTGGGACAAGGCCGCTAGAGGGGTTGTCATTGATTTCAATTCAATAAATATTTACTGAGCCCCCACTCTATTCTAGGTACTGTAATAAAAGCTGGGGATACAATTATTAAAAAGGCAGTCCCTATTCTCAAGGAGCTTATAATCTAGTGGTGGGAGACAGTATACAAAAAACAAGCTGGAAAGTAGGGTGGGGGGAGGATATACAAGTAGCTTCCTGGTATTGGGGCATCTTGTTATGTGGAGTTAAAATTAAACAGAGCAGCAGATGCAGAGTGTAGTGAGCCCAAAAGTCCAGTTTCTGCCCATTGTAAAGGGAGGCAATGGGATGGGAGTAGTTTGGTTCTCTACCCTCTGGCCTTCTAATTTGAAGGGAGGAGAGGCTGAGGGAGGTGGTATCAGTCAAGGCTAGAGTTAGCAACATGGTGATAAGTGATGAGCTTACCCTGGGAGGGGCATCTTGTTCATGGAGTTGAAACCAAGCTTCTTGAAAGTGGAAGAGCAACAATAAAAGCAGTACAAAACAAAACAACTTTTCTGCAGGCAAGATAATACAAATATTGGAATACTGAAGCCTGGAAGTAGGCATTTTGAAACTCACATTTTTCTAATTATATGATAGAACAATAATCAGAAGTTCAGGTGAGACTATAAGATCTAGATATCTTCATCATCAAATATTTGTGTTTATTTTGGTTATTTCCAGTGGACCTGGAAATCTTGCACCAATATAGCGAACCTTCAGGACTGGCTACCAGGTTGTCTAAGGAGGGGTGAATTGGCCGAGATTGTAGAAATAAGCAAACAAAAAAGCAAAACAAAACAGGTCACAACTTTCAGGATAATCTATGTTGGGATTAGATCTATGAGTATCCACTATAAAGGGAGATCCAGCTTTGATAGATAGATACAAGGATACATAGACACAAACATTCATATCCATCCATTCATATATACATATACTAAGAACTATAATTGTTCCAGAACTGCAAAAATTCTGAAATGGAGATGGAATACTACAATTCAGCCTTGTACTATGTCACACACAATGAAAAATTAAGATTTTCTTTTCAAAGACATAAAAATAAACATGATTCAGTGGCCTAGAAATTGACCTTATCAAACCCCATTAGAAATCCAAGGTCTATAATCAAAGCTAGAATTTGAAAAATGCACTGTTCTTTAGAAATTCCCTTAATAGCCAAAGTAATAAAAGTATGGCTTCATGATGAAAAAAATGAATATGTGTAAAATTTTATGAACTCAATCCTTAATCATGTAAAACAATCAATTAAAGCAAAAAATGGCATATTACTTATTAAAATTTTCTTAAGGATACAAAAAAGCTATAATTTGTTTAAAAAGCAATAAAACTTATTATTTTGCTTGTCTCAAGTAATTTGTGTACTACTGTATCATAGATGCTGGCATATGTTTCCAAATCAGATACAGGATACCTTGGTTTTGAATAGGCAATCTAGCATATGGAGATAATTGTTTTCTCAGGAAGAATAAATTAAAAACTTAACATAAAATTCCCAGCCTCAAAATTATTCCCTATTTGCAAGATAGACATATTTAGAATCTATATTGACTCCTTAAGAAGACTGTTCTCCCCATCTACTTTCTTAAGAGCAGGTATGACTAAATTTCCGAATAGTATAGCTCCCACTGTGATAAAGTATTTTCATCTGTTGAGAAGACCTGATTCATTTAGCACAAGCAAGGATATAAAAGAACCAAAGGTATTGAAACAGCTTCATCTCTCTGTGAAGAGGTGGATCAGGGATGTCCCTGATAAAACTGGGGAGTTTTCCTAAATATCCTAATAAAAAGAATATAAATGAGATAAATCAAGGCCAGCCTTGATCCACCTTCATATTCCATTAAGTTGGACCTGTGCTTTTATTGATGTTAGAAATTTCCATTATGGAAATTCCCTCCATTGATGAAGATTTTAGTCTTAGAGAGCTGCCTGAGGCATTCAGATGTTATATGATTTGCCCAGAGTTGCACAGCTGGTATGGTATGTGTATTTGCATATCATTTAAATAGGGGTTTTTTTTGTGTGCAAAACCTATAACCTGCAATTTATGTATTTTAAAATATGCATCAGAAACAAATTGCTTAGTGTTAAGGAAAATTATTTTATGCAAAATACTAATAAATTTTCAAGCCACTCTAGTAGCTAATATTAGGGGAGCAAAATTCTGTCTTTCAATGAAGAGATAATAAAAAAATGACTTTTATGATTTAGAAAAAATATTAAAAAGGGACATTATACTTCTAACAAGGAGGGAAGGTTCTATAATTGCAAATTCTCTGCTATTACTTAACAGAAAGAGAAATGAGAGCAAAGAAATGGGGACAGCGACATGATCCCCCTTTTAATTAACCCTAAAAAGTCAGACATATGACACTATTTATTTGTGGTTGGGATGGAGAGAAACCGTAGGCAAATGAGAAAAGCAATCTGTTACCATTTTTAATGTTACCATTTGGATGACATTATAGACATTGGGAAGAACTCTTGACTCCAACTTTAAAAGAGGGGTCTGCAAAGAATTAGTCCAATGAAGTCCATGAATAAGATTAAGATAACAATTAAATACTAGCAAGAAGAGGACAAAATTGTATCTAGGTGTTTGTTTCTTCAAATCAGTGTGGTCAGTGTGTTCGTTTTAGATATGATATTATGTAATTTTGCTAAGTTTATTTTAATAGCACTATATTTAAAAATATTTGATGTGGAATTTTATAGTTCTGTACGGAATCGCAGATTAAAGCTGTGCCTTTTAATTTTGTTCATGGGACTCTTCATCTATGCAGTTGTTATTATTGTTGCTTGGTTGTGTCTGACTCTTTGTGACTCCATTTTGGGGTTTTCTTGTCAAAGAAAATATCTTGGTCAGCTTTGCCATTTCCTTCTCCAGCTCATTTTACAGATGAGGAATTAAGGCAAACAGGGTTAAGTTACTTGCCTCGGGTCACACAGCTAGTAAGGGTGTGAGACTAGATTTGAGCTCATGAAGATGAGTCTTCCTGATTACAAGCCTAGTGTTCTATCCACTGTACCACGTAGCTTCCCTAAATCTATACAGTATATTACTCCAAATTTTCACATGGACTATTTGTGCCTGACATGTGGTAGGACCTTCCAAGCTCATATTGGTCTTATCAGCCAAAGTCAGACACTCTCTACATTGCCTCCCACATAGTGATGTCATTTGGGACCTCTTCAGATAAAAAGGACAACAAACAACTATTTACCTACTTAGAGGAAAAATACTGAAGAAGAAATATTGCTAAATTTGCAAACCTAAAAATAGATGGCACTGACAGAAATGTCAAATCTATCAAGATGTTTTTGAGGTCTAATAGATTATCTCAGTTAAAAATTGCAGATAAATCCTACCATTGTGCTTCGGTAACCTGAAATGATTCACAGTACTGACCTATGGCTATATCTAGGACAATCAGTGGCATTAAAGTGGTCATTATACCAAGAGGAGAAGAAGAAAAAAAGTATTAAAATATGTGAGGGAAAATCCATTATTAGTCCATTACCTATTCCAAAAGCAGTTCTTAATGTGATCTCATTCAGAGTTAGATTACTTTACAATAGGTCTGTAAATGAATTCCAGACTGGAACATCTCCCTTTCTCTCTTTGCTAGATAACATATCCAGCATCCACTCCTTACCTACTTATATGTTTATATCCTGCAATATTTGCTTACTTATCTATTAGCAGGTTACTCATGTTAATTAGTATTTGTTGTCCTTATTATTCAGTCATCAAACCATGTCTGACTCTTCATGACCCAGGGGATCATATTGTCTGTAGAATTTTCTTGGCAAATTCTTGGAGTGGTTTGCCATTTCCTTCTCTGGTGGATTAAGGCAAAGAGAGGTTAAGTTACTTGTCCCGGGTCACACAGCTAGTAAGTTTCTGAGACCAGATTTGAACTCAGTTCTTCCTATCTCCAAACTCTGCCTTCTTTCCACTGAGACACCTGTTCTGTTGTTTTAGTTGTGTCTGAATCTTTGTGACTCCATTTGGGATTTTCTTGACAAAGATACTGGAGTAGTTTGCCATTTTTTTCCTCTAACTTATTTTACAGATGAGGAAACTGAGACAAACATGTTTAAGTGACTTGCTTAAGATTACAGAGCTGGTAAGTGTCTGAGGTCACATTTGAACTTGGGTCTTCCTTACTCCAGCCTCAGCACTCTCTCCACTCTGCCACCTAACTACCCCCATCATCCTATGGTATAGAGTCAATGTAGAATACAAATAAAAATGAAAAATATACATACATACATATATATATATATATATGATGTGTTATTTCTACTGACTGAAATCAGGAGATAGGAAAGTTCATGTGACATTTATTATCATCTGCCAGAGAGTTTTGATTTGACTCAATATTGCTAACATCATGACACTATTTGCCATTTATAAACATTTCCTTAGTGTATAAATGTTTTCCCAATATAAAAGTCAAGTTGAAGTCGACAAAAAACAATTTCACTTACATCCTTTCCCATTTTCCAAATAGGATTAATATTTATAGAAACTTATCTTCTCATTCTTGTAAGTTCCAATCTCATGATAGAATCTTACTAGAAAATACTAGAACTGTCAATGATGATTCTCTGTAGTAATCATAGCAAATTCTTGGTTTTTTTTTTTTTAGTTTAAGTGCTTTCTAAATACTTTTATTCACTTAGTCACTTGGTTAGTACTTTATTTCCCTGGATCCACCTTTTAGAATTGGTTTAGTTCAGATAAAAAATACTCCATGTTTTATTTTTATTTTTACTTTAGAGATTGTTAATTGAATTTAACACAACATTTAAAACCAAATGAATTCTATTTTGGCTTTAATTACCAATTGTCATTTTATTATCATGCTTCATGTATTTTCTTTGTTTTTCCATATCTGCTTTTTTAATGCTATGGTGCCTATAACTGATTACACCTGGACACAGTCTGATAGCAATGCAATGAACACACACAGTACAGAATAGGATTGGTTTTTTAATTAATTAAAAATAACATTGCAAATTGATATAGTCAACTAAACTTTTTAAAGCAATAGTTTGCATTTTAATTACTTAAACTCAGCAAATAAAATATCACAATAAACGAGTGTTCCTTCTAGGTCTTGAGTAGCTATAATCATTCAATTAATCTCCATCTGATGCTGTTCCATTGTATTTATATGTCAGAAATGCATAGGTTTTGCTGCTATTATGTATTTAAAGTTAATATTTTCCCATCTATTATTTATCATCGTAAAATATTTCTCAGATTGACTATCCAGTCTCTCTTATACCCATGATGTTTATTTATTTTCCCAAATTAATATTGAAACTCATGTTTCATACACATTTTCCATGATCTTTAGAACTGAATCTAAGCAATATTCTGACACTTATTATACTTTTACTGTTGGGAAATCAATTGCTATGATAAGTAATTATAAAAAGGCCAAGCAGGCATAATTGAAAACCTGTTAGACTCTATGGACTGAAGTCCAATTAATAAAATAAAAAGTTTGGTGAGAAATGTAATTTTGTTACTTAACTATACAGGGTGGAAAAAACAAGTCATAGGTCAGGAAATTGTAAATCTATGTACTTTAAAAAAATGATTGGCCTACTTTTGTTTTGGGGGGCGGTTTATCAGAGCTGTGTTATTATATGTCCATTACAGACAGAATGCTCCCTTTATGAGATCTGTCAGCCATGACACTGAGACCAATGAGAGAAATTTATCCTTATGTAAAATGAGAGGAATAAAATCTTGAAAGAATTGAAAGGGGATCTCTAGGAGTCTGAGGCATGAGGCATCAAAAACTTTTATTTGCTAGGTGATGTGGTCTTAGCACTCTGCTACTTATGTCCCTGGCATCATCACACTCTAAAGCACTTTATAGCAACAGTAGCAGAACTAAGAGGTGACACTTTCTGCCATCTTGGGTCCCATCCTCATCTCAGTGATTAAGTAAGCCTACTCTTGAAAATTTGCTGAAGAAAGTGGGTGGTGGCAACAAATGAAACTTGTCAGTCACTCTTCCCTTGCTTTCTTTCTTCAATATCTTTCTATTCTTTGTTGAACTTATCTGAACTACAGTCAACCTATAAAGTGATAATTTCTTAGAAAATATTTTTCATTGAGATTCTTATTTTAAAAAGTTTTTTTTTTATGACTCAATGCTTCTTATCACTTGTACTATTGTTATGATATCATAATTACAGATTAAGATGCTAGTCTCTGGGAAGGCAGGATAAATAGGTAGTCAGTTGGAGACAAATTAGCAAGAAGCAAGAGAAATAAAATTTAAAAGTCAGCACTGGGGGGCGGAGCCAAGATGGCGGAGTAGAAACAGCTCTTCCAAGCCTCTCTGCCCCCAGATTCCCCACAAACTATGTAAAAAAGGACTGTGAACAACTTCTGGAGCCCCAGCACCCACAGAACGACACAGAGAAGCTAACCTCCCGCTGAGGACAGCCCAGCAGCCCTGCAGGAAGGACCAGCGCAGCGGTCTGGGAGGCGGCAACACGCAGAGCGCAGGAGCCGAGCCGAGCCGAGCCCAGGTCCGCGTGAGCCGAGGTTTTAGCTCCAGGGCGGCAGGGCCAGCAGCCAGCTGGAGGAACCCCAGAACACCAGGAGCTGTGGCAATTCCAGAATTATCAACATAGACATGCCTAGGACAAAGTAAGAGGTTAGTGTCCTATGGACTTTGGGACCTGTATTTGGGGAATGCGTCAGCTCCCTCCCTGGGGGCTAGAAGCCGCTGAGGAGACACGCCATTTTGTAGTTTTCATAGGCATTTCCGGCTCCCAGCCTACAAATCGTGGGGAAATCCAGCGATCAGTCTTGGGGGGTAATCGCTCTTGCTTTAACCTCCCTGGATCTGGATTGTGATCTAAGGTGGAAGTTGTGGGTGGGTTTACAGCTTACCAGAAATGGAAGTTGCCCCCCACACGTTCGGGACGAAAATTCCTCTAGCTGGCCTTAAAGCCATAGTGTGGCAACAAGCCCAAAAGTCAAGCAATTAAGTGGCAACATGCCAAGGCAAAGGAAAGAGAAAAATGCAACCCTAGACTCCTATTTTGGGGGCATAGAGCGGGAAAAGGACTGTGAGGTCGGAAGTCCTGCTCCAAAAGCCCCAGGGGAAAACATGAACGGGTTGCAGGCCATAGAGGACCTTAAGAAGGACTTTAAAAATCAAATAAGAGAAGTGGAGGAAAAATTAGAAAGAGAAATGAGAAGGATGCAGGAAAAGTATGAAATGAGGGTCAACAGCCTGACTGAGGAAAAACAACACCTTAAAAAATAGACTAGCTCAAATGGCAAAGGAGGCCCAAAAGGGCAATGAGGAGAAGAATGCCTTAAAAAGTCGAATTTGCCAGATGGAAAAGAATCTCAAAAGTTCACTGAGGAGATTCATTCCTTCAGAGTTAGACTGGAGCAAATGGAAGCTAGTGACTTTATGAGAAATCAAGATGCTGTTAAGCAGATCCAAACAAACGAAAGATTAGAAGGCAATGTGAAATATCTCATGGGAAAAACCACTGACCTGAGAATAGATCCAGGAGAGACAATTTAAAAATTATTGGACTACCTGAAAGCCATGATCAAGGAAAGAACCTAGAAATCACCCTTCAAGAAATTCTCAAGGAAAACTGCCCTGATGTTTTAGATCCAGAGGGAAAATAGAGGTTGAAAGAATCCACAGATCACCTCCTGAAAAAGATCCCAAAAAGAAAACTCCCAGGAATATTATAGCCAGGTTCCAGAATCCCCAGATCAAGGAGAAACTACTACAAGCAGCCAGGAAGAAACAATTCCAATATTGTGGAAACACAATCAGAATAGCACAGGACCTGGCAGCTTTTACACTGAGGGATTGAAGGGCATGGAATATGATATTCCAGAGGGCAAAAGAGCTGGGAATGAACCCAAGGGTCACCTACCCAGCAAAACTGAGTATTTTGTTTCAGGGGAAAATATGGTCATTCAGTGGAATAGAGGATCTTCAAGCATTCTTGAGGAAAAAACCAGAATTGAATAGAAAATTTGACATCAAGACACAAGAAGCAAGAGATGCCTGAGAAGGTAATCAGGGAAAAGAAATCAAAAGGAACTTATCAAAGTTGAACTAGTTACATTCCTATATGGAAAAGCAATAACTGTGACTGATGATATCTTTCTCACTATGAAAATAATGGAAGAAGGGTGTGTGGTCATATGAATACATATGTGAATGTGTGTGCATATGGTTACAGTTATATATGGATAGAGGGCATAGGTTGAATTTGTTGGGAAGGGAGAATACCCAAGGGATGAAATTATGAGGTGAGAGAGGAAAGTGGCAAGAGGAGATGGGGAGAGACAGGGTAGGGTAAACTATCCCATGTAGAAGAAGCAAGGGGAAGTGGTTGCAAAGGAGGGGGAGAATAAGGAAGGCTTAAAAGACAAAACCACATTCCCATTGAATTTGGTTCAGGGAGAAAATGACATACATACTAAATGGGATATCTCAACCTGCAGCAGGATAGGGGAAGGGGGATGAGAGGAGGGATGATGGATGGGAGGGCATCCTTGGGGTGAGGGGAGGTTGGAAGTACCCACTATAGAAGAGGGACAGGATTATGTAGGGAATGGACCAGGTGGGGGGTGGGATGAGTGGGAGGAATTATAAGCAGCCTTGTACAATATATCTACTATGATAATGTTTTGCATAGCTAGACATGTACAACATATACTGAATTGCTTATCTCCCAAGAAGGAATGGGTGACAAGGGAGGAAGGAAATGGATCTGAAATTCGAGGTTGTAACATTAAATGTTTCAAATATATATAAATACTATTAGTAATACTCTTTCGCTTGTAATAGGGAGATAAGATGTGCAGGCATTGGGACACAAAGATTCACCTTCCTCTAATGGAAAAGTCGATGGGGGTATGGGAGAAGGTATGGGAGAGAGCAGATTGGAGGAAGCGATATCTTGTGGGACTGCTATTCTGGGAGGTTGGGTAGGGGAATAATGGGGGGAAAATGATTGTAACTCAAAATCTGGCGGAAATGAATGATGTAAAACAGAAGTTAATAAAGCATTTGTTTTAAAAAAAAAAAGTCAGCACTGTAACCATGATGCATATGAGCTTGACAAATTGATGGAATAGTATTGGTTTCTGTTTCAAATAGTTTCTCTTTAATTCTCTTGTTTCCTATCAGAAAGGGGAAAAAAGTGCTCATTACTGTATTTCAGGAAGACTGAGACAGAGAAAAACCATGGTCAGATAAAGAAAAGCCTTTTCAGCCTGAAAACCAAAAACAAAACAATTTTTCTTAAAAAGAAAAGGAAAAATAAATCCTCTTATGATAGTAGAGATGCTCTGCAGAATTTTTAAAAAGTATTTAAAGCCTTAGAAATCTGAATGAACTAGAAATATTAAGTTTGCATTCTAGAATGGAAAATAGTGGTTCCAAATAGCAAACCAAAAAAAAAAAAAACCACAGTTGTTTGCATTTGTTGAATACTTTAAAAAAAGTATATATAATTTTTCATGTCAAGCCATAGCCCTAAGGAAATATGATAACGGAGATCTTGAAAAGGCACTCTAGTTTTGGACTCAATTTAGCAGACAATAGGAAGCTGCTGTGGTTTCTTGCTCAAGAGAGGGACATGATGAAATAAATGTTTTAGGAAGATTAATCTGGCAATAGTATAAAACATGGATTGGAACCAGGAAGGAAGACAACAATCATTTGTTAAGCACATTCTTTGTTCTAGACACTGTCCTAAATGTTGGGGATAAAAATACAAGCACAAAGAAAGATAGACCTGCTACCGAATGAACTTTTACTCTATTAGGGTAAGATAACACACAAAAAGAGAGCTGAAGAGAAGCACTGAGAGAGTGAAATGAAGGTATCCAGTTATCTTGGCATGGTTTGAAAGTCCAGATGAAGTCAGGAACAACACCAAGAGATGAAGGTAGAGAGGACTACTTGAACCCGTCCACAAAATAGAAGTTCCAGGAGGATCTCACAAATGGGAGAACGGAGGCAGGCTTTATGGAGAGATCACCCACACTGAGTGGGCCTGTGGTAGGTATTTTCCTAGAGAAGGAGGCCCCACAGGCTGAGGGAAATTCTAACATGAGCCAGCAATAGAAGGAGAATAGTTCTGAAGACAAGAGGAAGTCAGGAACAGAGCAGGGAGAAAAATGAAGACAATATCCTAAGCCCTTCTCTCCCCATCCCACCCCCAACAAAATGGAGGTTGTTGCAGTGATCCCTTGTTAAAGTAATGAAAGTCTGGAACAAAGCTGTATTATTTGGAATGGGGATAAAGTGGGAACTTGGAGAGATTTTTCTAAGGAAATTTAGTTTTAGTGAATAGGGTAAAGGGAGAAACCAAGATGACTCCAAATGTTCAAGTCTGGAACACTTAAAATTTAATTAAATTAGGCAGCAGAAGAAAACTAATTTTGAGAAGACGGTGGATTTGAAGGAAACAATAATTTATTAAGCACCTACTAAGTGCCAGGTACCATGCTGAGTGCTTTACAAATATTATTTCACTTGAGCCTTAAAGTACTTTGTAGTAGACGACACTGAGGCACCCCAAAGTATAGTGACTTGTTTAAGGTCATAATGGCTAGTAAGGGTCCAAGGTTAGTTTTGAACTCATCTTCTTCATTCAAAGCCCAGCACTTTATCCACTGCTCCACAGATTTTCCCTCCCAATAATTGTCTTTAAAAAGGGTGATGTCTTTTACAGAATGTTTGATTACCTTACTAAATAATTTTATATATCACTTAGAAAATATTAAAATTATTTCCTACTACCTATATTTAATTGAGATATTTTGTATGATGTTACAAGTTAATGATATAATGATGACATCTGAAATATAGAGTGATTGATTTAGGAGAAAAAAAGGCTTGTATGCTGTCTGCCTAAAAATGAAATGCATTGGCTATGCATTTGAAATTTCAAGTGATGAATTTCCCAGTATTCAAAATATGTCATCTTCTATTTTGTTTGTTTTTATTAGGTACCTAAATGCAACAATCCTTTGTAAGTCTCATTGAAGTAACTGAAGGAAAATGCAGAAGCATAACTATTCTCCTAAAATTCCTTTATGCTGATAGAGAACTCACTGCTGTCACCTTAGCTGACCAAATTTCATACTAAATTAGTTTCATTTTTAGAAATTATGTTCATGAACTAAAATCTATTACAAAAGCATTATCATATTTGCATATGTGATACTCAAAAGAATGACATTCTCTGAGATGGAAAACATTATATTAATGCATCATTCTTTTTAACATAGTATTTCAGCATTCTCATACATTAGTCCTTGACTCTAATATGGCTTTCTTTTTTTTTAAAGCAATTGGGGTTAAGTAACTTGCTCAAGGTTACAAGGCCAGACGTTATTTATGTGTGGGTGCTCATTTTCTGAGGCTGGATTCTATCTCAGGTCATCACAACTCCGAGGCCGGCGCTCTTACTCACTGCGCCACCTAGCTGCCCCATCTAATATGGCTTTCATATCATCTTCAAGCAGGTTCACTTTTCATTGCGCTCAGGAGTATAACTGGCCTTTGTCATTTCCATTCCAAAAGGAAAAAAAGGTGGGGTAGGGGAGACTTAGTATTGAGACATACCCTTTTTATCAAAACCTCTACTGTAATAGGTTTCCCAAGAGATTATAACTTAATTAAGCTAGCAATTTTAAATCATTCTGTTTTATTAGGACTTCTGTTTGTCTAATGTCCTCCACTTTTCATTTTGAGGCAAGAAGCCTAATGAATACATGATGAATATACTCCTTATTAATTAGAAATTGAAAGATATAGAATATTCTTTATTTTCAAATTTTTGCTATTTTCAGATTACAGGTTTAGCACCAATCTTAAAAACAAACAACTACTCTTACTCTTCTCTGTAACATCCTTTTACAAATTTATAGTGTGATCTTAACATTTTAATGCAGTTTGATAGTTTTAGAGGGGGACAAAAGGACTGCATCTATGCTTTATCCCTAAAAACACATTGATGGAGTAATCGAAGTGAAAATTATACAGACTATTGGGTAATATGAAAACTTTGGTAGAAGAAAAAGGTTTTGCTTACCTTTTCAGTGTTTCAAAGAAATCACTCCATGATATCTGATATTTTGTGACCTAAAAATTGACAATGTAACTCATTCCCATCTTTGGAATAGACTATGAGTCAAAATAACACCTTGTATTGGCAAAGTGCAAAAATTTGGGACCATCTATCAGAATTAATCATTTTAATTCATATTTTCCTTGTTGATTGATTTTTCGGTAGCATCCAATATTCTTGATGACTCTCTCTCTTCTTCCTTATATCTATGATATTGCTTTCTATTGAGTCTCTTCCTGATTAGTTCTACTTAATATTGTCCACTGGTCATGATCCTCTTCCTCCTAAGTTTGGCTTTGCCACAGGGTTGTGTCTTTAGCTTCATTCTATATATATTTTCCTTTGGAAACCCATCCCACATGGAAATGTAATTTCATCCCCACAACCTTCCCCAACTACCAATCCTATATTAGAAAGAAAAGGCGATTCAGAGATAAAGGTTTCAACCTTATTCAAATCCCATTTCAGCTTTGCCACTTTACCTGTAGCATCCTAGTCCATATGATCTAATACAAATCATTAGAAGTCTTTAGATCCCACTTTCCTCATCTGTGAAATGAAGGGGTTTGACCAGGTAACCACTAAAATTACTTTTTTCTCTACATTTCTATTTCTATGATTTCTAATTGTCTGCTGGAAATTTACACATGAGTAACTTTGTGCTTCTGAATGAGAGGGAAAAAAAATCATTGTGGACAGTATAGGTTGGACTACATGGCTTCCAATTTTATGGTTCTGTAATATTGTCAGGAGCTTCATCTCAATATGTCTGAAGATGAATTTGTATCCTCCCACCCACCCCCACACCACCTTTAACCTGGATGTACTTTCCTGTTGGATTTACTTTCCATCCTCCTAGGGCACCCAAGTTTGAAACCTCAGAACCATCCTTTACTTTTCCCCCTTTTCACCATTCTTATCCAATTATATGGTAAGTGTTATTTTACTTTCATAATACCTTTTTGAATTCTTTCCTTCAGAGAACTGCCAAAGACCTTCAATGGCATAATCTACAATTTATAATGGAACAAAAATTGTTTTTGCAAAATACTGAATGAGTCATCATCTAGTCTTTGTTTGAAGACCTCAGGTGAAGGGGAAACCCATTACTTTCCAAAACAACCCACTCAAGTTTTGGATAGCTATAATTGTTAGGAAGTTTTTCCTTATATCTAATCTAAATCTATATCTTTGTCATTTTCACTTGTTTCTCCTAATTTTGTTATCTGTGGCCAAGCAAGCAAGTCTAATTTCTTTTCCCTGAGGGAGTTCTTCAGAAACTGGAAGATAAAAATCACTATCTCCTCTTCAAAAAAAATTCTTAATTGCTTTAACCAGACCTTATATGGTGTTGTATTAAGGTCCTTCATCACCTTGGTCATCTTCCTTTCAGTGTTTTCAATCTTATCAACATCTTAACTAAACTGTGGTGTCTAGAACTAGATACAATATTCCAAATGTGGTCTGACCAGTTCCTGACATTTAAAATCTTCCATGATCTGATTTCATCTTTACATTACAACCTTATTTCACATTACCTCAAACTTTTTAATTCTCTGATATTCTCTGAATCTTTCCTCTGAGGATGCATAGAGGGTATCTCCACTTCCTCTTCCATTCTCCTTCCTCATCTTCACCTGCCAAAATTTTTCTTTTTTTCAAGTCCCAGGCCCTGTGTCACCCCTCATACCTCACCCACTTCCCTCTCAAATTTCCTGGAACCCTTTACATAACCTCTCCTTTATCCCTGTTACATGACATCATATCACTTATGTATATCTCCTATTGGATAATAAACTCTTTATGGGTGGGAACTGTCATTTTCCACATTTGTGTCCCCAGTCTAGTACAGTAACATAAATGTAGTAGACACAATATTTTGAATTGAACTGAATTGACTAATTTATCTAGGGCTTAGTCTTACTTGTTGTATATAGGCTTCATCTTAGAGCTTTAGCATAAGTCAAATGTAATCATTCCCACTCTTTGGTATTTTATAAAAGGAACACTTTTTAGCATGTTGCCATTGTTGATAAATTCATGGAGAGGTCATGCCCTTTTGTAATAATCTCATGAAATCATTCAGGAGAAGTCACCTTAGTCAAGGCTACTGTCTCTAGTCCTCCCTAAGGTTTAACCCAAAAGGGACAACTTACGTAATATGTTAAGAAGGAATTAGAATTAACTTGGAGGGTGTGTGTGTGTGTGTGTGTGTGTGTGTGTGTGTGTGTGTGTGTAGCCTAAATTATGCCTGTACTCCCTGGGGTAGTCCACAAAAGAAGGTGGTTCCCCAAATTTATTTTAGATAGAATGATGATGTCGCATTAATTTTTAAAAGAAAGCCACTGGTGAGTAAATATTGACCATAGTATCATTTCTTATTTAAATATAAGATACTATAGAAATCCTTTGAATAAAGTATCTAACTTTTTATTTCTCTTTTTCTTAAATATGATAATTGCCATAGTTAGCTTAGCTTTGTAGTAAGGCCATTTATACAGATTCTGTTATGGGGTAGCAGTTAAAGTACATTATTTTTTCTGCTTACAATGTGAAACAAGCTATTTAACTTGAGAAAAATTGGGCTGAAGGGAAAATCTGGGATAGGAATTACTTTTTTTCTGCTCACAGCCATTATTTAGAATTTAAAAATAGAATACTAGGGCGGCTAGGTGGCGCAGTAAGAGCGTCAGCCCCGGAGTTGGGAGGACCAGGGATTGGTTCCGGCCTCAGTTACTTAGCACCCACACATAAATAACTAGCCATGTAACCTTGAGCAAGTTACTTAACCCCAATTACTTAAAAAATAAATAAAAATAGAATACTTTGTAAAGAATAATTGGTTTTGCTATTATAAAACATGCACAGTCTAGACAGCATAAAGATGATGCTACAGGTCAAATAACTGGACATGGTTAGAGAGGCAGCCAGTAAAAATAGACTTGAATTTTTCTCTGGTCCAACAAGGGAATTACACTTTTGAACTTAGCCTGATAAGCATCATATTCTATTTAAAAGAGAAACTTAGCTCCAATATTAAAGCAGTATCTCAAAGATTATAATTTGTTACTTGTACATGGTTACATAGAAAGAAAATAATAAAGGAGGTTCTCAAACACAACTTAAGATTTTGTAAGTGAAATAAAAATCTAACCCATCCCACAAACCAAAAAAATCACTTGGCACACTGGTCTATAGAATAGGGTGTTAAAGAAGCATAGGGACTAAAAGAAAACCTTTGCATTATAATTAAATATTTTCAGATTTTTCCTAGGAATTGTAAAGCTTAAAAAATTATTATATCAATCCAACACTGAGAGTAATTAGGAACTATTTTCCCAATTCATTTATGAGGTACAGCATTAATAGCTCCTCGTTCCTCTTATTTCTCCCATGTCTTCTATTGTTAACTGGTTTAGGGAATGAAATGACATTTTATAATGTTAGCACTTCTTTTCAAGAGAATAAAAATGTTGAGAAGAATTATAAATTGCCTTTTCAATTAGGGGCTAATCTCATTTTCTGAATAATATGTGTCCATGATTATCAATCGCAACCATTTCATACTTGTTTATAATGTTTATTTTAGTGATGGATATGGTCGTTATTTTAGTGTCACAGGAATCCTCAAATACCCATTCATATAAAAAGTCCATTTCATTTTTTATAATGAGCATCTAATTTTCCCCCATTGCTCAAGGGTGAATAGACTCTCTGTTGTATTGTACCGAATTATAAAGAATACTTTATAAAGAATACTGGGAAATCTGGGAACTATTTTATGTCCATTCATCAGTTCCTTGCCAATCAAACTATATGTTTTCTATTTAAAATCAAGTTGATTTTAGCCACAGTACCATTTTCCCCTCCTCCACCCTTCCTCTGTTCCATGAATATAAAGGATATATGACAGTGCCTTGGGTTACCAATCAAATGAGCCAGGAAATAGGATTCTGCTATTCTAATGTATGTTTTCTGCTTAATTCAGGAAAGCCAGCTTGTTGCTGGTTTTCAGGCAGAGCCAATTAAACTACAGCCCCCTTCCCTGCCCTCTTCTTTCCCTCATTCAACAATTATAATATGTATCTCTACAATTCAGGTAATATTTTCATAGGAGCAACCAATAGAGCAGAAGAGGAAATCTTCTCTTTGTTGGTAACAGAAAAGGCAATGACAATACACAGCCTAGGATAGGTGTCTTAGCCCATCATCCATGTGGATGCACAAATGCAATTGCAATGATTAGAAGTGCCAGCAAAAAAGATGCATTTGGTTAAGCCTGAGGATTGTATGAAAGCAATTAGGGATCTCACTAAAAAGTGATATGTGTTGCAAGGGAAAAATAGAAGAGAACAATACCATCCAGGAAGGAAAATATCAAATCAGAGACCACTGCTTAAAGGTAGTTGAGTGGATCTAGTTTGTCATTCAAAATAGTTATTATGAAAATGACCATTGTGGATAAGTTCTTTTGCAAGGAGGTTAGTAAATTGATTTTTCCAATTATGTTTTTAATTGAAAATAATTCTTTACTCTCAAATGAGGTAGTATTTGTAAAGTGCTTAGCACAATATCTGACACATAATAAGTGCACACTAAGTACTTATTCCCTTCCTCTTTCTTCCTATTCTTTTTATAGTGAAATGAGATGAGCCTTTTCTCTCCTTACCCCAAGAAAAAAACAATTCCCTAGAAGACAATCTATATCTTCATATTTTCACAATGTCTTCTGAATTTGCCTAAATTTCCCACATCCAAAGTGATTGCGAATGCAAAAAAGTGTTCATATTATTTTCATGATAAACATAGCCACTTTTGAATTTTATCCCTTTGCTTAAAATATAGACCTACCTAGGCAATGACCATTCAGTATGCTTCTGATGAAGAGATGTCCTTTACAAGTCAGACCTGTAGCCATAGTCATATATTAAATATCATGGGGTCCTCAGCAGATAGGATGCCATGCGATACTTAGTTTTTTAGGACTTGAACTAACAAAAAGAAATTACTTCTGCTAGCACAATGAATGATTTTCTCATTTCACCATGTTTACTGCAAACAATAACAACAAGAATCTAGTATTAGTAAATACTAATGAATGGAATGAATTTATGTATTTAGGAAATCCCATGTGCCTTTTTCTTTTTCTTTCTAGTGCTATTTACTTTTATTCCCCATAATCCCATCATCATCAAACTAAAAGGTGTTTCTAGAGTTGCTCTTTGAATATGGAAATGATAAGTAATCTTAAAGAGACTGTTCAACCAACTGAATAACAAGTATCAAGTTACATACTTATTCTCTATGAGAATAGAGGATAGTTATAATGGTAGTATCTGCTCTATAATGAATTATCTATTTGAAGTGAATTTGTCATTCTTAATGTGATGGTACAATTTTGTACAAATTCCTTAGGTTTACCTATTTCAAAATATGTGAACTGGTTAGGTGGATGGGCACAAGAGGAGGGTTGAATTTGATTTAAAAAAAAAGAATAAAATCTGATTATCAATCTGAAACAACTGAAAGCAGTCAATTGCTTTAAAAATAAATGTTCACAGGAAAGAACCTGTAAATCTTGAGTCCTCATGAGTTCTCAAAAATACCTTCAAAGACTCTTCACATTTATTTTCTAGAGGCCTTTGTAATGTAATAGCCCAGGTGAAAAGTACTGGTGTGCAAGAAATTGAGTGCTGAATTAGCAGAGAGAAGGAAAAATATGCTAGCGATATGGAAGTAAAATTGACAAGACTTGGCAACTGATTGTCAGAGACAGGGAGCAGTCTAGGATGGCTCTGAGGTCACATGATTGAAAGAATCATGGAATCATAGCTTCACAGATTTAGAGTTGGATAAGAGCTCAAGGATTATGTAGTCCAATGACCTTATTTTAAAGATTAAGAAAACTGAGGCCTACAGAAGTTAAATGACTTGCCCAAAGTCACACAAGTAGTAAATGACAGAATCAAAATTGGAATCCAGGGCCTTTGACTCCCAACACATTTTTCCCTGCACCATGCTATTTCTGGTGCTTTCAGCAGAAAAAGGCAAGTTAGGAAGTGAAAAGGTTTTTTGTTGTTTGTTTGGTTGGTTGGGGTTTTTTTGGGAGGAGAAGATATTTCTGGATTTGATAAAATTTAGGGCTTCTCTTCAGAGAGTTGTCCATTGAAACTGAAACTCAAGAGAGAAATGAGGACTGATTATGTAGAAGTGGAAGTTTTCCACATAGGAAAACTAGATGAATTCATAAGAATTAATGAGATCATTAAGAGTGTATAAAGAATAGCGGAGAGGTCCTACTAAGAGTATACCAATCCATAGAGGGAAGACATGGATTATGATCTTGCAAAGAAGACTTAAGAATTGGTCAGATAGGAGGGAAACTAAAATAGATCAGTGTAATTAAAATCTGAAGTATACAAAAGAGGGACTGTTTTGGCATTGGTGCCAAATGCTTTAGGGAGGTCAAGAAGGTTATGGATGAAGAAAATGCTATCAGATTTAGCCATCCATGAATCATTATTGACCTTGGAGAGAGCACTTGCAGGTCAGAATAGCAATTTCCCTTTTTGATTTCTCCATGTTTTGAAGAATTAACTTATCATTAAGGCAAGGCAAGAATTTATCTATTTTTAGCAGTTCAGATAATAGAAATCCTCTATTACTAATATATCTTGGTTCTGTTCCAGCTTTGAAAACTACTTCCAGAGCTCATCAAGCATTTTCTCCTTCTGGCCAGGTGTTCTTCTATTTCTCCCTCCAATGAGCTTCTCTTTAATATTCCTTCAACATGCTTCTACACTGGCGAACTTACTTAAAGTAATATATTTTCTTCACAAACAACATCATGCTTTTTGAACAAGATGTACCACTTCATTGCCGAATTTCTATCATGAGTCACACCCCACAAGCCTCACTGATACCTATCTGGTTTACTATACTTCATAGTTATCACGGAGACTTGGTGAGGTATGGCGTATTTCCGTCGCTTTAAGAAAGAAGACTTTTTTTTAGACTGCAAAGAAAAGGCAAGTGTTCCACAGACAAAGACTATTAAAAGAAAAATGGCTCATAAGTATTTAGAAGACTTTTACGGTTCATTCATAAAAGATCTCAATGAGGAAAGACATGGAAATTCATCTAAAGCAACTAAGATGTCTCCACAAAGAGCTCTCTGATGAATTCAGATTTAATGTGTACATAAAGTGGAAAGAGGGACATAAAATTAAAGATGAATATCAAACAGGCACCAGTCTGTTGGAGAACTATTACAAAAGCAAAAACACAGAATCACCTAAAGATTTTGAAGAATAACAAGGAAAACAGACAAAAAAAATACAAAATCTGTTTGGAATTTGAAGAGAAAAAAAGAAAACCAGAAATTATTATCTAACTTTCTGAGGTATTGTAGTATAGTAAAGAGAGCACTGGGGGCGGCTAGGTGGCGCAGTGAGTAGAGCGTCGGCCCTGGAGTCAGAAGGACCTGAGTTCAGATCCGGCCTCAGACACTTAACGCACACACAAACAAAAACCTAGCCGTGTGACCTTGGGCAAGTTACTTAACCCCAATTGCCCTCCAAAAAGCAAAAAAAAAAAAAAAGCACTAAATGAGAAGTCAGGAAATTAGAATATACAATGTAGACTCTCTCCAAAGAAGTAGAGGCTCAGAAAAAGAAAAGAAACTATTTGGAAATCTAAAAATAAATATATAGAAGTGGATGAAAATTTGGCGGAAAAGAATCAAAAGATAATTTTAAACCAACAAGAGAATTCTCTATAAACCAAAATGACTGACCTTGAAGAAAGGATGTGTGCACAGACACCTTAAGGATCATAGGTTTTCCCAGAAGAACATGATATATAGCAAACTTTATTGCCATGCTGCATGAAATAATGCAAGAAAATGGTTAAGAATAGATGGTAAAGTACTGATTGCTTGAATCCACAGATCCTGGGGTAGGGAGAAAGAATAAGAGAATAGAGAGAGCCCATGCTTAAAACATGAGAAATATTATGGTGAGATTGATAGAACACTGGACTACAGAGTCAGGAGTGCCTGGGTTCAACTTCTATCTCAGAAACCCTAGGCAAGCCTCTTAACCTTTCTGTGCCTCAGTGCAGAGGAATAATTAGGGGAATTAAAGGGGTATCATTAAACGCAGTGGCTGATAAAGTCCCTTCTAGTTCTAGATCTACAAGCCAAAGAATGTATGAACCCAAAGAGATGTATGTCCCTATTTATCACAAAGAAGAAATGAGTAGTGAGGCAATATGTTGTAGTGGGAAGAATTCTAGTTTTAAAGTCAGAAGACCAGCATTCAAATCCTGGCTCTGTCTTATGTGGTTTTGGTTATTACTCTTGGCCTCAGTTCCACAATTGTAAAATGAGGAATTTGGACTAAATGATCTCAAAGGCCCATTCTAATTCTAAATCAATTGCCATCAATTAATGATTGACGAAGTTTAGATTTTGAGTCGAAGAACAGAATTCACAACAGTCTCTAGCGGGATAAAAACAAAGAAGAGTCCAAAGAGTTCAAATGAGAGGTTCTTAGTAAAAGGCTCCTCAAAAGAATATTCTCTAACCTTAAATGTTGCGAAGGTGGAGAGGAATGATTTTGAACCATACACTCATCTGGGCAAGGAAATAAAAGTCAAGCAATATGTAGGGTACAAATAAATAAAACAAAAGAAAGGAAATTAATAATTTTAGTAAATTCAAACATCTTGGGATAGACAGGTAAACAGGACTTGCATGATAGGGTAAGACACCCTCTCAGAATAAACAACCATTAAAGTAGTATAATCAAAACTAATTTCAGGAAGAACGTTCTGATTTAGAGAAAGAAGGGTCAAAATAAATACAGAAAATATAAAGTTTAAAAAAATCCTAATAACAGTAACCTTAAACATGGATAGATTGAAGAATCCAATAAAATGACAGAATGAATAAGAACTAGAGCCAAAAAGTTATGTAGCATAAAGAAATGCATCTTAAAATAAAGATAGATACAGAATGAAAATGAGACTGGAACAAAATTCACTGTTCATTGTGTAATTATCAAAAAAGCAAAAAATTGTAATCATTATATCAGACAAAAGAATAATTAAAAAATACAAAGTAGGAAAAAAGCAACCTATAGTAATTATATTTTAAGAAATTATAGGTAAAGAAACAATATTAATATTCAACCTATTTATATCAAATGACAAAGTTATCTAAATTTACAAAGAAAAGGCTGAAAAAACTACAAAATGTTTATAGAAACAAAATCATTATAGGGAACTTTAAAATTTTTCTCTCACAAATGTGTAAAACTAATTTTTAAAAAAGCTTTTTAAAGGAACAAACTGTTCAAATTAGATATAAAAGACTATTTTCTGAATGAAAATATTAAATAACATACTTATTTCTCAGAGTCATGTGGTAATTTTACAAAAATAGGTAATATGGTAATATATAAAGACAATATAAATCTGTTCAAAAGGGCAAAAATATGAAGCAAATCCTTATAGATCATAATATTATTGTAACACAAAGAATACAAGCAAAAAGTACAGATTAAAATAGAGGCAATCATTATCCTAGATAATGTTCTTTGAATCAAATAAAAATCATGGAAAAAATAAGTAAACATGAAAGAGAATTCTGATGTTAAGATTCCACACAAAAATTATTGAATTTAGCTAGAGTCATGTTTAGAGGAAATAACCCTAAAAACATATATTAACCCTATACTATAAAAGATTAATGAAATTAATATTAAATTAGATAAACTGAAGAAAAGTAAAACAATGCAAAATAAACATAAAAAATTAAACAAAGTAAACACAAATGAAAATTTAGACAAATTTCTATAATAGGATGATTATAAAATAATTAAATGACAAAAAAATCATTCTTTGAAAAAATAAACTTAGTTAATAAAAAATCCATAAACTTTTAAATAAGATAATTAAAATTGAGGAAAGTAAAATTAGCCAGATTAAAAAGAGATCGAGATCAATTCACAAAAGCAGAAAACCAAAGCATTATTAGAATTTGCTATCAAAATGATATGCTAGCAAAATCAAGAGAAAAAGAGAGAAAGAAAAAATTTAAAGAGAAAATTTTAAGAGAAAAACTTTAAAGAGAAAATTTTCTATACAAATGAAGAATGCTCAAATTAAAGGTCATGAAATAGAAATTTTAAGCAAGGCAATCACAGAAAATTAAATTGAACAAATCATAAAATAAATTTCAAAGAAAAATCTCCCAATTCTAATAGACTTCTAGATAAATCCCATAAAATGTAAAGAATAAGTAATACCCATGCTATATGCTTTATTCTTAGTAATTGAGACAGAAAAACGACTCCATTTTATGAGGTATATATGGTCCTTATACCTAAATTAAGTAGTGATAAAACAACGAAATATAGCCATTAACCAGTGATAGTAGTTTGAATATTGAAAAAAATAAATACATTTTTAACAAAACAACTCTAGCAATATATCTAAAAAAATTTTACCCTAACCACTTTGCATTTATACCAGGAATACAGAGGTGATTCAACATTAGTAAAACAATGAACATAGGCTTCTAAGGTCAAAGAACTAGAACTAAAAGAGATCTCAAGCCAATTAGTCCAGTATTCTCATTTTACAGATGAAGAAAATAAGATCCAGGGAGAGCACCTTTGCCCAAGGTCATTAATGTAGTAAATATTAGAGATAAGATTTTCTATCTTCTACTGTGTCTTGCTACCCAACATAAGGTTGTCAGATGAAATAGAATGCTGGATATTGAATAATGAAGATCTGTGTTCAAATCTTAGTGAATCAGACATTTTCTGCTTATGTGACTTTGAACAAATCACTCAGCAAGTCTTAAAGAATTATATAAATACTAGCTTTTTTTGTTATTGCTGTTGTTATACCATATGAATAAAATGTGTAAAAAGTTAATATCACAAAACTGGAGGAAAATTAGTGGAGATTGTTTTCATAATTCAGGAAATTATTACCTAAATAAGAGACAGAGTTGATAGCAGAAGATAACATAGTCAATTTTGATTAAAGTGACATTTTTTTTTTGCACAAACAAAATCAATATGATAAAAAGGAAATTCTTACCTGGTACAAAACCAAAAAGCTTTTTTATCAGATATCTCTGATATGTTTCTAGCAGCCAAGATATATTAGCAAATAAGACAAGTAATAATTTCCCAATGGATAACTGGCCAAAGAAAAAAAATTAAAGTTCTAATAAGAAATACAAACTCTTAAAACCTTATAAAAATCTGTAATGCCTCACTAATTGTAAGAGAAATGTAAATTAAAACCACTTTCAGACTTTTACCTCATATTCAACAAAATGTCAAAAGGCAAAATGTGGAAATAGTTCATGTTGGAAGAGTTGTAGGAAATCAAACACATTAATGTACTATTGGAGCTATGAGATAACCCAAACATTCCAGAAAACCACTTAGAATTATTGTAAAAAGTGACTAATTTACTTATCTTTTGACCCAGAGACCCCATTGTTAGGCATATATCCAAAGGATGTCAGAGGTAAAACAGTAAATCCTTTATACAACCAAATATTTATAGCAATTAGCCCTTTTTATGGTAGCAAAAATATTATAAACAAAGTACATGTTCTTGGATAGGAAATGGCTAAATCAATCTTGGCACAAGAATATAATGTGATATGAAAGCAAAAAGCACTTGTAAAACTGGAAAAAAATTAAAATTTGAAAACCAACAACAGTTTAAAACATATGGAGTGATGATGTCTAAAGTCAATCGACAAATACTTAATTACTTGTTTTGTTCTTGGTATTGTGCTAAAGATGGAAGATATTAAAAAAAAGGGAGAGGGGACACCCTTTTTTGTAGATCTTAATTTCCTTATAAGATCCCTTCTATCAGGGAATCTCTAGAAACACAATGAGACAAACACCAGGCATGAAATTGAATTGGGTCCTTTGTTGACCATTTAATAATTCTGTGACGATGGGCATGTCACTTCCTTTCTCTGTGCCTTAGACACCTTATCTGTAAAATGGGGATAAATAATACCTCTACTCCTATATTTGGATTCACAAATTTTTAAAGGAAAAATTTTGCCAAATTTTAAAAGCCCTACATTAATTTGAACTATTATTGTAAAATCTATCTCGGGAATAAAACTGCTTTGAGTTAAAACAACGTTAAAAATGAGAATATAAAAGGACTATTTAGCCCCTATTTTATTTGCCTTTTCCATGGGGGAGGAAGATCTTCAATATGGAATGAGGAGGTTGGAAAAGAATTGAGGACCAAGATAGAAATCTATTGGTCTGAGTCTTACTGTTATCCCTTCCTTTAGCTATCTTGTCAAACCTATCTTTGACAAACCACAATCTTGGGTTTTCATTTCCTCATCTATAAAATCATGGTAGGGTAGTTATAGGGAACATAGGATCTCTACAAGCTCCTTTTAGAGCTAAAATACTATGATTCTATAAGCTTTCCCTGACCTTCCTCACCCCTTATTTTTAGTACCGATACCGATGAATTCATTGATATATAGAGATCAGATGAGGCTTTTCCTCTATCAATCCACACGGCATCTTCTTTGCAAATTAAGAGTTTTGAAGTGCATGCCCTAGCACACTGAGGTATAAGTTATTTGACCTGGGTAACATAGCCAGTACATCTCAAAAATATAACTTGAACCTACATCTTACTGCTTCAGAAGCAGGATCCCTATGACCGTGACATCATACTACTATCTCTCTCTCTGATCATACCTACCATTGATATTTTCTTCATTTGTATAGACATCTTATAGTAGCCTATAAAAGCTGAATACCATTTATATCCCCAGGACACCTGGCAAAGTATTTTGCACATAGTGGGCCCTCATTAAAATGTTTGATGAATCAATTAAACTAATTGGAGCAGATCAGTGGGGAATTGTAAGAAACTTTAGAAAGAGGATGAATGTCTCACAAATCAATTACAAAACAAATAAGAGCTTTTTTGTTAGAAGTCATTAAAGGAGAATCACCAGAAAAAGAAAGCAAGCAAAATAATGTCTAAGTCATATGACTGAGAAAAAAAGGAGTAAAATGAAAAAAAAAATCAAACATGAAAACAAAACCAAAAAAAAGGGGGGACCTTTATTTGTCACAAATATCTATGTTGGTAGAACTGAAATTTAAGAATATATAAGAAAGGACTGTTTAATCATGTGAATTTAGCCTGTATTCAAGCTTTCTCTGAATTTTAAATAATTCAGATGTTTATTCTTTCAGATATTTATACCAGAAAGTGGTGTTTGAAAGAGATAATTATTTTCTTTTATTAAACAAATGTACTTGAAAGCTACCCTAGAAGGTAATGTCATCATGAGTATTGGTAATCTATTTCATCTCTCTTGGGTCAATTTCTTTATCTGTCCAAGATAGGAATTCAATGAATGCTCTCTGGTCATTCTGTGGATCTGTCAAGTCTGCCCTCTATTTTTTTTTTTATAATCCTGAGAGCTTCAGTGCCCCAGATGTAGTAAGCACTAAAGAAATGCTTATTGATTGATCAATTTGTTGAAACATATTTCCTTTGCCATACATTGGCAATAAGAGAATCTTTTAACTACTGGAGTCCTCTATAAGAATAGGGTAAATGAAATATATAGTGAATGTGAAAATAAACTTAAATTAAGGTAGGCATATTTTAGTAAATACTTAACCACTAGCTCTCTGAAAAACAAAACACTCATCCTGCACTTTTAAATTTAATCTGCGTTAATAACATTTTCTCTATCATGCTCCTAAGACTGTATACATAACAAAAACAATAAATCAAGCCCTGATTTTTAGCATTTGCTAGTTTCTGAGGTATAAATGGTCATACTGAAAGCATAATGATTTCCTAAGCCAGGCCAAACTGGCTCCATCACACCCGCTCTTAAAGGTAACAGTAATACCTTTACTGTTAGGTATTATTTACTGTTGGGGGGTAGGGGAGAAGAAGAGGGTCTTGCCCATAACTGATCACGAGGAAGAGGCACACAAGGTGTGGTGAACAAAGTTTTTAAACCCTAACACAGCAGGGTCATATTTCCCCCATTGTCCCTCACTCCCAATGTTTGGGGGAGTGAGCTCGGACTGTCCCTGACTCCTACTGGCTGGGAGGAGGGACCCACAGAGGCAGGAAAACATACAAAGGACTGAAAGTGGGGGGTCAAAAGACTCCGGAAAGAGCTTGCTGCTGCTTGACAGCAGTAATTGGAAGGGGGGGTGAAGTTAACAATCCAAAACTGCCTGAGAAGTTTTCATTTCCCCAGACACGTGTCAGATTCTGAATTCAAACTTAGTCTTTCCCTAACTCTGAGTATGGCCCAGAAAGAAACAATCAATTCAGTCACCTAACCCTAGAAAATCTAACGCTGAGATCACCTCAATTTCAAATATTTCACTAATTTTTTTAGTGAATATATTATTAATATTACTTAAGGTTAGTGAGGCCTACTACGGTGAATGAGAATTCTTGATATTTTGGTCAAATTTCTGACTCCTTCATGTTCTAGTGTTATGAAACAAGGATTAGTGTAATAATAAATTATTTATCAATCTTTTATGGACACTGTTAAGCATAAACAACTCAAACTATTAAAACTCCCGTGCATACTTGAGTATTAGAGCAAATATGTATGTACATATATTTACAAGTATATACATGCAGGTATGTGTGTGTGTGTGTTTGTGTGTGTGTATACATATGCAAAGCTTTAGTATAGCAGAATTAGAGTTTCACCCAAGGAGTTGAGGTTTCTGCTTTCTTGCTCCAGAGAATTATAGGTCTTTTTCTTCAGCTTTCTTCTTCTAGCAGCCTTCTAAAATAAGATGTAAGGAGGACTTTTACCCCTTTTATGCTATGATTCCAATATGTTCTCCTACAAATTACATCATCTTATATCTTGATTGGATCTTGGAGATCATCTGATATAATATGCTCGTTTTAGAATTGAGCAAACTGAAGACTAGATAAAGTTCGATAACTCATATATAATCACGTAAGTAGTGAGGGAGTGACAGAGTCATGACAAGAGCCCTTCTTTATTGGAGTTGGGGACCTTTCTAACTCTTTAATACATTTTTTTAAATCTTGAGAGATACTTCAAAATTAATTCTTTTAAAATCTGGTTTTCTTATATTTTCCAGCATTATTCTTTGAATTTATAGAGGAAGTGGGGGACAGTGTTTCATTCTACAGTTATTACCTTTTTTCTGCATTAAAATTATGACCCAAATTCCCCTTGGTATTTTTTTTAACTTATACCTGTACAATGAATGATGAAAAAATACCTTTCATAGTGAGTCACTATACATTTGGGATTGGGATTCTGCTTATTTGGTTGTGTGTTGAATGACTTATTAAGCATAATCAAACTCTAAAATATGAAAAATTAGATAATCTGCCTAAGGATGAGTGAAAGTTATATGTATACACTCTATAGCTGAGAATGTCTGTGAGCCAACATGTACCAATTAAAAGGTTTGGACTTCTGAAATTCACATTATAATTCTAATACTAAATAGAAGGCCCCTTAAGGCTCTAAATCATAGATTAATTGTTGTTTTCTACCAGTATCACATTGAGAGTGAAATTATTTATGCATATCTTCATTTCCATTCAAATTTGGAAATACAATTATAATTTTATTCCTGTCTATGGAGAATATATATGTGTTTCTGTATATATCTGTTTTTAGAGTTGGATGCTAAATCTCATATGCTTCAATACCTTACAGTCTCTAATTTCATGAAGATGGGTCCTTTCTTCACTGATACTGACTGATCATAGCTCCCCTATGAATTAATGTCTTCAGAAGTTACCATAGCCCAAAACACAATCACTCCATGCCCAAATTGGAATTTTTTTACCTAAATTTAATTACCCTAAGCCTCAGACATACAGTTCCTCACCTTTCCTATTTTGTTCAGCCTTCATGTTTTATACTGCTAGAATAACCATTGAAAATCCAGGGTCACCTCCATGCCATTATAGATAAAGATTTTATTGGAGGAAATCATCAACACACACAACGTAAAGGTTTTTGATTATACTTTTCTCTTCATATGATTTATCTTTGTCATCCGGCCTAGTAGATATAACTCTGCTTTTGGAGTTGGAGGATCAAGATCATGCTATTTACTATATGTGTAAACTTGCACAAGTCATTTAATCTCTTGGTGTCAGATTCCTCATCTTTAAATGAGGGAATTGGACTAAATGTTCCCTAAGTTCCCTTATACCTCCAAATCTGTGAATCTAAACCCTGTTCTGTTGAAAGGGACTCTGTTGACTCATATTTTGTTGTTTATTTGTTTCAGTCATGTCTCTTTGTGATCCCATTTAGGATTTTCTTGGCAAAATAGTTTGCCATTTCCTTTTCCAGCTCATTTATAGATGAGGAACTGAGGCAAACAGGGCTAAATGATTTGTTCAGGGTCACAAACTGTGTATTAGGACAGGTTTGAGCTCATCAAGATAAGTCTTCTTGATTCCAATCCCAGTGTCCTATCCACTGTGCCACCTAGCTGCCCTTGACTCATATTCAGGACATTCCAAAACTGAGAAATTTTCCTCCTGAGCAAATGTCTGAAAATTCCTAATAATCACACCTGGAAAATTATCTGATTTCAGATCAGTCACAGGTCTTTAGGAAGGTTTGTTCAGTTTAAGATCCAACTCTGAATATTAAGTCCATTCAAAAGCGGACCTTAGGGGCGGCTAAGTGGCACAGTGAGTAAGAGCACCGGCCTCGGAGTTGGGATGACCCGGGATCGAAACCGGCCTCAGAAATCAGAAAATGAGCACCCACACATAAATGATGACTAGCCGTGTAACCTTGAGCAAGTTACTTAACCCCAATTGCTTTAAAAAATATATATATATATGTATATATATACATATATATATGTATATATATACATACAATTAATATGCCATTAGGGGCGGCTAGGTGGCGCAGTGAGTAGAGCGTCAGCCCTGTTGTCAGAAGGACCTGAGTTTGGATCCGGCCTCAGACACTTAATGCACACACAAACAGAAACCTAGTCATGTGACCTTGGGCAAGTTACTTAACCCCAATTGTCCTCCAAAAAGCAAAAAAAAAAAAGTGGACCTTAGAAAATCAACATTTGAACTTGTTCCTTGGACTTGGCAGCTTTCATATTTGGTTAAATGTTCTGAAAAAAAAAATGAAAAGTAGACTAAAAGTGGAAGACATTTGAATTTGTCCAATTTGAAATAAATGTTATGACATAATTATATTTTATATTTTATGATTGCATAGGATCACCAATCTAGAGTCCAAAGCAACCTTAGAGGTTATAAGATCCTACATCTAAAACTAGAAAAGACCTGATTGGCCATGTCCTCCATCTCCCTCACTGGGGAGACTAAGGGATGTTAAGTTGTAGCAACAAGCACCCTACCATACCCAGAATATCTGTTAGTATAGGTTCTTAGATCTGCTTTTCTAAAGGAAAGCAACTCAAAATGGGTTAACAATCTTACTTTAATCAATGAAACATATATCATTTACCTAGTTCAGTGGAAAAAGTCAGCACCCTGAACTTCAGAGAATACAAACAAGTTATAAGCAGAAGGTATAAGCAGAGAAACATCAGCAGACAGGCTTCCAGCTGTCTGACCATTACATCCATACCTAGTCAGTTACCAGAGAAGGAAGCACATAATCTGGATTTTTAAAGCCAGGGGGCTCAACTGCTGCCCAGAGTCTCATCTGGTCAAATCACACAACTCTTCTCAAAGTGAGCCCCAAAGCAGAGCCCCACATCAGCGATTATATAGCCTTCTCCTGGCTCAGAGAATGTCACAACCCTCTTGACCCACCGCCCAATCACAGAGTAACAAGGTGTGGACATTCCTCAAAAACAAGCCTCTAGCCACAGGCTCCATGTGACCACATTTAGCCTATTAGGGGGGCAGAGTATATTTTCAAATTAGGGAAGGTTCTCTGAGTCACTTAAGCCTATCAAAGGGCCAAGGGACAGGCAACATCTTCAGATTCTCATTCCCATAAGTGGCTGCCCAAGATCACATAGGTAGAAAGTGTCAGAGGTGAGATTTAAACCAAGGACTGAGATTCCCAGTTCAGACCTCTTTCTACTGTACTACATCGTTCTACTTTAGGTAGATTTGCAGTAACCCAAATGCATGGTTGAACGCCAGTGGGATTCTTTTGGTTCCATTTGGTTCACTTTCAGATTAATTCAAAAGGCATCTTTTTTTTATAGTTGAGATAGAGAGTGGGGTGGGTAAGAAGGGAGGAAGTTTGGTTTTAAAATGGAGAAATGTTTCTCAAATGTGAAGGGTGCTGAGATCCTCCAGCTTCTTAAGTAATGATTTATAGAAGTATTTCCAGGACCCTGTTCATCATCAAAGATCTAAGAAGAAAAAAATCAAATGAATTTAGAAGATTTAATAAATGAGTTCTGTAGGAATGTATTCACCCATCTGCAAACCCCAGGTCAGGTGCTCAACTGAGTATGGAGTGATGAAAAGGTGAAAGAAGAAAGGACATTCATCCTGCCAGTGAAAAAGAAAAATGAATAGGCTGTAGTTACTTTTAGCCTTCGTCCCTCTGGACACAGTTCTTTAGAGAGGCTAGTTGTTTTTGCACGTTGGAACTGACTTATTATTGTGATTGCTAGTCAAAAAGGATGACTTGTCTTTAAAAATCAGTTATCTTTCAGTAATTATCCCATTCTACTTTATAATAATGAGCATATTTCTTGGATTTCCTTGGTCATAAGTTAGAAATACAGAGTCGATAGCTCTTCTTATGCGGCATTTGTCAGTGACAAATTCATTGAGGAAATCGATTATTTTGCCCTTGTATTGGCTGTTGGTCTTATGACCACAGATGGCAATGGGGATATTTGCATTTCCATTTTTCAAACACTGCATTTGATAGCTGCCTTTCCACTCGTTAGCTTTCATAATGTAAGTGTTTTTGGCTAGAAGCTCAATTCAGGAGATAGTAAGTGTGGTCTGTAACCTTTCTTTCCCTTACTTATAAAATGAGACATATGGTACTGATTTTTATTTAATGAAGAACGTGTCAGGAAGAATGATGTAGAAGTAATAAAGTTCTTTATGTGGCTTGAAAGGAAATTTATATTCATCTATTTGGATTTTGTCAGTTGAAAAGGCATGTTTATTGTGGTTGTTGTTCAGTTGTGTCTGACTCTTCATGACCACATTTAGGGTTTTCTTGGCAAAAAATACTGGATTGATTTGGCATTTCCCTCTCCAGTTCATTTCCCAAATGAGGAATCTGAGGAAAACAGGCTTAAGTAACTTGACCAGGGTCACACAGCTAATAGCTATGGTTGGATTTAAACTCAAGTCTTTCTTACTCCATGCCAGGGACTCTATCCACTGTGCCACCTAGTGGCTCCAAATGGGATAAAGATAATCGTGATACTTGCTTTGATTTATATAGATCTTTGTTATTTATAAAACATTTTCCTCACCAAAATCCTGTGAAGTCTGAGGACTTCAATGGATCAGTACTCTTACCAATAGTGATATTCCATCCAACCACCAGGATTGCAACTCCCACATGTCTGTGTCCTCCCACGTAGATATCTCCATGGATACCTCCCTAGCTCTTTTGATTAAGGATCATTCTCTTTAAGCATTACATGAGGGACAAGGTAGCTCTCAGGCTATACATATGTTTTTCCTCATTCTCATTATATTATTAACCCAGCTTCTCCAATCTCCTATTTCCAGAGGATATCTTTTATGGCACTTGTGGCAGCATGCTGTGGTTATATCCACTCTCAGTATCCCCATTGCCCTTTAGGTCACAACAATATTTACACATCAGAGATTGTAATGTTCCCTGCTTAACAGCCCAAGTGTAACACTGGAAGGATATTGTTAAATGATTGTGTGTGTGTGCGTGTGTCAGACTGATACAGACATAGACACAGATACAGAGGCAAACAACAGTTTTGAGAAGGTTAAAAGTTCCTTTCAATTTCCTGAAAGCAATCTAGAACTCTCTTCCTTTTAATTCCAAACCCAGCTCATTGATCATCTGGAGTGCTGATCTAAAAACAGATATAGTGATGAACTAACTTAGTGAATTGTCCTGTTTACTAGTGTGCAACAGACTTCATTTGCTTTTCCCTTCATGCACTCTTAAGCTGATCTCTTTTAAGTGTTGTGTCTTTATCTGAGGATGTCTTCTAGTATGCTGGAAATGACGAAATTAGCACAGTCACTGACAAATAGGAAAACCACAAGATTTACAGAGAATGCTTCTTCTGTTTCAGCTCTGTGCTGAACATCCTCCATGGCAGGGCAAATAGCTTTGGTGAGCATACATCTCCCTGTTTCATGCCTCTTTTGATATTTGATCAGCTTTGAATGTCTACCTCTTACTGCAGTTAAGTGTTCTAATCAAATAAAACCCCACTCTTCTAAGAGTAATTGAAAGATGGGGACTCATCAAGATAGTACGTGTAATATATTATCACTGTAGCTGGGAATCAGTCTTCATTCAGAATTCTGTAAAATGTCCATTCATATATTTTAAAGGCCCAGAGTAGTTCTGATGTATTAGTGGACATGACCATCAGTAAAAACCATAAAAAATATGCCTATTTGACCCAGTTCTCTACTTTTCAGAAACTACATATTCCTGGATTTTTTATTTGATGTTTTTTGACTATTGATCATTATAATAATCAGGTCATTCCTGATGTTTAGGGTTTAGCTTCTCATGAATCCTTTACGAAAATGTCTATGTGTTTATATTAAAACCTTAATAAGCTTTGTGTCTTATTATGTTTGAGGGTTTAAACTTTTAAACTATTGCTGCTGCTTCTTTTGAGACCTATCTCTCCATATTCCATATGTAATTGTGTATATGTAAAGTTACACACGTATAATTATGTCACACCCATAAAATTCTTAATGGGAAGTACTGAGTTCATGACAAAGGAGACTGGTATTTATGGTAAGCCCCCTTTACTCTCAAATGTATCTATAAACTCATTGCTTTAGATGTTCTTCCTAATTATACTGAGCAAAATCCAAAAATGACCACCTATCCTGTATGACTCTTGTCCTTGTCTTTTCATCAGTTCATCATACAAGAACCACCAAATGTTCTAGAGTTCTTCTTTGATTTCTTCTCACATTGCAAGGGAGGCAGTGGCTTTAGCTGTCCATCTTTTGTGCCTGGAAGAAGCCTACATGGCTTACTCATCTTTTCTTTCTAGCATATGTTTCCTAGAGAACATATTTCACTCCTGTTCTCCTCATTTTCTCAACCAGTTTACACCATCTTCCTTTAAGAAGAGTTGGGACTCTAGGTAGTTGGTAACTAGCTCTGAAATGTCCAAGGGTGACCTGCTTGTTCCTTTAATTTTTCAAAGATAAACGATAGAGGAGAATTTTTTATCAGAGAACTTATTTTCTTGCTTTTACTTGTCATCTAAGTTGACTCAAATGCCATTTGCCAAATGCCATTAAGGTGGCTCTGAGGGGTTGCATTTTGTTTTAAGAAAGAATTGCTCTCTCTGTGGTCAGACACAGATAAAAGTACAGATCTCACTCTCAGACATGATCCTCTTGACTAAAGATAGGTCAGCTCTCATCAGTGACTTGTAAACCCTGACAATTTGACTAGCTCAGGAATGAATTTGTCTAGTGCCATAGAGATTCAAAATATGTAGAGACTGAAAAGGAACTTTCTGCCCTAATCAGTATGTAGGGAGTTGACCCAGAAGGAAGCAAACAGATTTATGACACAGAAAAAAGAAGCCCAACTATCAGATGCTGCAAGGATACTTTCTTCAATAGAATAAGCATAATTGCTAATGATTATATAGTGCTTTAAGGGTCACAAAAGCACTTTACAAATATTATCATACTTGAGTGCCACAACACTAATATAGGTAATCCATTCCACTCCTATGCAAATAGACTCAGCAAAATACAGCTTGCCTTTGGTCCTGTCAATAGTAAATCTTAGAGGCAGGATTAAAACCCATTTCTCTCTTACCTTCCAATCTAGCAGACTTAGCAAACAGCATAGGATCATAGCTTTTGAACTGGAAGGGATTTCAGAAGACTGCTTTTGAGGCCCCTGACCCACAGAAAACAATAACAACAACAAAACCAATTACAAGTCACAATATGTCAAGAGCAATGTAGAAATTTTGTTTTGTATAAAAAAAGAAGAAAGATATGTTTCACTCATGCAATATTTTTTTTTTTAAGCAATTGGGGTTAAGTAACTTGCTCAAGGTTACACGGCTAGTCATTATTTATGCGTGGGTGCTCATTTTCTGAGGCCGGATCTGATCTCGGGTCATCCAAACTCCAAGGCCGGCGCTCTTACTCACTGCGCCTCCTAGCCGCCCCTTTAGGGCAATTGGGGTTAAGTAACTTGCCCAAGGTTACACAGCTAGGTTTTTGTTTGTGAGGATCAAGTGTCGGAGGCGGGCTCCGAACTCAGGTCCTTCTGATTCCAGGGCCGGCGCTCTATTCACTGCGCCACCTAGCCGCCCCACTCATGCAATATTTATATTAAGAACATGAGACATAAACTTCTGCTTACTACTATAATATTAGGAAGAAGAAAAATATTTTTAAATGATTATGAGTTAAGGGAGAGAGATATTGCACAGGAAAAAGGGCAAAGGAGAAGCCTACAATTATGTATTTCTAGCTCTGAAATTCTATAAACCTATTTATGACTCTCAAGTTTTTTCTTGAGTAATTAAGACAACCACCAGTAGCAATAGGGAGCTCAGGAGAAGTAGATTGAGCATCCAGTTTAAGTTTAAGTTTACTTTGCATATGGCATGCCCATTTTGTGATGTCCAGCAGGCAGTGAGAAATGAGTCTGAGATGTACATGAGTGGTGAGTGGTGGGTCTTGGAGATGTAGATTTAGGAATTATTCATACGCAGGTGATGATTGGAATCTCTGAGATCCATGAAAATGGATGACATCAGCAATGGAAAGAATAGAATGGGCAGATGAGAGCCACGGCAAAGAATTCTAGGGGATTTTTACTGTTAACAAGTGGAAAGAGGAAGAGGAGGTAGGAAAGCAATGGTTAGCAAACAGTAAGAGGAAAAGTAGGATATCAAACCAGTCAATCAGAAGGTGTTTATTAAATGACTATGTGCAGGGAAAAGCAATGTAGTGCAGAGTGAGAGACAGAGACAGAGAAGAAAAGAGAGAGACAGAGAGAGTTTCAGAAAGAAGAGATGATAAACAATGCAAAATACTATAAAAATAAGTTAAGGAAGAAGACTAAGACAAGTTCACTGGATTACAATAACTCAGATTTCTATAGTGCTTTTAGATTTAAACATGATTTTCTCACAAAAACCCCTCACAATAAGTGAAACAGTATTTAGTAAATTAACAAAAAAAAAAAAAAAGGAAACCAAACTGAGGCTCTGAAATAACTAAAGGATTTTCCTCGTGATTACACAGATAGTGAATACTGAAGCCAGGCAGGAAGGTGAAAAGGAAAAGTAGGATTTAGAATCAGACTATGTCATACCAGCCTCTTATGCCGTTTATAATGAACGAGCTGTATGATTTTGGGCAAATCACTTAACTTTTTTCTGCCTCAATTTCCTCATATGTAAAATGAAAATATGGAAGAAGATAGTTCACATCTATGATCTTATAAATCTGTGTCCTACACACTTGTTTTTTTTTCCTTTTTTAAAAATGTATTTATTTTAAACTTAAATACTGAAACTTAAACACTAAACACATTAATGCATCACACTTTCTATTAAATGGTAAAAGCCTGAAATCTGTCAGAATTTTCAGAGGAATATGGAGGGAAAGTAACTTTTCTTTTTGGCTTTTTGGAGGGGGGAAGGCAAGGTAATTGGGGTTAAGTGACTTGCCCAAGGTTACACGGCTAGTAAATGTTAAGTGTCTGAGGCGGATTTGAACTCAGGTCCTCCTGACTCCAGGGCCCATGCTCTGTTCACTGTGCCACCTAACCACCCCAAAAGTAACCTTTCTATTTAAATTTATGACAGTCATTTTTCCAGTTTGCTTGGGAAATTTGAGATTGCATCAAAAATGATGAGTTTAATTGTACATTATATTACAACAAGGGATCAATAGATAAGCATTTACTCAGTTCTTACTGTATTCCCAGCCCCACGATGAAAGATATAATAACGAAGATGAACTATCCCCAGCCATCAACATGATTACATTCTATTGGCAGAAACAATAGGTATATAAGTAAATAATTTTAAAATATATGCAAAGTAAACCCAAGCCACCTACAACCCACTCCTCTCACTGCAATAGCAGGTGAAAAGTATCATCCTTGTCTCTCTTTCCAATGAAGTGTCCTGTCACTGGAATCTAGCATTAACCTATGTTCTACCACAAGATTCGTTGTCTGCTTCTCTTTATGGTATCAACTTAGTAAGATCAAGGTCAGAGACTGCTTCTACTGTGATTAAGTGAGGCATCTACTGGAACGATGCTTTGTTTTGTTTTATCATTCACAGGGTTGTTATGAAGAAAGTACTATATAGCACCCGGAGTTATCATTTTAAAGATAATTTATTTTAAGAAAGAGGTCAGTTAATTTTTTATAAGAAAAAAATTTCACAGATCCAAATCATCCATTGTAAACTTCACCAAAAACAAAACTCATAGACAAAAATGACAGGAAGCAAGGAAAGAAACAAGCATTTATTTATTAAGCGTCTACCACGTGTCGGGCACTATACTAAATACTTTACAAATATTGTTTCATGCTATTATTTTCTTTCTTTTACATTAGAGGAAACCGAGGCAGATGGGGGTAAGTGACTTGCCCAGGGTAACACAGGTAATAAGTGTCTGGGGTTGGATTTAAACTCAGATCTCCCTCACTCACCACCCATCATTCTATCTACTATATTACCTAGCACTGGATGAGAAGTCACAGATAGGCTGCAATCTGCCTTGATGGGGATAGTACCCTCTCTGAGGAAAACCAAAATCCATTGAAGTACTCTCTGTGTGTGTGTGTGTGTGTGTGTGTGTGTGTGTGTGTAGTTAAGTGTGTTTTGTTCCCTCCCTTTTTTGTGGGAAAGAAGGAAATAATTGGCCATTTTCTCTTCTGGCCAAAAGCCCTATTTATTTAGGGAGATTCCTATTGCTTCCATCCCAGGACCCAAATTCAAGAAGTATTACAAAGAGTCAAAGTTGGCAATATTATATTTACCAGAGGTTGCATTTTCCATCTCTTAAAAGCTCAGTACTTTGGTCAGCACATTGTATTTTAACATTAAGAAGGATCTTAGCAATCTTTGTCTGGACCCTTCAACTTACAACTGAGGAAATGAAGGGCCAGAGAATTTAAATAACCTGTCCTAGATCACTGCTTGAATTAATACCAAAGATAGACCTAGATTATGGTCTCTTGATACCTCCCCTCCCCCACTTAATTTTCTATGATTATACCATGATGTCTCACTTTCCCTTACAATTCTTTGGAAATTCAGGTGACTTCTCCCCAGCAACCCATACCTTCATAATGTAGGATTGGCTATTTCCCACAGTGCATCTTTTCCCAGTGGGTAGAGTTTCACTGCAGTTTGCAAAAGAAAATGTGTAAACCATTAGTGCTTGAAAGGAAGCAAAACAAAACAAGAAACCAGTTATTACACTGTGTATGTATAAGGGCAAGGGTGAAAGAAGGTGGGTGGGCCAGTGGGGGCTGGAAGAGCTCTAGAAATAAACTACTTTAAGTGAATTCTTTTAGGCACAGGCTTTATGAGCCAATTTCATTAGTAGGATGAGTGACTCTGAGTAGCCATTTCCCATGCAATGCTAATGAGAACCTGACAGCAGAGATCCAAATTTAGATACTGATAATGGCTTTTTCCTGGCCTGCAGATATCTTAAATCAGCTGAATCTTGACTGAGTGAAGGATGAGAAAACTTCCTATATAGGCATTTGAATTTCTAGGGGCAAATTGCATGTTGTAGGCATTTATATGCCATGCTTCCTTTCCTGTTGCACAGAGAAGTTTAATATTGAGGCCAAGGACCACAGTTGCTTAGCACTTGTTGTTATGCAGTGGGGCCCTAGAACAAATTTCATCCCTAAAATTAATTATGAAATGTCAAGGAGACTTACAAAATTAATGAAAATGTTTCTTATCCTGAACTTAGATGGCAAAGGAGGGAAAAAGTGAGTTTGTAGGTGCTAGTTTATACATAGAGATTTCTAGGAAATATCCAGTTATGTCATTTTCAAATCACATTAGAAGAAAGAAATTCTCTTAGATTACTAGAAAGCTTGCAATATTTCCCAGAACCAAAATGGGAAAATAGAATGTAAATGAGGCATTGGAAGATATTTTGTATTGTTGCATAACTTATTTGAGTGCAGCTTAAGTTAGGTTGGAAATGTGTTGTGTGATTTGTTGTTGTTGTTGTTGTTGTTTTCTTTTTTCTTATGTCCTCTGTACTAAGAGGAGGCAGCATGGGATAATAGAAAGACCAGCAGCTAGCTAGGACTTAGAAAATCTGGCATCTCCCTAGTCCCAGCCCTGTCATTTACCAGCTATCTAAAGTTGGACAAGCCATAGTGAACATCTCTGCCCCTCACTTTCAATTTGCCAAATGAAGATTGGGCTTTCATTCAGGATTGCTGGGCTTGTTGCCTATGGTGCAGGAGGCCTAGAATTCCCAGAGTCCTGTCATCTGGCTGACTTTGCTCTAAATTTCCTGTCTGGGTCGAGACCATTGGGTGCTAGAACTTTACTCTTCAGCAGCTACATAGAAACACAAGAGGGTCTCTACTTAGCTTATATTATAAATTCAAAATGATTAACCAGATTTCTATAAAATGGAATAAAACCACAGCAAATATACATTTTTGAGTGAACTGAACCTGTAATATTCCTTGTATGGTAAATCTCTGCAAGCCTAAATTGAGAGGGAAATGAATGTATTGATGTTTCTCCTGCCCCAACCACCCTTTCTTTTGGAATATGGAACAAGGACATATTTGGAATTCAAAAAAATTAGAATGAAATTTAAAATATACATATATATTTATGTCATTAAATATTTATTGATTTTAACTTCTAATACCTTTAAATATCTGCCTTTTAGTGTCTCTATAAGCATTTGCTGTGCTAGGGTTATAAAAGAGTAATTTTAATAAATTGGACTTATCTTGGACTGTGTCCTAAAAAATTGAAAAGATACAATATTCCCTTAATATTCTTCAAAGCATCAAGAAAATACAAGATTTTTTATAATGATTTATTTACTTTTGACATTCTTTTAAAAAAGTTTTCAAGTTCAAATTCTCTCCATCTTTCTTGCCCCTTCCACCCACTGAGATGGCAAGAAATATATCAGTTATACATGTGAAATCACGTAAAATATATTTCTATATTACCCATGTTGCAAAAGGAAACATACTATAAAAAGCAAGAAGCATAAAGAAAGTGGAAAAAAATATGCTTCAGTCTGCTCCCAGTCCTCTCTAGGACTCTCTAGATAACATTTTTCCTCTTAACTCCTTTGGAATTGTCTTGATCATTGTCTTGATCAGACAGATAACTCTTTCATATTGAACATCGTTACAGCATTGCTGTTACTATGCACAATGTTCTCCTTGTACTGCTCATTTTACTCTCTATGAGCTCATATACAACTTTTATGGTTTTCCTGAAATCATCCTGCTCATCATTTCTTATAGCCCAATAGTCAATCACATTCCATAATTTGTTCAGCCATTTCCCAATTAATGGACATTCCCTCAATTTCTACTTCTTTATCACCCCATTAAGACCTGCTATAAATATATTTTACATATAGGTCCTTTTCCCTCTTTTTAAATTTTTTTTTATCTCTTTAGGGTACAGACCTAGTGGTAGTGTTACTGAGTCAAAGGGTATACATGGGTTTTTAGCTGTGTAGGCATAGTTCCAAATTGTTTTTAAGAATGATTGAACCAGTTCACAACTCCACCAACAGCACATTAAAATATCTTTTTTCCTCCATATCCCCTCCAGCACTTGTCATTTTCCTTTTCTGCCATGTTAGCCTATCTGATTGGTGTGAGGTAGTACTTCAGAGTTGTTTTCATTTGCATTTCTCTAATCAGTAGTGATTTAGAGCATTTTATTATGACTAATGAAAGTTTTAGTTTCTTGTTCTTAATACTACCTGTTGTTTTGTTTTGCATTGCTTTTATAAATTTGTCTCAGTTCCCTTTATATTTGAAAAACGAGGCCTTTATCAGAGAAACTTGCTGTAATTTCCCCCTCCCATTTCCTCCTTTCCTTCTAGTTTTGACTACAAAGAAAATACAGTATTAACAGTATGATTCAGCATCAACACCAGAAGCTAGGGATTTGAAACCATCTTTTGTAGGAAGCTAGAACTGATGTGTTACTGATGTAACTATAAGTGATGCTGTTGCTGAATCAGTTTTCCCTTAATAATCAGAGACAGCATGGGATAAAGGGCAGAGACACTGGATTCTAAAGTTAGAAAACCTGGATTCTAATTCTGACTTGACCATTTAATAGCAGTACAATCACATGGGATATTTATAAAAAGAATTTGGCACAATGCCTGAAACATAGTAGGGGTTTTACAAATGCTTTATTTCCACCGTGCTGCTCCCCCACCCCACTATAGTGTTGGGCAAATCATTTAACCCCTCAGTCTTGATTTTCTCACTTCTAAAATGGGGATAATAAAACCTGTCCTGTTTACCTCATAGAGATAAAGTAACAAACAAGATAATTTACATGAAAGCACATTGAAAACTATAAAATACCATACAAGTGTTAAAATACAACATTATACTATAAATTTCTTCAAGACTAATTTCTCCCCAATTTTAAGTGCCTGTTCACCCAGTTGGTTGTTAAGAAGTGTAAAAACATTATACCTGCTTCTCATTCTGGTGGTTTTGATCTTAGAGACCTTGCCAAGGGGGAAAAAAGATGAAAAGGGGATTAAAAGCTGCACTGGTTATATACCTTGGAACACTTCACTAATTTACAGGGAATATTACTAATAATTAATGAAGGTCCATGAGGGCATATAAGGTTGACTAGATTGTTGTATTTATTGTTGTTCTCCCAAGTATAAAGCTAGTGACTATCCTTTTACTTTAGATGTTGCAATAGGTTCAAACATGTTCAATTGTCTTGGAGATGCAAGCAATATAAGATTTTCATTGTGCATACTGTTACACTCAAATTTTTATACTTGTCCCTGACTCTTCTTTTTGCTTTAAATCATATTTACTGATATTTAAATAATAAAGTCATTTTTAACTCAACATTTAAAATATCTCTTGATTCTACCCCCTTCCTTTCTATTTCCAGAGTGACATTGTATAGATTTCTAGATATGGATTCAAAGAGGTCTGAGTTCAAATCCTGGCTGGACACTACAAGCCATGTGACCTGTGACAAGTCATCTTACCTGTCTAAACCCATTTCCTCACCTATAAATTAGGAGTAAACCTAGCTCATATGCCAAATTATAGTGAGAATCAACTTAAATAATGTATGAAAGGCATTTTATAAACCCTAATGTGTTTTATACATGTAGATCATCCTCATGGGTTCAGGTCATTTTTACCTCTGCTACATTACAGTCATAGCTTCCTGACTCCCTGCTTCCAGCATTTTTCCTCTCCAATCTATTATCCTCTGCCCCACTGCCATACCAATCTTTTTAAAACACTGGGGTTCATGTCCTTTTTTTGTGCTCAACTTTCAATGACTCTCAAAGTTCTACAGTATAAAACCCAGAATCCCTAGTATGACATTCAAGAAAATATACAATCTCACACCAACCTACTCTCCCAGACTTTTTTTTCAGCTCTATTGCTTTCAAATTTTTAATTGTAATTAAAGTCACAGAAAAATTTCACTTCCTTTTTGAAGCCCAACTAATCTATTTGGAAGCAATCTCTACTAGCTCCATTCATTTCACTTTTATTATTATTATCCTTTATTGTCTTTTCTTCCCAAGCAGATTGAAAGTGATTTGAAAGTAAGAGCATGTCTTATACCCTAATATTTTGCTTTATACTCAGAAATTATTTTAAAGTATGTTGTTTGAGTAATTGATTAATTGATCAGTTATTAAAAATCATTTTAGTTTTCTTCTTGATTATTATGGAATTCATTAATAGTACAACTCTATTTGAAATCTTAATATGTTAAAATTACTTATAAATAAGAAGCAATAATGTTTAAGTATTCAAGCAGGTTTGATAATTTATGGCAAGCAAAGGTGTTTTTATGGGCATATTAAACTGTGACCATAAGACTAAACTATATTAAAAAATTATTGTTAGTTTGGTTATTTTAGTTGTTATGGGAGCTTATTGTTGAGCAATTAATCTATATAACCAATCCCATTAAGTCATCAATATGGCCCACATAACTGGATTCATGGCTTTGTTTTGCTTGTGACTAAGTATATATTTTATTCTAAGAAATACTTTTTCCATCGAAAACAAAATGAAAAAATATATTTCAAACTTATTTCAAAGTTATGTAAAAGTGTTATAAAACAGTAAGTCTGGTAGTATTGGACAATCTTTATGTTTCAAATCTTAAATCTGAAGTACTAAAATAGAAAAAAAAGAAATGATGAAGCCATTTTTCTCCATTTCAAAAATCATTCCATTTTTCTGTTATTAAGAGCAAAGCATCTGAAAGTACAATAGGCAGCCTTCAACATAAAACAGATTTAGATACAAAAAAAGTTCTTGTAATTTGATCATTTGGAAATTAGGAACCATTTTCTCCTAGACTAATTTTGTAACAGATTGTTAGGTTATTGGGTTTGCTCACAAAAGCCCATTTAATCCATAATTTGATGGAACAGCCTTCAATCCTACTCTCTGAGCAGTGACTATTCATTAGTCAAAGACTATAAGATTAAGAGTTGGGAGTGTCTAGTAATTGTGTGCTCTTACTTTCATGTGCTCACTTCTGGAAATTCTATTTTATGATGCTGTTGAGTTCCCTTGCCCTCTCTGTTACCTCCCCCCCCTCCAAAAAAAAGTCTGATAACGTCAAAGACTTGATGATATATTCCTCTTATATTCATTTGATTTTGACCTTTTATTGCCTATTCCTTAGAAATGGGAGAAAATATAAAAATTACTATTTGTGCTCTACATGTGTCTCTTATTTTTAAGCACTACCACCTATCTGTACTGATAGATTATAATATAATAACTTATTTGAGGAACTTCTTTGACAGCCAAATTATTTCAACAAAAGCTTCATTGTCATTTCTACTTTTTCATCCATCTTAACTCTTTCTTTGTAGCTGTTTGCTTTTACTTTGTACCCTAGAGAAAAGTGATAGGAGAATTGTAGTCATACTAAAGATAGATCAACACTAGAATTAGTATTTTAAACTAAATTAGGTGAATTGTGTTCACAGTAAGGAATATGTGGTCATGTACGAAATAATCAGCCAGAAGAAATTCTGTTTCCAAAACATAGCAGCTCAATAGGTGAGAATGTGATTAATTATAATATTAAAAATTATTTCCAAAATGGTAGACAGTGAGTCAGGGGATTCTCTTGAGTATTAGAGGAAAAAACTATTCTTAGATGATAATATTCAACCCAGTTTCTTATTTCTGTGGTACTGTGTGTAAGACTATGATTAATCTTTACAGTGTTTAAAAATGTAACTAGAATAAAGCTAATGGAATGACACATCCCAGAACTCTTTTGCATCAATTAAAAAGGGCCTTAATGCTAAATAAAATTTAACAGTATCATATTTATTCATAAAATAATTCACCTTTCATTAATGCTCATGTTTCCTTGTCATTTATCAGTGTACAGCTGGATAAGTTAGCAGTCTCTGCAGGGATATAGTGCCATTGTGTTTCATGATGAGAAGGGGAGAACTGACAAGTCAGCTCTCCTTAAGTAAAGATAATGCTCTATAGTACCATCATCTACTTCTAATATGACTTTCTTGTAAAAAATTAATATTACCAGGCCAAATAATAAAAATTACTCTATTTTCATTGACCTCTAGTTTATAACACAGTTTGAGAGACAATGTTTACATTAAAAGTTATGGAGGTATCATGTTTAAAAATACAGAAAAAAGGACAGAAGGACAGCCAGAAAGGAGGATAGTAAAACATGACAGCTTTGAAAGTTACAGGTTGAATTTTGCATACTTAATTCTAAGCTGGTTTAAAGATTAAAGCATATTTGCCTTCAATAAGAGTATATTTATATCTTATCTTTTTCTATAAAGTGCTAGAAAATAGCTAGCCAGGAAACTATAACACTAAAATATTTAATAATTGTGTGCACAACTTTAAAAAGTCACCTTACCCAAAACCAGCATGAAACTGATAACAGAAGATGTAAGTAAATTTACTTTTCAGTCTAGTTGCTTTTTCTAAGCAAAAGTATGCTTACAATGCTGTCAGAACATCAGGACCATTTTGTTTTGAGGAACTTAATGACAAAGACTACTGTTGTTACTGAACAGTCTAGTGAGGTAGCTGAGTTCCAGTTCTGTTATTCAGTGAAAGAGGTCTGTCAAAGATATGTCAATAGAAACAGAAGTTTTGAAAAAAAGGGATTGTGTTTAGTCATTTCAGTCGTGATCAACTCTTCATGACCCCATTTAGGATTTTCTTGGCAAGGATACTGGAGTGGTTTGCTATTTCTTTCTCTAGTTCATTTTACAGATGAGAAAACTGGGGAAAATAGAATTAAGTGACTTGCCCAGGGTCACACAACTGGTAAGTGTCAGGTCTCCCTGACTCTAGTGTACTATCTACAGCACCATCTAGCTTGAAAACAGATTCTCATGGATTTAAATATTCACTCTCTAGGAGTATATTATTCAACTTGGTTTTTCAATCATATTTCCGAAGCCACAAAACTTCTTTCAAGCCGCAGTGGTCCCATTAGTGGTTTTGTGATTAACATGCCACTGTAGTTGTCCTCAGTTTTCAAAGGCAATATGCCTAGTGATGTCTATCCTGAGATTAGCTACAGATTAGCTAAAAATACAGCTGTTGTGTGCTTTGGTTTTTGCATGGAGCCAGCAGTGACAGAAACTAGCACTACTTTTAGTTCTGCATGTTTGTCTCATGGCCTACCCAGCCCCTCCCTCAGTCCAATAGAGCAACTCTATCTCATTTTATTCTCATGACAACTCTAGGAGGTAAGTACTGTTATTATCCCCATTTTAGATGAGTAAACTGAGGCTGAATTTAGGGTTTTTGTTCTCAGAGAGTTTACAATCTCGTAGAAGGTTCAAGCATAGATAACTATATAGTGCAGAAGGTAGGACTTTAGCTTAGACTCTACGAAAGCTATCTCATCAGAGTATTAAAACATCTGAAGAAAAATGATACATAATATATGGAAAAGGATTTTGGAGCCAGGTTATGAAGGTCCTTGAACTCCAGAGTTAAACAGTCTGTACTTCATTCTAGAGAAGGTCACTATATGATGTTGGGTTATTATTGCTATTATATTTTGATATCAGTAGCATACAACTGATGCATAAATTTTACCATAAATATCCTTTTAATAATCATTTGATCATAGTATTCCTATAACATGTTACATTAAGCATTGTTTATTTTCGGAGACTGTTTTTATGTCTATAAGTGAAAGCTTTCCTGTGAGTGCAGTTGACACCTGTCCTTTCTACTGTGGATGAGCTTTCCAAAACTCGATGAATTCAGCAGCATGTCTCTCTAGCTGTAGAGTTTCATGTGCATTACATTTATTTTCATTAGCCAACATCCAGCATTTTTTCTAAAAAAAAGAGAAATTTTCCCCTTCAAGTGCTTTAAAATGGTTAGGAAGTTTCTGTATTCTTTTCAGGTTTAAGACATAAGGAAATTGCTTTACTTTCTTCAGTTTTCTTACCTAAAATTGACAGTGATTGAAAACCAAATTATGTATGTATTCTTATAGTCATAATTTCTATTATAAATCAATATAAAAATAGTTTCACTTATTGTCATTTCTTTTCCCACCATCTTATTATCAGACAAATTAAGATATTGAATATATTTTGTCATAGTAACAATATTTTAATAATAATAATAACAACAAGGAAAGGAGGTTAGAAATAGTGCTGCTTTTGGGATTCCATGCAAGTAATTAAGCACCTTCATGCTATATCTCAGGAAATTTGCCTGGAATACATTTAGCCTTTGGGAAATCCTTCCTGAAAACCCATAATAATTGGTCAAAGGACTGTCTGAAAGTTTGATTCACAAAGAAATTAAAATTTTTGATAGGGATCCTCTTTAATATTCTTCTAGCTTATTCCCAAAAGAGAGATATCTTTGAATTGCATAGCAAAGTATATAGGCCACACAGTCAGTCAACTAGCATTTATTAAGCTATTATGTATATATAATAGGACACCATGGCAAGATCTACAGATACAAAGAACAGCAAAAAAGTAAATAAAATGAATAAATAAAATAAAAATGAACAATTCCTGCTCTCAAGGAGCTCACAGTCTAATTGGAAAAACAAGGGACACATAAGATAAACAACATTCTCAGAGGGGACACAGATATTAAAGGAAAGGTTTCTTGAAAAATAGAGGATGATAGCTAAGACTTTAAGGAAACCAGGGAAATAAGGAGAGGAAGATGGAGAGATAGGGCTTATCAGGAATGTGGGGCAGTTAGTGAAAATACTTAAAAGTCAAGAAATGTGGTGTCATGGGAAAGGGACAGCATGGAAGCTAGTGTCACTAGAGTATACTAGAGTATACTAGTCACTCTAGTATACTAGAGTATAAAGAGGAGGGCAAGATAAGAAAGAAAGAAAGAAAGAAAGAGAGAAAGAGAGAAAGAGAGAAAGAAAGAAAGGGAAAGAGAGAAAGAAAGAAAGAGAAAGAAAGAGGAAAGAAAGAAAGAGAAAGAAAGAAAGGGAAGGAGGGAAAGAAAGGGAGGACATGACCTAGTTATGAAGGACTTTGAAAGCCAAACAGGGAATTTTAAATATTTTATTCCAGAAATAATAGGGAACCACTAGAGTTTATTGAATGGGATTATAGGGGTGACAATGTAGTCAGGCCTGCATTTCAGATGGCTGAGTTCAAAATGAATTGGAGTACGCAGTGAGTAAGAGCAACGGCCCCGGAGACCCGGGATTGGTTCCAGCCTCAGAAAATAAGCACCCACACATAAATAACTAGCTGTGTAATCTTGAGCAAGTTAACCCTAATTGCTATAAAAAAATGAATTGGAGTAGGGACAAATTTGAAGAATGGAGACCAACCAATCTAGATGACTGATTGACCAGACAAATATGACACATCATTCAACATCCAATTAGTACAAGAAAAATATACCTTTTTATAAAGAAAATATCTTATATTATATGTGACATTTAATACTATATATATGTGCATATATATATATATATATATATAAAGATTTTAATATATGCAATGCCTACCTTTCTTGGATTTGTAATTTGCTCATCAATTTATTTGATATTAACCACAATCATTTCCCTACCTTTATAAACACTTTTAATGAATTAGTTTTGTTAAAATTCATCACCTAATGATAAATAGTAGCTTCATCAAGCTATTTTCTAAAAGAAAATTCACTCCTGCATGTAAGGTAAATAGAATGATTCTGAGAGTGTCTACTTGCTGCAGGAATTGCTGGATAGAACAATGAATTCCATTTATACATCTCTAAACAGATTTTTAACAATACCTAGAACCTTGAAATCATACCCTACACTTTGAGAAGTCCTTCTCAAATTATTTTAGTTGCTATTAAATAAATAATGTTTATTGTCATGAGGACATTAAGGAGGTAAAATTTATAGTTCAGTAGAGTTGTGAGTTTTATGTGCTGAATATATATTTTCTGCATGCTTTATATAGGGTGTCCCAAGAATCTTAGTGAAGATTTAAGCTGTTAAAGCTTAACATTTTAAGTTTTAATAAGTTAAAACTTCAGTAAGACTTTTGGGGAACCCCTTACATAAATAGGTCCTTGAATAATCAATGTCAAAATAGACTTATGCAAGTTTTCTTGGGCTTGGCATACAGTTTACCATTATATATGTTTTTCCCTATCTAGGTAAAACATAAATTCCTTGACATGAGGGCCAGTTTCTTTCTGTCTTTTTATCCCCTGCACTCAGCACAATTCTTGGGATGTTGTGAGCAGTAAATAATATCTTGTTGCATGTTTTAGTTTTAATTTATTATAAAGGTTTGATAATGCATCTCTATTTTATGATACAAGGTTAAAAAGACATGTGATTTATTTCATGGTATGTCCTAGGTAAGGAATGTGACTACCAGATTTAATGTTGTTTGGAATAGAAAATGTAATTGACTTTGCAACAAACTGTTTTACAACACTCTTTCCACTGAAATGAAAAAGAAAGTCCATCCATATCTGTCCCATCCACTGTTCTAAGAGTCCTATGGAATGCTGGATAAAGAATCTTGAGGCAGCTACTTTGAGTCCAACATTACAGAAGGAGTTGGGGAGGAGCAAGCTGAAAGCTAAACTGAGAGGTATTATGAAATTGAGATTAGCAAAATAGGGTCTGAAAAACGTAAAAACCTAGAGAGCATGCCCATACAGTATAGGTGGGTATGGCAAAAATGGATTGGGAGGCAAACATGAAAGTTTAAGTCATGACCAAACAACAAAACAACATGGCAAGAGTAAATTAAGAGGAGATAGCTATTGCATTTGCAAATAACCTAAAGCAAATTTTGCATTCAGTAATTTAGGAAGGACAGTATAGTCTTTTTAAAATTTATTTATTAGTTTTCAACATTCATTTCCACAAGATTTTGAGTTACAAATTTTCTCCCCCAAGATGGCATGCATACTAAATACCCCTTCCCCCAATCTGCCCTCTCTTATATCCCCTCATTCTCCTTCCCTTACTTTCTTGTAGGGCAAGATGGATTTCTATACCCCATTGCTTGTATATCTTATTTCCCGGTTGCATGTAAAAACAATTTTTAACATTTGTTTTTAAAACTTCGAGTTCCAGATTCTCTCCCTTCTTCCCTCCTCACCCACCCTGAACTGGGAAGACAAACAATACTCTTAAGCTAGGATCTGGAACTAGTACCATCTTTTAACTCCATGTCTTATGATGCTTAATCTTTTCATTGAGTGACCAAAGTACAAGGTACAAATTCATCTCTTCAGTCTCCTAAATAGGAGTGTATTAGGGCTAACCATAGAGAATATTGGAACATAGAATCATCGTTAGAAAGAGACCTCTGCTTCTTGTAAAGGAAAAGCTTTCCAAACTGTTTTCATCATTAGCCAAATAGGATTATTCATTATCTGCTATTATGTGCATTTTATTTTGGTGACTCCAAAAAAATTACAAAGATTTAAAACTTTGCTAGTTATGATCTTCAGTTTCCTTAAGTACTAAAAGAAAAAAGGTAGGAGGAGGATGTTGGACTAGAATTTCTTTAGAGCCCATTCCAGTTCTAACATTCTCCGTTTCTATCATTTTGTGAGCTTCCTCCTTCTGCATAGTTTTTCCTCTGCATAAAAGCAACAGGATGGAAAATAGGTTTGAGGTGAAGGACAAACTAACACAAGATATAAGGAGCAGTTGATATCTACAGTGAAATGTATTATAAAGTGAGGGTATAGAATATCACTCCCAGGAAGTTATTAAAAGCAAGTTGACTATATCTTCTTAGAATATATTAAGCAGGGGCAGCTAGGTGCCGCAGTGAGTAGAGCGCCAGCCCTGGAGTCAGAAGGACCTGAGTTCAGATCCAACCTCAGACACTTAACACACACAAACAAACAAAAAAAACCTAGCCGTGTAACTTTCGGCGAGTTACTTAACCCCAACTGCCCACCAAAAAGCAAATATATATATTAGGCAGAGATTTTTCTTGAGTCCAAGCATGGGAGTAGAATATCTGCCAGTTTCCTTCTAGCCCACCGATTTTTTTTAAACATAATGACTTTATTCCCAGTAAGAAAAAATGAAGAGTAGGAATGGAGATTCATTCTTATAAAAATATAAGATAATTTATTAGTATGAATATTTATTTTAATAGCATTTTATGTTTCCCCAATTACTTGTAAAAACTATTTTTAATATTTGTTGTGTTTTTATTTGTTTCAATATTTATCATTTTCTGCAAGAAGACTCAAAGAAAAAAGAAAGAGAGAGGGAGGGAGGGAGGAAGGAAGAAAGAAAGAAAGCTTCAGTCCAATCCATCAGTTCTTTCTCCAGGAGCAGATAGCATTTTTCATAAAGAATCCTTTGGGATTATCTTGGATCATTGTATTGCTGAGAAAAGCCAAGTAATTCACACATCATCATCATATACAGTATTGTTGTTACTGGGTACAATGTTCTCCTGTTACAGCTCATTTCACTTTACTCATGTAAGTCTTTCCAGGTTTTTCTGAAATCACCCTGCTTGTCATTTCTTATAGCATAATAATATTCCATTAAAATCATATACTACAACTTGTTCAGCCATTCCCCAATTGATGAGCATTCCCTCAAATTCCAATTCTTAGCCACCACAAAAAAGATCTGCTTAAATATTTTTGTACAAATAGGTCCTTTTCCTTTAAAAAAAAATCGCCTTGGAATACAGGCCTAGCAGTGGTTTAATGTGAATATTTAGCTCATACCTAAAGTAAACTTGGAAGTATCACAGGATACTTTTAGATGAGAGCAAATCTGGGGGAAAAAAGGAAGGTTTAGGTTCTTGCCTCTGTTACTGAATCATGTTACTTTACACAAATTACTTAACCTTTCTCTTTTGCTAGATAATTTTGCATAAATCACTTAACCTTTCTCTGTCTCAATTCCTCATCTATAAAATGATGATCATAAAACATGAACCTGACTCACAAGAATTTGGAGAGGATTAATGAGTGTCTACAAAGTGATATTTGAGGAAAAATGAATAAGATCTGTATCTGTTTTTGTAATTGCTTCCATTGAATATGTATTGACAATTCCTTTCAATCTCCATAGTTTAGAGCTGTGTCATCTCTCACTTGCCTCACTGCTTTTTTTTGAAAAGGAAATTTAAAGTTTAAGAAAAAGATTGAAAAATATTCATCTCATCTCTTTTACATAGATGGTAGAAATATTTTGATGATTTTTGAAAGGAAGTTACTATATAAGACCTTCTAGTTGGATAATCCATAGTATATCTGACAATGTCTTTGTCATTGAGAGATAGGCATAGAGACTGGAACTGCAATTTCAGTGTTACAGGGAGCTCTTAAAAAAGAAGACTTGTTCTAGCTATTCAGCTTCAGCACCTTTTCTGCAATTTCTAGTCTTACAAATTGAATAGAACATTGAGAGATTAAGTGCCAAGGGACACACAAACTATAGGTATCAGAAGGAGGACTGGAGCCAATGTTTTGCTAGTTTGGGGACCTACTCTCTATCCATTTACCATGCTTCAGGAATGGACTCCAGTGTTGAGGAACTGAATAGACCCCTGACCCCAAAATGATTTTATTTAAGTAGTGTTGTCTTATTTAAATGGTGTGCAAAGAAAGAGTGCCCAGTTATTCCAGCTTTCTGCCATTTATGTCACCATTTTGAAGGTTACTGCTTCAAAGCCAGTGTTTCAACCACAGCCAGGCTGATTGTCTGCAGGACAATCTGTGGCCATGTATAAAGATGCAAAAGATTTGGTGAAGATGAATTGAAAGTTCAAACTCTTGACCATTTTGAGAACAACTGTTTGAATTTGGCCAATTAGATAATAAACATTTGGTTTTTTTCAAAGTAAACAAATGAGTAATTTTTTTTTTGTATATAAACCAACATCTATTTAATCCTTTTTCAATGATATCTCAGAATGTTTTAAGTTAATAAAGGATTATTAAAAGTTCTCCCCAAATTCTCAAAACAAAATTAATTTACAGCCACTTTAACTTTAAAAATATTCAATGCAGCAATTTTTGGTATGAGGGATTTAAAGTTATTGATCAGTGAATCTCAAACCTTAGATTTTGTAAATAACTAATACAGGCAAAAAAAAGTGGAAAAATTATTTTCTTCTCAATTTTATTCCCTATTTGAAGCAGAGGAAGCATTGATCCTACCATGCAGGTGGACCATGATGGGAATCATTTGTCATGGGATCAATTTCTGACCCAAACTGAATATTACAAGTTGGTGTTTTTGTTTTACAGACAATCATTATGAAATCACTTTCAATTTATTTTGTTTATATTTTGGGGTTTTACAACAGTATATTATTAACTGGGACAAAAGAAAATAAATATTATTAATTGGGACAAAAGAAAATAAATCTTAGGAATTGTGTTTTCTAATAGAATTATCATGTAAATAAATGAAAGTACTATCACTTTATTGTAATTTTCTAAGAAAGTAATTTTAGTATTTCGTTAAATATTTGTTTAGCATAACAATTCCTTTCTGGGTTTACATGCTATTATATTTGAATCATTGGGAAAATCATAATAATCTTCCATTTTTCTCATTTACATAAAATTTATTTTATGAATATTTTGTGGTTTTTTTTCAGATACTAATTTTGTCTTTTATTCCTTGTTTTTTTTTTCTTTGCTCTGTCCATCCTATTGTTTTGCTACTCTTCTACTTGTACAGTGATATAGCATCATCAGGGAATGGAATGTTCTGGATCACAGAATCCTAGAACCTCAAATGTCAAGGGAACTTCAGAACCTATCTAATCCAATCTCTGTCTGAATTTTTGGGTGACTGAAACCTACAAATAATGATAACAACAAAATAATAAAATAATTCATCATTTTAAGATGGAAAATGTATTTCACATATCCCTGCCTTAGTGAGCAGAGTGTAATCCACATAATATAATCTTTTCTTGATAACTCAGATTAAGAAAATTGGTTATTGTGCTAAGCTATATCACAGTAATACCCTCAGGGATAGATTCAGTGACATTGCCCTCCTGACAGTTCCACAATCAAAAAACTCCATCTTTCAGCTCTGGGTATTTTCTCTGGCTGCGCCTCCTTGCCTGGAATGCTCTCCCTCCTCCACTCTGACTACTGGTCTCCCGTCTTCTACAGGAAACCTTCACTAACTAATCCCTCTTAACTCTAGAGCCTTACCTCTATCTTTTCCTATTTATCATATATACATATATATACACATACACATATACACATGTGTGTATGTATGTACATATGTATGGGTATATGTGTGTATGTATAGACATATATGCCTTATGTATATATGTGCACACATGTGCATACACATATGTGTGTATTATATATATGTATGTGTATATACATGTGTGTATGTATATATACACTGTCCTTTGTATCTATTTGTTTTTATGTTGTCTCCCACATTAGTTTGTAAAGTCCTTAAAGGCAGGGATTGTCTGTTGCCCTTCTGCTTAGCACACTGTCTGACATAGTAGGTATTTAATAAATGTTTGTTGATTTATTTTCTGAACACTGAGAAGCTAGGCTTTTCCGTTTGCTATTTCTTCTATCTTCTCCCTCCTTTCCTCTGATGTCAGTATGTCACCTTCTACTTAGGGATGCCCTACTCTTTACTGCTTCTGATCTGCTGTCTGCTGAAACTCAAGAAGAACTGATGGTTGCTAGGGAAAACTAGATCACTGTTCTTTAAAAAAAATAGTAACTTTACTTTTATGGACAATACTTAATCAGTGGGTTCTGACCTGAATTTGCATGCACTTCACTCTCCCCTACAATAAAATGCCTTGAAATGCTTTCTCCCTTACTTCTGGGTTTGGACTCTATTCAATGTGATGGATGGTTGCTGAATAAGTGGGATATTGCAGTTTTTAGTTATTACATAGTGCATTGTGGGCATTTCATATTAAGGTATGAGTGTCACTTTCAGTTTTACAAAGTTTGAGTTCTGAAATAATCAATCAATAAACATTTATTAATAATAAATAAACATTTATTAAGCACCAACTAAGTGTCAGGCATTGTGCTAAGTGCTGGGGATACAAAAAGAGTCAAAATATAGGCCCTGCCCTCAGTGAATTTATAATCTAATAGGACATTGATAAAGGAAACCCAAAGTAGCCATATAAAAGTACTTCCTTGGCAGATATATTTTGCACCAAGTCCAATTCATTTTATGATAATGATTGCTTACATTACATAGTGTTTTAAGGTTTCCAAGGTTCCTTATGTTAATTCAAACCTTGGCTCTGCCATGGTCTTTTATCCTCTCTGGGCCTCAGTTTCCTCATCTATGAAAAATGAGAGAGTTGGACAAGATGTTTATCTATGGGCCTTTCCAATTCTAAATCTATGAACCTATGAACATACTAAAACAATGTAATTTTGAGCTTTTAAAAACTAATTTCAAGTTTAGAGCAAACAGAGAATTAACTTATTTTATCTTCTTAAGGAAATTAAAAAGAAAACTTTACCAGAATTTTAAACAAAGTCAGATTCAGGAACCATTCAAAGTGACATATTAGGCATCTTTGGAAACTGAATTAACCCTTTCAGGCTATGAATTCTTACAGGACAAAAGCTGGCTTTTGTCTAGTCAGTGGTTTAGTAATGGCTCAGTAATGACCTGAAAATATTCCTGGAGTCTCTAAAATTGTCTTTGTAACTTACAGAGGACAGCTTATCCTCAAGGAGATTGAGTATTGTGTTTTCTAAATGATAATAATTAGACAATCTGGCTCTGTGTTTGTATTTGTACAATACAAATTATCTAGGCCTTCTTGAGCCTTTTTGAAGTTTCAAGACAATTTGCATAGCCAGAACTAGATAACAAAGAGTATAACAATAACCCACATATATCATCTTAGTGATTGCTAAATATTTTTCCTTACAACAATGCTGTAACTAATACAAACTAATACAAACCCCCATTTTACAGATGAAGAAACTTAGGTTATTAGTAGTTAAGTGATTTACTTATGGAGTTAATAGTATTAAGCATTTGGGACAGAATTAAAACTCAGGTCTTCTGATTCCAGGTTTGTGAACTTTTGGCACTAAGTTAATGCTATTTCTCTAGAAGCAAAAAAAAAAACAACTTAAAGCTTTTGTTATTGAATCATTTGATGACTACTTTGAAGTAAACTTGAATAGTATTCATATGGTTGATTTGAAGAGGCATTTATAAAGCAGAGTGCCATACTGTGATACAACAAGCACAAAATGAGTCAGGCTCAATATAATGTTGAAATTTGAGTATTCCAAAAATGGGTTTCAGAAGTTAATGAACTGACTTTAGAGAAATGATCCCAGTAGTACTTTGGAAGATACATGATGGCCTAGATTTTGTTCTATGCCCAGGAGACTTTTATGGGGGGAAAAATCAACCCTAGAGTAGTTTTTTAGGTTCACAGATCTGTGCCTTGAAATTTCCACTTGGAAAAAAATGGAAAAACAAAATGAATTTTGTTTGTTTCTTTGTAATGAAAAGACTTCCTTTTTTCTTCAATGCCCTTCCTATTCTCTTTCATTTACTGCCTACCTTCAGATAGCACTCAGGAACAAGATCTTGCAAAACAAGCCTCTCCTGGGCCATTTGAATTTCCAGTCTTCATTTAAATGAGCAAAAAAAAATATTTTAGCAAAGTGGAATACAGGAAGGTGATCATGACCTCTTATAAGGCACTGAAATACGAAGTATCAGATGAGTCCGGCTATCTAGCAGTGTGGCCCATATTTCCCAAAAGAAGAAAAAAATATATAAGCTGGTCTAAAAAAAATTTAAAAGTGGGACACTATGACAAACTTTATTATAATACCAAATCACTAGAGTAGATAGGCACCAATCACCAAACTTTGCACAGCAATGCTCTTGAATTTGAAAGCACTCATGATTGAACAGACTGCCCCTATTTTATTCTCTGCAACCAATAATTCTGGTGAATTAAAGAATTCCTGATACAACCAAAAGAATTCTTATTTGAATACACTGACTGAATAATACTAAAGAACAGTCATTACTCTCCATGGGCTGTGACTCCTTTGAATGCATTTCAAAATGCTCCCATTCACGGTGAGCCATTCTACAGCACAAATTATCAGCAACATTCAGATGCTCTCGGCAGTGTCAAATCCAGCCAATCTTATTTATTAGAACTTGGATGATATCGAATTTACCTAGTTGGGGATTTTAATAATCTGCAGGCCATGCTTCAGTAACAGTTACACAGGTAAACCCAATTTTCTTTTGATTTGTCTGCCTTATTATTTTCATCTACAAAATCTTAAAACTAACCAGAGTCCAGCACTATTTTCATTTTCCTTTCCAAATCTCTCCATTACCCTAGACCAGTTGTTCTCAAAATGTGGTCCATGAATTCACGAAGGTCCCAAGACCCTTTCAGAAGATCTTTGACATCAAAGCTTTTTTCATAATAATACTAAGACATTTAAATTTCTGTTGTGGTAAATATCAATAAATGTAACCCATGTAAACAAAACCCCTTGGGTGGGGAAGGAGGTCCTGAGAACAAAGAGTTTGTGTACCATTGAGCTAACTAAGGTCTCTCTTATTTGTGAATTCCTCTAGCACTGAAAACTTATTGCATTCTATCACTAGTTATCTTTTCATGAATGTTCCTAATAGGCTTGTGATTTCGTTGATATAGGGAAATTCTAGATGAGCAAATTCTCCCTTGATTCCGGCATTTTCTCTGTAATTTAATGAATAAATGAATAAATATAATTACAGGCTATATCTTAAAGCAAGTTCTAAAGGTCTCCCAGAGTCATCCCCAAGCATACTGGTTTTCTGGATTTGCTTTGGAACAGTCATAATTTCCAAAGATGCTTCTCACCTTAGATTCATATACACAGGATTAAAATAAAACTCAACATTCCCAGAGTCATAGAATGTTAAAGTCAGATGAAAACCTGGTTAAAAGTTCGCATTATCAAGTTGAGGAAATCAAGGCTTGATTAAATGATTTGTCCAAGCCTACATAAACAGAGCTGGGACTAGCACCAAAGTTTTTGCTGCTTCCTATCATTTGCCCATTTAGAGTTATCTGGCTGAATTTCATGCAGTCTGCAGGGATCTTTTATGTGCCTATTTCTATACATGTTGTCTCCCCAATTAAAATATAAGTTCCTTGAGAGCAGAGGCTGTTTTTGCTTTTCCTTTGTCTCCCTACACTCAGCCCGGCATATAGTACATGCATTATAACTGCTTGCTTGTGTAATTAATTTTGTTCTGATCTTTTTTTTTTTCAAGACAACTTGAATCTAGCACAAAGGCTTACGAGTGGGTATAAGGATTAGGGACACATAAATAAATTTGAAATACTCAAAGAGCATTCTTGAACATTAATATTTTTATTGTGAATATTATTGTATCTATTTAATGAATAGCAAATCCTTAAAGATGTAAGGATAAAAACAAGATATTAAGCATAAATATTTAAGCCCTTAGTGAATGTTCGCAATATCATTTATTATAATATAGTGCACTGTGTATGAGACTTTTCAGGGATGTGCACAACACAGGAGTATACAGGCACATAGGGAAAGCCACCTAAATAACCAAATACCCCACAGACCATATGTGCATAGCTATACAGTTGTCTGGATCTTCTTCAGGATACAACAATCAGTTTGGCAATAGGGAAATCAGTTTGGAAAGAATCAAAAGTCTGAACTAGTCTGATTTACTTTGTTATTCACTTGTTTTGCAGTTGTATCCGACTCTTTGTAACACCATCTCTTGTCAGACATACTGGAGTGGTTTGCCATTTCCTCCTCCAGTTTATTTTATAGATGAAGTCCTCAGGCAAACAGGGTTAAGTGACTTGCCCAGAGTCACAGTGCTAATAAGTGTTTGGGACAGTATTTGAACTCAGGAAGAAGAGCCTTCCTTACTCCAGACCTGGTGCTCTATTTACTGTGTCACCTAGTTGCCCCAGTCTGATTTATATATAGGTCGAATATAGACAGCCTCAGAAGAAAAAAAGCTGGTACCTTATAAAAATTGTTGTTAATAAATAGAAATTGTATAGTGTTTATGAATTTTTTTGTTTCTCTAGTCATAATCTCTTTTTGAACCGAACTGTCATTAATTGACTGCCTTTGAATTTATGTTAAAGGGGTTTGTATGTGAGCTTGTATTGAAGCATGGTATCTTGAACTTGTCCCAATGAGCAAAACCAATACTAATTCATTTGTGCTATAGCTGTAGTGTGCTTTAATGTTGTAATCTCCTCCATTGCTATGTACATAGGATGCTATTTAAGTTAAAATGGATAGCACGGATCTTAAGATTTCATGACATTTGCATCTCATGCCCATCAGAGACTTAATATTAGTAATGTTTGATGGCACTGCAGAGGAAGTTATAGAGAATGAGACATGGACTGGGACAGAGAATAATTGAGGGAGATCTGAAATAACTTATTAAGCTTTATGGAGAGATGCTTGTTGCCTTCAACCTATTTGCTTTCCTAGAGTTTAGAGTCAATAACTAGAAACTAGTCACTCAACCCCACACTGTGGAACAGAATATAGAAACAAACCTCAAAAAATATTCATGCAAAGGAAAGATGTTGTCCGATTCAGTGATGGAGTAAAGATGATGTCTGACGATGCAGAGTATGTTGGATAAAAGCCAGGACAAGGTTTCAACACAACAAGCTCCTTTTCCTAGGAATTATCATATTCAGCCCTCCGAGAGCCTTTCAAATTCTGGAGGGGAGGGACCATAGAAATATTTTAGCAGTGGCATGTGACTTAAGTAGAAACAAGATGGAGAAGATTAAATAATATTAAGGGATGAGCTTTCTACCTGCTGTGTGGTTTGAACTTTAAAAACCTTGATTTCACTATATTAGGAAACTGGAAAAGGCTAAGGAAGTAATCTGAAGTGACAGAGAATCCAGAGAAGGTTTATCCTAAATCTACCAATATCTGCCACAATACAAATTTATGCTATGCGTGGAGAGAATGTTTTGGAAGCCAGGAGTCAAGACATCAAATAGAGATGTAGAAGGGGATAAATTGTCTCAAGTGAAGGCTGGGTTAACAGCTATCAGACAAAACCTACTATGAGGGAACTTGAATGAACTTGAAATGATTAAACAACATATCAGATACAATAAACTACTGGAGGGGACATAGTTATTTGAGCAAAATTATGATTTCTTAGAGAGATAGCCCAGTATGATAGCAACCAAAATTCTAAACAAAATGTTATCTAGCATACATTTTAGTGTAAGCAGGACAGAAGCAAGTCTAGAGACCATTCTCTACCAGCCAGATCTAAAAGCAGGAGCTCAGGGAAAGTCTACTGAGAAATGGAACACTAAGCAATACCACCACTCTAGAAAGGATGCAAGATCATCTCCCACTGTCTCTCTAGCTCTCACTCCCACCTTTCTGTGGCTCTGCTGTACCCTTCAGCAAACTCTTCCCATCACAGGCCCATGACAGACATTAAGAATATCAACTTGGCAGGTGTGCAGAGAATGGTTTATGACAACACTTTATTTTCACAATTCAGCACAGAACTCACACAAGTGTAATCCGATTCTGAGATATAGCAAAAAAGGTGCACACAGTCACACATACATAGACACAAACCTATATGTCTCTGGTATGCTGTAATTTACATGATTTCTGTATCTCTATTTTTTTCCCTTTCATTTTTCCCTTTTAAGATGTGTTCTTTCAGATTGCATTTCCAATTCTCTTTAAAGTTACATTAAATGTTGCAACCTGACAGTCCCCAGAGCTAGTTTTTGGAGAAACTATCTTGCTAATGTTATTACTTATTACTAATTGCATAAGACTGTTACTAGTCAGAGCAAAACCTTCTTTATCCTTGTACAATGCATCTTTTTAAAAAAGGAATAAAAATGGAGAATAGATGATAATGCCCTATCCCAATTAATCTATTTTCTTTTCACGATCAATTAATATAATATTTGTAAAGTATTCAGAATAATGCCAGATAGTAGAAGGTGCTTGGTCAGTATTGGTTCCCTTCCCTGCCTTTCATTTCAGAAAAGGGACTGCTGAGTTTGTGTTTCTGCTCGGAAACTTTCATCTACCTTGCTGGTGATAGTGCCTTAATTGTACTGAAATTCAAAAGAAAAGAAAAACAGGAAAATTGACTGTTGACCACTACTTTCTTCTGACACAGGAAATTTTTTTCAAACTTGTTTCTTTTGACCAATCTCGTGATAAACAAGCAAATAGTTTTTTAAAAGATTAACAATGAACTTGCTTCCATGCAGTCTACAAATGTCAGCTATATAGTGACACACAAGAATCTTTTTCAAATGCGTTTAATAGAAATGGACAGGAAAAAAGTATATTGGATAAATTTGCTGACGCCAGCATAGAGACATTTTGATGGTTCCCTCTGATCTTCTTTGAAAAAAACTAACTAGAAAAAAATTAGGACAATAATACTTGATGACTTCAGCTTTCTAAATTAATCTTATTCATGCTTCAACTGCCATTTGTAAACTTAAATTGGCTTTATTTACTTATTTTTTGCCAAGGGTATCAGGGTTAAGTGACTTGCCCAGGGTCATACAGTTAATGAGTATCAAGCTTTTGAGGTCAAATTTGAACTCAGTTCATCCTGAGTCCAGGACTAGTGCTTGATCCACTGCACCAGATAGCTGCCCCTTATTGTTAGCTTTAAAAACAATTCATTGGGACAACTAGGTGGCACAGTGAATAATGCACAGGCCCTGAAGTCAGAAGGACCTGAGTTCAAACCTACCCTCAGACACTTGGCACTTAACTAACTGTGTGACCTTTGACAAGTCACTTAACCCCAATTGCCTTTGCCCCTCCAAAAAAAATTCATCCTTCTCCTCTCTAACCCTTTATGTAGAAAATATATTCATTCATATTTCTATTAACAGGAATAATGTTTAGTCTTTCCTTCCTAAGCTTTTTGGTACACTAAGAATTATGACAGCTGCTCAATCAGATTGAACGTGTTCTAGCTTCCTCAGCTAATGTTGATTACCTTATAATTTGATTTAATTTTCTATTGGATTTTTCCATATGATGATATCACTTTTGTGTGCAAATATGATGTCATTATTCCACTATCAGTAAGACATGGAAATAACTTTGCTTTTCCAGGAGAGGAGATGGATTCACCATGTTATCTATATTTTCACTATATTTTTATCTATATATTCAACTGGTCCCATATGTGACCTGTAGTCCAGATGAGATAGGTATTCAGGGCTATGAAAATAGACTATTTCCATGGAATAGAGTTGTGTTTGATATAACATGAGTTGGCCTGTATAGGATTCAGATCTGAAGATTAAACCAAATCCTTACCATGCTATAACCATCTGAGTTTATACACCTACTTCAAACAAATATAGGCAAAACATGTGAACAGAATCTAAAGAACAAGGCATGACTGCCTAGCACAGTATTATGCATACAGTGGGTACTGAAAAATTAGATAGATTTTGAAGGAATAAGTAAATAGCTGAACAGAAAGAGATGTTGATTAGAGAATCAAAAATAGACTTTTTGAACATCTATATAAGGAAGCAACTACATGTACAAAAGGTAAAATTATACTTATGCCACCCTTCAAAATTAGTACACTTTGTCCTTTAGCAGGACTTTGAAAATAATAACAAACTGTTATTTCTCCATTCTGTAAGTTTCTGAGGTACAATGGTTTCATTACTATAATTTTCTGTACTCTGTAAGCACTTAGCAAATACTTATTGACTGATGATTAAATTAGGTGTTTGAAGAAAAAAAAAGAACATTTCTTGAACTATACACATTCCCCAACATAATATAATCTTTACAGAAAACAATTTTGTTTTCCTGCCTTTAAGAGTGTGTTCTGAAATCGTTTAGTAATGATTTTTATGCATTTTGCATTTGGGGCCCTTGTCCTCAAAAAAGAAAGAAAGCTCTCAAAGATTTCTATTAAATTCATCACAAAATTACGAGCTGAAAATATAGTTTTGAATGATAGTAATACAATCTTCTCATCACACCTTGACTCCTAAAGTGCTTATGGATAGACATTGTATTTTAGACAGTAGCTTGGATGTAGTATGTTCTGTGTAGCAAACACTAAACAAAATAGAAATATTATTTTCACAATCCGATAGGATGATTTTTTTTATTAGTCATGGTTAAGACAAGTGATTTCATGATATAGGAAACTCCTAGTATAGTGACACCCTACAGTTGTACAGGTCTTCAACTAGTCTACAACTTAAATTGTTAGAAAGTTACCTGTGTCTCAGTTAATAAATGTTCAAAGGATATGAACAGGTAGGCGAAGAAATAAAAGTATTCTATAGGCATATGAAAAAATTTCTCTAAACAGGGCTTCTTAAACTGTTTCTACTTGTGACCATTTTTCACATTTTGTCAGCATCCTTTGGCATTGCGTGGCCTAAGGGCATACACAATGCAAAATGCACATGCTTTGTGTTCAGAACCAAGCCTGCAATGAAGTTGCACACAGGCAAGCACTGCCAAAAACATCTCGGATTCGTTGTGTGTTTGTTTTTAATTAATTTTTGGTTATTGTGCATGCACAAATCATTAATCATTCCCAAATTTTTCACAACTCCATGTATAGTCATGACCCATAGTTTAAGAAGTACTGTTGTAAATCACTATTGATTAGAGAAATGCCAATTAAAATAATTCTGAGTATAGACAGGTTCCGGAATTCCCAGATCAAGGAGAAAATATTACAAGCAGCCGGGAAGAACCAATTTGAATATTGTGGAAACACAATCAGGGTAACACAGGATCTAGCAGTTTCTACATTGAGGGACAGAAGGGCTTGGAAGATGATATTCTGGAGATCAAAGGAGCTGGGATTAAAACCAAGAATCACCTACCCAGCAAAACTGAGTATCATGTTTCAGGGGAAAATATGGTCATTTAGTGGAACAGAGGACTTTCAAGCATTTTTGATGAAAAAACCAAAGTTAAATAGAAAATTTGACATTCAGATATAAGAAGCAAGAGAAGCATGAGAAGGTAATCAGGGAAAAGAAATCATAAGGAACTTATCAAAGTTGAACTATTTACATTCCTACATGGAAAAATGATAATTGTAACTTAAGAAATTTTTCTCAGTATGAGAATAGTTGAAGGGAATAGAAATGTACATATATATATATATATACATATATATATGTATATATATACACATATGTCTATATAGGAGGATATATGGGCGAATGAATACATATGTGTGTATATATGTGTACAGGTATACATAGATAGAGGGCACAGGGCCAATTTAATGGGAAGGGGTGAAACTTAAAAGGTGAAATTAAGAGGTGAGAGGAGATGGGGAGAGATAGAATGGGGTAAATTATCTCCTATAGAAGAGGCAAGGGAAAACCGTTACAATGGAGGGGAAGAACAGGAAGACAAAAGGGAATGGGTCAACCTTATTTTCACTGAATTTGGCTTAGGGAGAGAATGACATACACACTAAATAGTGTATCTCACTCTACAGGAGAGTAGGGGAGAAGGGGATGAGAGGGGGGAGGATGGAAAGGAGGGCAGACTGCAGGGGAGGGAAGTTGGAAGCACCCACTTTTGCAAAGGGATAGGATCAAAGTAGAGAATAGAACAAGTGGAAGGAGGGGAATATAGTCAGTCTTTTACAATATATCCACTATGGAAATGTTTTGCATAGCTACACATGTACAACCTATATTGAGTTGCTTATCTTCCCAGTAAAGGTGGGTGACAAGGGAGGAAGGAAATGAATCTGGAATTCAAAGTTTTAAAATCAAAATTTAAATATATGTATTATATATATATGTATATGTACATATATATGTATATATATATATATATACTATTATTAATAGTAGGTTACATGTAACTGGGAAATAAGATATATAGGCACTGGGGCATAGAGATCCACCGTGCCCTACTAGAAAGTTGGAGGGGGTATAGGAAAAGATATGGGAGAGAACAGACTGGAGGAGGGGATATCCAGTGGGATTGCTATTTTGGGGTGGTGGATAGGGGGAAAATGGGGAGAAAATTTGTAACTCAAAAACTTAGAGAAATGAATGATGTAAACTAGAAATTAATAAAGCATTTGATAAAATAATTCTGACGTACCACCTCACACCTATCAGATTAACTAATATGACAGAAAAGGAAAATGATAAATGTTGGAGAAAATGTGGGAAAATTGGGACATTAATGCATTGTTGGTGGAGTTGTGAACTGATCCAACCACTCTGGAGGGCAATTTGGAACTATGTCCAAAAGGCTATGAAACTGAGCATACTCTTTGATCCAGCAATACAATACTAGGTCTGTGTCTCAAAGAGATCATAAGAAAGGGGAAGGAACCCACATGTACAAAAATATTTATAGCAGCTCCTTTTGTGGTGGCAAAGAATTGGAAATTGAAGGGATGCCATCAACTGGGAAATGGCTAAATAAATTGTGGTATGTGAATGTAATGGAATACTATTGTTCTATGAGGAATGATGAGCAAATGGATTTCAGAAGAACCTGGAAAGATTCACATGAACTGATGCTGAGTGAGGTGAGCAGAACCAGGAGAACATTGTACATGATAATAGCGATACTGTGCAATGACTGAGTCTGATAGACATGGCTCTTGTCAGCAATGCAATAATTTAAGACAATTCCAAAAAAGACTCATGATGGAAAATGCTATCTACATCCAGAGAAAGATCTATGGAGTTTGAATAAAGATCAAAGCATTGTATTTTCACTTTTTTTCTTTTTCTTAGTTTTTCCCTTTTGTTCTTATTCTTCTTTCACAACATGACTAGTGTGGAAATATCTTAATATGATTGTACATGTATAACCTATATTAGATTGTTTGCTGTCTTGGGAAGAGAGGAAGGATGATGGAGGGAAAGGAGGAAGAAAAAATTTGGAATTCAAAATCTTATAAAACTAAATATTTAAAACTCTCTTTACATGTAATTTAAAAAATAAAAAATAATAAAATACTATGATGTGGGGGAGGGGAGGAAGTTACCCATGGCACTAAGAGGTTAAATGATTGACAGAGGGGTGGCTAGGTGGTGCAATGAATAGAGGACCGGCTCTGGAATCAGGAGGACCTGAGTTCAAATCTGCTCTCAGACGCTTAACACTAGCCATGTGACCTTGGGCAAGTCACTTAACCCCAATTACCCTGCCTTCCCCACTCCAAAAAGAAAAAGAAGAAGAAGAAGACGGACACAGTGTGACTTAGTATAGGTCTATTTAACTCGAGATTTTGAGGGTGCAAGCAAAATAGCTCCATTTGGTCTCAATTATTGCAAAATGAAATTTAAAAAAAAAACTTCATTCAGTGGTCAATTACTCCAAGCCAGCTAGGAAGCACAGTGCATAGAGTGCCAGGCCTAGAGTCAGGAAGATCCATCTTTCTGAGTTCAAATCTGACCTCAGACACCTGCTACCTGTGTGACCATGGTCAAGTATCTTAACCCTGTTTACCTCAGTTTTCTCATCTGTAAAACGATCTGGAGAAGGAAAAGGCAAATCACTCCAGTATCTTTGTCAAGAAACCCCTGATTGGGGTCACAAAGAGTAAAACACAACTGAAAAATGACTGAATAACATATTCTATTATTTTCAGAGTTTATAGATCATAAAGAGCCAGAATAGAACTCACAGTCCATCTCATCCACAAGTTCTTAATTTAGCTTCTATAAACTTGAAATATGTGTATACAGACATAGATATATACACATATGTGTATATATACATATATACGTACACATATATGTGTGTATGTGCACGTGTGTGTTTGTGTATATATGTAGATATATACAACATATACAAATAGTTTCATTCCAATATAATTAATTTTCTTTTGTATGTATTACATTATTTTATTTATGCTTTTCAAAACATTGACCACTTGTGAGATATGTTCCTTTTCAGGAATAGGATGGACTAAATGCTTTTTGAGGTCTTTTCCTAGGAAAACATGGTAGGACTTTCCAAATGGTTTTCTTAGATTTTGATTCTCTGTATTGTGTAAAAGTTACTTATGTTTTGATTGATATCAAAAGTTTTCTACAATGAGGAGCACAATTTCACAATTAACTGGATAACTAGGGAAGTCTGAGCAGAAAATAATAAGTTGTGACCTGAATCCTAAACATGAATACTTCTTGCTTCAGAGACCACCTAGGAATCAAGTAGCAAAGGCTTTTGCATTTTTAATAAAAAGTTTTCAAGCTCCCCTGAATAACTAGTTTTCTTCTTTTTAATCTTTGTCTTTATGTTTTATGATAGCCACCTTTTCCAGGCATTTCTCTGTGAAGAACACACACTGTATAACACTCAAATCTTTTTTTTTAATATTCACTTTGCTAAATAATTTCCCTAATCCATTCTCTTTTTGCTACAATAATAGCAGTAATAATAATCATTATTATTCTGATACACTGTGTTTGTGGAGTGCCTTTCTTTCTGAGCTGCTCAGCACCTACTGTCGTTGTTAATATACCCCAAGAACCCTGGTAATTATTAGTGTTTGTCGTTTCTTTCTGTGTCTTCAGGACACTACTGTAAGGTGCTAAAACTGAACACAGTATTCCAGATGTGGCCTAGCAAGAGTATGCATAATCACATATGCTGATTTGCATTCATTTCCTCTCTTCAGGTTATAGAAGCTGAACCAATGGAGTTGTCTGTACCTCTGTGAACTCCAAATCAAAATCCATCTCCTCATTTCTTCTGAACTAATCCCTATTCATCATCACTGACTGTGTGTCTTCTACACAGTTATTTAAGCTATGGGGCTTGGAATGGGGAGGCTGGAGGGCAGCTAACTGATTTTATCAGGTCCCCTTGGAATTTTTGCCCTCCTTTTTCCTCTTCGTGTAAAAAGCCAGTAACCCTCTCTAGCGTTCATAATTTGTCTCCATGTATTGCCTGAATTTTACATGCTCTTTAGTAATTTATTTCTCCTCTTTGACCTCTGTTTCAAGGCAGTGGTTTTATCTTTATACCACACATATCTTTTCACAAGGGGTTTTTGTTCATGTTTCTTTGTAACAGAATTTTCAAAAGCCAAGTAAAAGACATTTCCTTCCTTATACTTTCTTTGATCAAACCAATAAATCAAACTGCTTTATCACCACCACCATTTATTATACCCTGTCAGGACCTTTCTTTTGAAAATGCATTTTGATAGCCTTTTAGTCAATCCACACCTTTCTTCTCATTTAGTTCTGATCAATGATTCTGGCAATTTTATTTTTTCAATGAGATTTGGGATTTACAGTTTGACAGTTTTCTTTATTCTTTCCTTGATCCATCTTTAAACAGATAATGTTTGCATACTTCCAAAACGGTGAGACCATCTTATCCCTCACAGTAAAAAGTATCAGTGGGTTAGTCTGTTTAATGTTAAAGGGGAAGAAGAACAGATCCCCTGGGTTGACCAAAAATATGATTTTGCCATTCTCTACTTCCACCAATTGATCATTACATTGCTTGTAGTTGCTTTTCTCCCTCAAGGCAAGTCAATGATATAAAAAGCCAAACTAATTTCAAATTAAATTGAGTTCTGAGAATATAGTCCCAGGCTGAGAGGTGACACATTGAGTTGCATCTAAAGAGTGGATTTTGACAGTCACTTAAATCTCTTAACTGGAACTTCTCTAATGCAAATTGTAATAAAACTCTCAAACAACTAAGATGGGATTTTTTTTTTCATTTTTATTCCTTAAATCCTAAAGGTACCATTTTATGTATTCATAAGACTTTTTTTTAGAAGGAAAGAGGATACTTTTATAACTTTAAACAATTTTGAAAGCAGTAAAGATTTTATTTTCATCCCCCCCTTCTGAACAGACCATTTATAAAGATGCATTTCTTGCTCTGTTAGCCCACCTGTTGTGAAATAAACTAGAGCTTTCTTCATTTTGAGCAGTCAGGCTATTTTCATATGCATGACAGTATCTTTATAGAGCCATAGAGCCATTGCATGGCACTGTAATCAGCAAGTGACCATACCTGATTAATTACTTGGAAAATTATGTTTTTAAAGAGATAATGCATTTTCTCCACACCTTCTAAAAATGCAAGAATGATTGGTTGGAAATTCTTAGTTGTGTTAGTTGTCTAGTAGCACTCAAAGTGCTGTTTTGTCTACACATATTATATGTGTATAATACACTATGGATAATATGTGTATAACATAATGCAAATAATATGTGTATAATATACTATGCACACATTTAAAATTAATTTACATCATCTTTCCTACAATTCCCTAATAGTACTGACAACACTGTCCCTTGTCATACTCTAAAAGAGTTTTTTTGTTTTGATCTTTTGGAAGGATGATTATTAAATAAAATCCAGTCATTGCTTATGTCAATAAGCTAGTAACATGATTGGTAGTCAAGGTTATTAAATATTATTAAAATTTAATATATAGAATGTATGAAAGGTGGTTTTGTCAGATGGAACAGGATGTAGAGTAAGAGACCTAGAGCTAGGAGGAGAGTTAAATGATTGGTTAATTGCACCAGAAGCAGCAGGATGTTTTTAGGGACTAAGAATCCAAAATGCTTCTGATGTGTCAGCTTCCAAGAGAAGGAAGTAATAATTGTGAAGGTGGCAGCTTTGTTCGTATCTGGGTAGTATACATAGACCAAAAGCTAGATTATGATCAATCTAGAAAACAGCCAAACAGAGAGAATTTTTCTTGTCATGAAGAATGATATACATATAGCTGAAGATATGTAGTCAGGCTTCTATTAACAGGCAGATTCCCAGGTAGTGAATTCATATTTTTATTAACTAGTCAAGTTGTTTCTGTATGATCAAACATGTTTATTCCAGGATGTAGTGATACACAACAATCTTGTTCTTCTAGCAATATGCATGCTAGAAAACAAAACAGAATAAATCAACAAAATAAAAAAACAGAATAAAAACCAAAGCAAAATAAATCACCAAAAATATTTTCTTTAACATTCTGCAATGCAAAGGGAAATTATGACACATTGAATATTGTCTCTTTTTCTCAATCTTCTCTAAAAACTTTCATCTCATTTTCTTGCTCTCTCAGTTCCCAGTTTAACAAATATTTCCAAACATATTTCTATCAAGTCCTATCCCAGAAAGAACCAACTCTTAGAATTTGGAAAATCATGACCAGTGCCTTCCTATACATTCAGCATTGCTTTTACAATTATGGAATTTTCTTCAGGTTTTGACAGCTTTTTGTTCACTTGCTTTTAAACCAGAAGGCAATTTCACTGTACCTTTTCTCATCATGTTACCTTATCAGGGCAGCCTTTCAAGTGTGACAGAAGAATAGATACTACACGTTAAGTTCTTGTGATCTCTGACTGTCAGGGTCCTGGCCTCTCACACAGAGGCAATATAAGGGAAAGATAAAGGTTCACCAGATGAGGTAGTTTTTGTTAACCTTTTATGATAGTGCTTCATTATAGCCAAATAACTTTGCTGTTCTCTATGTCCCAGATTTCAGGCAGCTTGGCAGCATGGCCCAACACATAAAAACCTCAAAAATAATAAAAATAATAATCACATTTCAGGACAAAGCAACCCCAGAAACATAAAGGCAAGAACTCCCAATAACTTCTTATTCCAACAACCAAGATAATAGAATCATCATAGTAGGACTTTAAGAGACCTCAGAAGCCATCTAGTGCAACCTTATCATTTAATAAAGTAAGAAACTGAGGATTAAATGGTTAAATGAGTGTCATCCAAAGTCACACAGATAATAAGACTTAGAGGCAGGATTTGAGCCCACGACCTATGACTCCAGAGTCAGTGTTCTCATTACAGTTCACTAAGGGAAACATAATTTATGTTTAACATAACCCAAACTTTGTAGAGTAAGGGAATCTTGAGGGTGATTTCCCCAGTTTCTTTTTACCTCTATCACCTTCTCTTGGATGTTAAAAAATGCGATTCCTGTGCCAGGTATTGAAGAATGAGACAATTATGGTAAAGGAAGCTATTTTTCTTGAGGAGTGGCTGACTGCTTCTTTCAAAATAAATTGAAGTTAAAAGTCATTACATTTTTCAAAAATATAGGGGGTTTTTGTTTGTTTGTTTTTTTTACAGTTTATATATCTTAATCCTTCAGAGGACAGATTTGTTGCATGAAAATAATCAAATGTAACTACTTATATTTCTGTAAGTTTGGTGGAATTCAAATCTGTTGATTTTCTGCTTTTCCCTTTCTCAGTTGGTCTGCACAAGGAGGCATACCATTGTGCTTATCTATTTTTGCAATCCATTATTTGGAAAATTCCTTCTCTCCTACAGGACTCAACATGTACTTTAATAAAGCTAAATACTAAATGAATAAACTCTAGCCTAATAGGCAGTAATGAACAGAAGCTCAAAGTCCCACCTTATTTCTTTGTTTTGTTTTGTTTGTAGCTGGAAAAAACTATTAGCTTTAATTTAATCTCGCATTCCAAGGGAAAAAATCTTCTGACCACCATCAGCCTCCTTAGGAACTTCACCTATGAAATCAGGAGTTTTCTTTGAAAACTATTCCATTGATCTAAGCAACACTTAAGTTTTCTTTGCCCAGATTCACCTTTTTTGGAACACCATAACTTCACCTTGTTTACCTTTGTGCATGATAAATGATTATAGGTTGCTCCAGGAATTTGCCATATCACTTCCAAGAACTGAATGAATATTTAAAAGTTGAAAACATAAAATAATTCATGTGGCAACTAAAGGATTTCTTTATAAAAATAGGCAACTATTAGCCATGAAGGTAATATCATATTCTAGAATGTACAAATGATTGAGGGGAGGGAATATCTGTCCACTTATATGTATATGCATGTCTATGTGTATATGTATGGTTTTTCCTTTAGTGACTAGCAGTTCTCAAATTCTCTAACCCTTTTTTGAAACTTTTTACATAATATCAGCCAGTATTAGTTCTTGGAGTAATGGGTTTTATATGTTTACTGCTTAGTCTGTAAAGAAATACTCCTTTAATGCATCTCAAATATATGATCTTTAAGATTTGTGTTTCCAGCTAATGAGGATATATACACATATACTCTGTACACATGTATGTATATAAATATGCACACATTCACATGTGTAATTTATGTATTGTGTATATAATGTATACACACATATATACATATGTATTTCTTCTTACTTTATAGCTGGGAATATGTATGAATATATGTCTATATATAATGTGTATAATATATATTATTATATATTCACAACTATAAAGGGGGAAATAATGAGAGAGATGATGGATAGATAGATAGATAGATAGATAGATAGATAGATGATAGATATCTGTTCTATCTATCTAGATATATAAAAGGGGAGAGAGTAAAGATAAATAAAGAAATTGATATAGATTTAGATAGATCTGTCTTTATCTTTACTCTTCCCCTTATATCTGAGACTATTTCTGAAGCTATATAGATATAGACATAGACTTAGATATATATGTCTATAGATATGTAAAGTTCATTATAGCTAGAACATTTTCTTCTTAGGAAATCTCATTAACTCAGTTGAGTCAGAAGTTCTGAAATCAGAATTCAACTCTATTAGAAATTTACTATATCATGGTAGCTTATGCTACCTTAGAGAGTTATTAGAATCAAATGGAACAATGTGTACTAAAATTTGCTTGGAAAAAGTACAAGTATGAGTGTAAGTTATTCTTAAGATTGCATCTACCTATGGGAATGTTTCAAGATTAAATGTTAACTTTGCAAAAGCAGCTTAGGCTTCTTGGAAGGTAGAGCATTAAAACACTATTTCAACTGTTATTTGAAACAACCATGACCTTTATTTCAGCAAGAACTTCCATACAATGAGAACTGTCTAGAAAATGAACTGTTTCTAGAGGAGTGAGCTCCCCATCACTGAAAGTGGTTGAGGAGAATCTAGGTGAATACATATTGGAGATCAGTGCACTGGGCACAGAGTTCAACTGGATGATCTCTGACATCTCCTCTAATTATTGTAGGGTAATTATTGGGGAAACTGAGGCCTAGAGAAGTAAAGTCACTTTCCCAAGGTCACCCAGACAGCAAGTAACAGAGCCTGGATTGAAACTCAGGTCCTCTTCAACCTGTTCATGGGATTATAGCTTTAAAAAGTCAAAAACTGTGATCACTTATGGGCTTTTCTTAATACTCTGATCTGTTCCTTGGGGTTGGAGCTTCCCACCCATTACCTGTAGAATCCCATTCATTCCACTAGTTAAATATTCCCTAAATTATATTTTAAGTATGCATCACTGGATTTGGGAATCAATAATTTCCATAACTGACTCAGGATTAAAGGCAGAAATGACTGGCCATTTGGAAATAAATTACATTTGGCTTTTTTGTTTGTTTTTTCACAGATGTGAAAATACATTTCTGTTGCCACATATGAAATATATAAAAGGCTTTCTTCCTCAAAGGATGCTTTTAAAACAGGAGCTGGCCTCACATGAAATCCAGAACTCCACCCCCTGAAAACAAAGAATACAAATGAGCTTTCTTGAGCTCTGTATTGCAAAAAGAGGGCTTGGAAAATGAAATTCTGGTTTGAATAGAAACAAGCACACATCCATTCTTATGAAAATGAAAGCAGTGTAGCAAAACATAGCTAATTAAATTAGTATAGCATGTGTTATGTAAACAACCTTAAATATTGAAATGCTGGTTCTTTTTTTTTCTTTCATCGCTTGAACATTCTGGGGGACATAAGATAAATTCACTTGGTCTACTTTGAACTTGGAGAGAATTTGGGAAATAGATTTTCAGGGCTTTATAGAACCTGTTCAGTGGTTACTGTGTAAAGTCCTTTGTAATAACAAGATGAAAAAGGCAACCCCATTCTCTAATGGAATGAGGGGAGAGACTGTTAGAAAAGTGAATAAAATGACCTGTTTCCCCTAACCTTTCCAGTTCTGGGTTATGGGGAAAGAGTTCCCCTTCTCCCTTGCTCATGGGCATTACTAAGCTTCACATACCTGCAAGGACAGGGATAGCTCAGTTATAGAAGGAGACAGGGAAGGCAGAGCACCCTGTCAATGTGTACTGCTGCCGACCGCAATGCAGCAGAAAGTTCAGCTGGCTGTTGCAATTGTCTTAATATCCCCCCCCCCCTTTACTCCCCAGTCTAGGGGATGGAGGGGAAAATACCTAATGCCAAGGGGATAAGACAGCTGAATCACATTTATATTTTCTGATGAGGGTAGAAAATGAAATTGAGGTTAAAGGTAAAGGTTTTGCTTTAAAATTTACTTAAGCTACCTGCACAGCTAAAATTCTGGGGCAGATTACCATTTTTATGAAGCTTGAAGAATGTCATTTGAAGAGTCATAAAAGGAAGTATTTCTTTACATAATGAGTAGTAAACATATGGAGCCTGTTACCCCAAGAACTAATGCTGGCTGATAATATAAATTAGGTTCAAGAAGGATTTAGGAAATTTAAGACTGGTAGTCACGGAAGGAATCTATTATTAAGCAAAGTTGGAAATGTTGGATGTACAGTTCTAACCTTTTCTGAGGATGATGTCATGGAAAACGACTATCATGTTTCACCTGTAAACTATTCTGTGGTTTCACTCCCAGATGCAGGATATTAGAAGAGGCAGATCATTAGTCTGACTGAGGATGATCATTAAATCATAGAATGTTCAACTGCTGAATCTGTAGTCAGAAGATCTTTCTTTCTTCCTTTCTTTCTTTCTTCCTCTCTCTCCTTCCTTCCTTCTTTATTTCTCTTTCTTTTTCTTCCTCTCTCTCTCTTCTTCTCCTTTTTTTTTCTAATTAAAGGGGCCATCCCTTGACTCACTTCTTAAAGAGGCCTATTCACTGAATGGGCATTACCTCATTCTAAGTGAGTACATGAAAAGGCCTTAGCCTAAAAGGACCAGTATCTTCCACTGCATCCTGAGTCATCTCCAGTCATCCTGATGACTATCTGGTCACTTGATCCAGATGGCTCTGGAGGAGAAAGCGAGGCTGGTGACCTTGCACAGCCCTCCCTCACTCAACTGCAAACCATGTCATCATTTCCCTGATGCCACTGTCCTCTTTGAAAACAAAGGACAAACATACAAGTCAGAAGACCTAGGTTCAAATACCAAATCCACCTTTTATCACCTGTGGAACCCTGGGCAAGTTTACTTCCCCTTTCTAGACCTCAGTTTTCTCCCCTATAAAATGAAGGGAGTTGGGATAAATGATACCTGAGGACCTTTCCAGTTCTAAATCTGTGACTGAAATGCTGTGATCTAGCCTAACCCCTTCATTTGTCAATTAAATACCAGAGAAGTCAAGTGATTTGCCCACTATCACACAACTAGTAAATTGTATAGCAGGGAGGAACTCTTGACTAAATTTGAATTTCTTATATCATACCCCATTTGAATTTTCAACTCCAGCTGCCTACAATATCTTTTCAACTGAGTGTTCCACCAGCACCTCCAACCCATCATGTCTAAATTTGTTGTCTTTTCCCCTAAAACTGTTCATCCTTTCTATTTTAAATTTATCCCTTTGACACAACTCTGACTCTGGTCACCTATATTTATGATCTTGTATTCATACTTTTCTTATTTGTCTTTCTCATTTTCCTCACCTCTTATAGGGCTCATTTCCCAGATCAGGTCAAGCCCGTCTCCTTAAATCTGGTTGGGTTTATCTCTTCCTCTCTGTTCCTACTGCTACCACACTAGCTTGGGATCCAGTTACCCAGAATTTTGCAAAACCTCTTTACAGCTCTTCTTCCTATTCTCTTTCTACACTATAATCTGATTTTCAGTCCTTTACCATAATTATCTGTTTGACATAGAGATCTTGTCATATATCTTCTCTGCTCAAAAATCTTTGATGGCTCACATATTGCCTTATAGAGAAAATTCTTTTCCCCAGTATACAGGACACTTTACAACGCAGCATCACCCCAGCTTTCCAGACTTATATGATTTTATTCCCTTTAAACATTCGTCTAAACTCTAACTAATTTAGATTACTTTCTGTCCCCAAATAGAGACTTCCCTCCCCTTAGCTTTATTCAGGATGTTCCCTGTGTCTGGAGTGCCTGCCTTCCCTCATCTTCACGTGTTAAACTCTTTCTTCAATACCTGTCCTAAATGCTAGCCTTTCCTGGTTTCTCCTTTTCCTCATGTTGATAATAGCACTCCTCCTCAATCCTTATTATAGCACTTTGCTTTATAACTATTTAATGAACTTGTCATGTAATAATATCTATTATAGCTACCAATGATGCTGTCCTACCTTTCTACTAGGCTGTAACTTTTAAGTGCAGTGACTGCATCATGCCTACTTTGTGTTTCCCTTCCCAGAACAAAGCATAATGTTCTACTCACAATGAATTTCATAAATATTTGCTGATTTATTCAAAATATATCAAATAATCTTATCTAAGGTATTCTTACAAACAAAAACACTTATTTTTGTCCTTTCAGTAACTACCTTTTGACTGTTTCTTTTTTTAGTTTTTAATGGCAACACCATTTAAAATAGACCATATATATTCAGTAAATATACAAATGATAATAATAAAAAATGTACATACCATTGTTAAGGCATATGATGTATACAAAGTAGCAAATAGCATATGGTCCTTGCCTTCAAGGGGCTTACAATCTAGTTCAGGAGAAAAAGCATAATATAGAAGTAAAGAACAATTCTGAGTTAATACTGGTACTAGATGGTAATACTTGAGATATCATGAGTCCATATTTGCTTGTTAAATATACAATACAGCCAGTTAGTACTTTGATTTTGGAGTAATGAGTGGTCACTTTGGACTAGAGTGCTGGGATAAGAGTTATTGAAGGAGGTCAGATGAGATAGGCTTTGAAGGATACGTACAATTTAGACAAAAGTGGAAGGAGGCTGTGTTGGGTGGTCAGAGTAGTTAAGCAAAGGTTTAGAAGTGAAAGAGACTTATTTTATGTGAAGAAGAGGATTCACATAGAAGAGGTTTTTTTTTTTTTAAGTTAGATTTATAAAGGTGTCTAGATTATGGAGAGCTTTGTAATACCAACCTGAAGAATTAAAATGGTTTCCCCCCTATGAACAAGAAAATTCATTCTTGACTTTGATAATTATCAAAAGTATTTTTGCAAAATTATCTTGGCAGAATGAATTTCAAGGCACAAAGCCAGAAGGGGGAGACTTTGTAGAAAGTAAGAATAATCTTGAGAATTACAATAATTGAAGTCCAGAGCAATGAGTGTATAGAATGGGAAGATGGCAGCAAGAATGGGGAAAAAAAGGAACTGGTCAATTAATTCTTAAAGGAAATTGAAACAAAGTATCAATTCAATGGGGAAACTAGGTGGAACAGTGTATAAAAGTGCCAGCCCTGGAGTCAGGAAGGTTCATCTTTCTGAATTCAAATCTGGCCTCAAACACTAGCTGTGTGACCCCTGTTTGCCTCAGTTTCCTCATCAACAAAATGAGTGGAAAAGGAAATGGTGAACCACTTCAGTATCTTTGCCAAGAAAACTCCAGATGAGGACATGAAGAGTTGGACATGTCTGAAATGACTGAACAACAAAAATCAATTCACTAGAGCTTATTGATATCACCATTGTGCCCCACAACAAACGCATTACAAAAAATAAACATTTTGGTGCTATATTATTCATAAATAATGTGAATTAATTCGTGAAATAGTCCCTAGACAGAGGACCCACTATGAAAATATATGCATAAAATCACAGCTTTTTTTATTATATATATAAAATTAGTATTGATTAAAATAGTGTTTTGTTCTAGAACACAATTATCTACATGCAATATAGTTATTTTATTTTTTCATACTGATACCTTCAATAATGTCAAGATATTTTGAGGAAGGGAATCAGAATTTTAGAGCTAGAAGAGAATTGGAGATAATTTGATCCAAGCCCTTCATTTTTTAAACCAAGGCATAGAAAGGTGGGTGATTGCACAGATGACTAAAGTAGAGCTACAGCTCAAGGTATCTTGATTCCTAGGGAAGTTGTTGTTTTTTTTTTTTTTTAATACCCTACAGACCTACTGAAAATAAGGAAGGAAAGAGGCAAGCATGGTATATTGAATAGAGGGCTGGGTTCACCCTCCTATAATCCTTAATATATTGATTTTTTTTTCTTATACCAGAGGAAATCAACAACTAATGTTGATTAATTATTTTATAACACATATCATCAGTACTTCAATAATAGCAGAAGTTAAAGCTGCCAGTTTTATGACCTACCTATAAAATATACTAGGATACATGACAGTATGGTCACAATATTAAGGAGATCTAAGTTATATTTTTCATTAGCAACTAAGTGTTTAATTCTGGGTCATATGCTATAAGGGGGGGGGGGGGGCGGGGAACACTGAATTCCAGAAGACATTGAAGTATAAGCAATGATAGTTTCATAGCTTATAAATGTGCATGGCATTATGCTTTTTTAAAGCTTTTTTTGTGCTAAAGCCAAAAGTTGTTGGCATTATGCTTTTTTAAAGCTTTTTTGTGCTAAAGCCAAAAGTTGTTCTGAGCATGTGTAAACCATAGAATATGCCCCATAGTCACTGGTGATCTGCAATAAAAGCTTCTTGCTTCACAGGCCTGCTTTTGCTTTTCCTTATAGCTGTGACGTATCCTAAATTATAATATTTAATCCTAAAATAAATTGGCTTTCCTGTAACAAAACAAAAACTTGCTTCAAGCATATTTAGAGTTCCCCTGCTTTATGTGCTAGCCATGATTGTAAAGTGAAGAATGGCTTCTGGTTACACACACACACACACACACACACACACACACACACACACACACATATCCCTTCAAAAACTCTACTCACATTTCTTGTTGTTGTTTTCCATTCATGTATACATGACTCCATGTGGGATTTTCTTGGCAAAGATTCTAGAGTCCTCTAGTTCATTTTGTAGATGACAAACTAAGGCAGTGTTAAGTGACTTGCCCAGGGTCACACAGCTAGTAAATGTCTGAGGTCAGATTTGAACTCAGTTCTTCCTGACTCCAGACCACTATGCCATTTAGCTGCCCTTTACATTTCTTATTGAATCTTCAAAGCTAAATTTAGTCCTGTGAAATTACAGGGGATTTGGCATGATAAGACTTAGTGCCTTGGTCTTAATATTTCAGAAAGATACATGAATTCATCAGTAGGGGCATACTATCCACCAATACTAATCATAATCCCTCTGTGTATTAGTGGATAATCTTCATGAATTTCTGGGTCAAAAAAGAATTTGACACTTAGTCATCTCTCCTCACTTACCTAAACTGGCCCTTGGATAAATTACAGTCTTTCAATAGACCCATGCTTTCTACATGCTAGGACTCATTAGAGCTCATACCCAACTCGTATCCTTTCAATACCCAGGGTCATCTCCATGCATCAGAACTTTAATGTGCTAAGCTAAAGAGATATTTGGAGTGTTGGGTATTCAAGACTCTGAGGAGAATGCAAATAAGAAAGAAAGAAAGAAAGAAAGAAAGAAAGAAAGAAAGAAAGAAAGAAAGAAAGAAAGAGAGAGAGAGAAAGAGAGAGAAAGAAAGAAAGAAAGAAAGAAAGAAAGAAAGAAAGAAAGAAAGAAAGAAAGAAAGAAAGAAAGAAAGAAAGAAAGAAGGAAGGAAGGAGGGAGGATAATGATAGCTAACATTTATATCACACTTTTATGTTTTTCAAAGAGCCTTGTATTTATTATTTCATTTGATCCTCACAACAGTTCTATGAGATAGGCATTATTATTTTTCTCATTTTACAGATGAAGAAGTTAAGGCTAAAAGATGTTAGACAATTTGTTCAGGATCTCACAGCTCATAAGTGTCTGAAGTGAGTTTGGGGTACAAAAAGATCTTCTAAACTCCCAGTACAGGTTTTTATTCACTAAACCAAAGTGTCTCTTTCAGAAAATCTCTAGTATTTTCTTAACTGTAAATGTTGTAAAAATATAAATGTAAAAAACAACCTATCTAAATGTTAGGTATTGTTATTTTCATTTCTAAGTATCTGTGAGTATATGATGGCAGATTTAATTTACAGGGTGTTGGGGGGGATAATTAGGCAGTCCTGCATTTTTAAATTAGGTGTTTAAGTGAAAAAAAGAACTGTAAAATTGGAACTGAGAATTGCTTAGGATAAAAATTTTTCTAGTATTATTTATCTTTTCTCCCATCTAACCCCAAGCCACCAAGAGGCAATACCCAAGCCAGATATATGAATTCTATGATTTATCTGCTTCAAAAACAAATTAAGAGTTTTAATCCTTAAGTTCTTGTTGACTTCAAGCTCAGTATGTAGAATGCTATGTGTTTCTTCTACCAACAGCAACCATTGCTGAGTAACTTCACTGCCATTGGAAAACATATGATGGCAGTCAATTCACAAGCCTCAAGGCATTTTTTATAATGTCAAGTGGTTCTTGAATTTTAAGCCTGCACTCACTCTTTATGATGATCATCTTCTTACCACTAATATTCACTTTGTGATGCTAGAGTCAGGCTTAGATACACTTAGATACACAATACCAGATGGCACAGAGGTATCAATTATTACTCAGAAGCAATGCTTTCTACAGGATGGAAATAAATTCACCAAGAATCTCTTTTTGGCATCCTAGGAATCATGAAGATCCATAACTTGTAGCTAGATTGATTTATCACAGTCCCAAAGAATAGAGAATAAAGTGAACCTCCTCTTCTTTTCATATATGGGTAAAAAATATATATATATATATGATTAGACTAATTTGTAGGATGTTTAGTTTTGCGAAAATCTTTTTTCTTCCTTCCTTCCTTCCTTCCTTCCTTCCTTCCTTCCTTCCTTCCTTCCTTCTTTCCTTCCCTTCTTCTTTCCTCCCTTCTTTCCTTTTATATTCTTTCCTTCTTTTCTTACTTCTTTACTTCATTTTTCCTTTCTTCTTTCACTCCTTCCTTCTTTTCTTCTTTTTCTATTCCTTCCTTCCTTCTTCCCTCCCTCCCATAATGGATAGTTTTTGTGGACAAATCACATTGCAATTCCATGAGATGGTTGTCCTGTTATCTTGGCTACACTGTAGGTGCTATATGACCGTGGTATTGAATAGTATTTACTGGTGCCCTAGAATTTATTCTGATACTTGAAAGAGGGTGTTGCATTTGTCACACTACTTATTCAGCATGATCTTTCATAGCCTATGGGGACCCTGGTACCCATATTTCTCCCCTTTCTCCCAATCATAGATGCCATGTGAAAAGATTTTAGTGACCAAGCACAACCAAGACAGCAGAGAACTTTGAAAAAGAAATCCCATAAAGGGACAAGTAATTTTCAGTCAGTTGGGCAGTCAGCAACACTTATTAAACACCTACTATTTGCCAAACACCATACTGTGCTAGGTGCTAGGGATACAAAGAAATGCAAAAAAAAAAAAATTAAAGAGTCCCTGCTCTCAAGTGGCTCATAGTCTAATAGAAGAGACAGCATACAATAAACTATGTACAAGCAAACTGTAACAGAGAAAAGGTACTAGCATTAAGGAGGACTGGAAAAACTTCTTGTAGAAGGTGTGATTTTTTAGTGGAGACTAGAAAAAAGCTGTCAAAGCCAGAAGATGAAGACAAAGAGTAAAAATTCCAAACCTGAAGTGTAGTCAGTGAAAATGCATGGAGTCAGGAGATGGAGTATCTTCTATGAGAGATATCAAAAAGGACAGGGTCACCGGATCAAAGAACATGTGGTGGACAGTAAAGTGTAAGAATGATGGAAAGGTAAAGAGGCTATGTTATGAAGGGTTTTGAGCATCAGAGAAAGAAGAAAGAAAGAAAGAAAGAAAGAAAGAAAGAAAGAAAGAAAGAAAGAAAGAAAGAAAGAAAGAAAGAAAGAAAGAAAGAAGAAAGAAAGAGGAACTCATATCCTTTCAGGAATATAAAAGGAAGAAGGAAAGGAAGAAGGAAGGAAGGAAGAAAGGAAGGAAGGAAGGAAGGAGGAGAGAAGGAAGGATTTTTTTTATTTGATTCTGGAGGTGATAGGGGGCCAATGGAGTTGATTTAAGGAAAGTGGGAAGATGACATGGTCAAATCTATGTTTTAGGATAATCAAACTGGCAGCCAAGGGAACTGCAAGGAATCGGATTAAAGATAAGCTATTTTTATCATCATTTTTTTCATATATCTGATTATCCTTTTTAATAATAAAAGAAAGTATAGCATTAGCATTCAAATTTATGCATATGTTCAAAGGAATTCCTTCTTGTAGAAAATCAGAGAATTGAGTGAGATTATCCCTAAGGCCCTAAGGATCTATGACTTTGTGACATTACTTAAGCATTTATGTATTTGAATGGATTTATAATATATGAATATGTATATGTAGAAATATAATCTCAGACTTATAATGCTTTTATGGTAACTACAGTTTCATATACTTTGTTTCATTTGCTCCTTATTACAACCCTCTGAGGTAGATAGTAAAAGTAGTACTAGTCCTTTTTACAAATGTGGAAACTGAGATTGAGAATGGTTAATTGACTTGCCTAAAGTCACTCAGTCAAGACATGGTGGATGTGGAACTCAAATTCATGTCTTCTTATTCCAAGTCCTGTGGTCTTTTCACTAAATTACATTGAATGTTAATGCTATATTTTATTTTATTATTAACAAGAATATTCAGAAATATGAATTAATGATAATTATAATAATATCTAGTCTTTAGTTCCATTCCTTATAGTTCTCTTGGCTGTCAATTTGTCCTGAAGCACAAGTCTAACCATGTCACCTCATCATTCTCATTTATTAAAGAATGAAACTGGAGAAGGGCAGAGGGAATGAAATTTCCTATATCTAACCTCTCTTTGTCTTTAGAACCTATGCTTTAAAATTAAATGATAGATAGAAAGATAGAGAGATAGATAGACAGATAGATTATACCTAACTAGATGATAGATAGTAAATTAATATATAGATGATAGATAGTAAATAAATAGATAATAGATAGGTAGTGATGGATAGAGATAGATGAGAGATATACAGAGATAAACAGAGATGATAGATTGATTGGTTGGTTGATTGATTGATGATATCAAGAGATAGATAAAAGGACAGATAGATAGATAGATAAGAGATATACAGCTATGAGAGAAAAGAGATATACAGAGATAGATGGAGACAGATAGAGATGATAGATTGATAGATGATAGCCAGAGTTAAATGGAAATGTAGATGGATGAGAAATATACAGAGATAGATAAACAGGCAGAAATTGATAGAGATAGAAGAGTGACATAAGGAGATAGATAATAGATAGCCATGGCATCTAGCATTGTATGACATGTAAAGAGAGATGACAGGAAGGGGTCAGTACACTGTCTGCTTTTGCTGCCAGAGACAGCAAGAAACAAAATAAAGCAGCTGCTCTGCTTACATTTGATTTCCATTCTGTGCTTCAGTGAATCACTCATTTTCTTGTGCTGCTGGGGAGGGGGGGTCATGTCATGGAGAAGGGAACCCCCCCTCCTTTTTACTCTTTAGTCCTCCCCTCCCCCACTATTCCAGTTAGAAGACAAATTGTTAAATTAAAAGTCTCAAAAATCCTAAGAATCACTTTAGGCTTGTGGATACACAGGGGCAGAAAAAAAGGTCCCTTTGAACCTAACCCATCAATTAGAAGACATGCCAAGGACTTGGCAACAAGCTGCGCAGTTCTTTCTTGACAGAATTCTCTGTGTAATTTTCCCCCATCAGGAAGTCATCTTTGAGGGTTGTACTGAGTAATTCCAATGTCCATATTGTCCCAATGCAATGACACTGCAGAGCCCTGATACAGAACAAAGTGGCAGTTGTTTAAAAATTAAGCATTACATAAGTACACAGATTTGTGCAGAGGAAAGAAGGAAAACACCTGTTGCCCTTTTCTTAAGGTCTAATATTCAAAGTCAGACAGTGTTAATACAGTTTAAGGGACCACATTCAAATTCTCATGCAAATAAATGTCAACGCTGCTTTTTTGTTTGCTGTTTAAAAATGCGTTAACAATAGCTTTCTCATGCTGACAAAGCTTAGAATGCATAATGCTGATTCATGTTTCCCCCTAAAGGACAGGCAAAGGTGAGCATGCATTTCAGTCATATGATTATATTCTTTTTTAGAAGATTTGCTTATTCACTGGAAAATGTGAAACATAAATTTCCTTCACTTAACTGAACCCTTGTGTTTAAGTAAAATTGAATTACGATATTTTTTTAAATTTTATTGTTGTGATAAGGCAACCCAATTTGTTTGTGTCAGTAGGGAAGAGAATGAGCATTGAGATAGTACCTACTGGGCAGAGAATGTAGATATCCTGGGCAGTGCCAACTTTGGGAATTGCCTTCTGGGTAATATTCATTTCTCAAGCTCCTAAATTCCATGGATTGAGATACAAAACTCAGAGTGAGAAAGAAGTTCCCTGGTGCAGCATAATCCTTTAAGAAAGAAAAGAACAATTCACATGCTTAATACAGTGTCCTATTTAGAGATCCAAGTCAGTTACTCACACAATACAGGTCCTATGAGAAAGGAGCTTGCTTATTCGGCTTGGTCCTGAGTATGTTTACAAGGACAGTTAAAAGTACAGAGTGATATTATGAGTCCTGAGAAGAATATGTAGTTCTCTGCTGTGAAGAATGACTCAGAAGAAAAACAGAGTATTATCCCGATAGTAAATCCAAGTTTAGTTTCCTTTGATGGTGAACTGATAGACTGACTATTTGAATGTTTTGTATTCCTATTTGTTCAAGGGTTCCTATGTATCTTTAACATCTTGTACATTTTTTGTACTGGATGAAATATAGGCTGTCCCATAACCAAAAGTTATATTATCTGAGTACATATGCAGAAGTTGGGGATGCTATTATCCACCTTTGGGGAAATCTAAATACAAACTTTGTCTAAGTCAGTTGAGAAACTTTTCTGGAATTCCTCCAGGTTGGAATAATAAGCCAAAGGTGGGAAAAAACAACACACTCTTTGGAGAAATCAACCATCAGGATTGGCCATAATTTCAATACAGAATCTTTTAGTGATCTATTAGCCATTTGATTTCTCACCTGAAAGTGAGTAGGTGACCTCATCAACCCCAAATAACAAAACCTTTGTACGGAGCATCCCAAATTTCTTAGGAGTTCAGCTGAAAATGTTTTTCCCCTCTAAAGAAGGAAGCTTACTGGGTTTCATTTTTTGGTGTTCTGCTATTTTATTTTATTACTGTTTTGAAAATGAGAAAAGTTTTTTTTACAATCACCAAGGCAGACATGAGCTATAAAAACTTGCAAAACTTTATTTGCTTGTTAAATTTGAATAACTATATTTGAGGGTGAGTGTAAGTTCCCAGGCATACTTGGTTATAGCTTTTACAAAAGACTACTGTATTAAGGTTTGAGAGAAAGAACATTGTTAGGACTCAGTGCAACACACTAGGAGAGTCAATCAAGGATTGACTACATACGCCAAGATGTCACTTGTAGTCCTGAATCTCCTTTGCCACTACCAGAACTCTAGGCTTACATGGACCTGGTTTGATCCCTGGGGAGATGATTGCAAAGGTCAGTTTCTTTTCTTTCTTTGATTCTTTGCTCTTACCTCCAATTAACCAGGAAAATCTCTAAAATATTTAAAGCTTAGGCATAGCTTCCATCTAGGTTTCCCCAAATATAGTTATTTGCATTCCCCTTTTCCCACATAGCCACACAATGAACAATGTGGATATTGGCTATGGGACAGCCTTTATTTTGCCTGCCACATAAAATATATAAGGCACAAAAAACTAACTCATAGAACCTCTGGAACAAATATTTTTAATTTAATCACACAGATAGTATCAGTATCAGCTTTGTGCCCATAAAGCAATCAAATAGCTCTTTGGACTCCCCTTGGAAGGTAAAGACCTTGGGGCTTATAAATAGTATCTCCCATTCAGCTGTGATTTGTACAATCCAAGCAATTGGTAATTCGTGGATGATTAGCAAGATCCAGAAGTTCTGTTCCTTCCTTTCAGAACTTCCTCTCCCTTTAGCTTCAGGGTGAGCTTCTGTCTTCTCCAGGGAGAATACTATTGAGGAAATCTTAACCCTCAAATATTTCAAGTGTTCCATACTCTAGATGGTGTTCAGGATCCCAACTAAAGGAAAGAAGTATCCGGGAACTGGGGGTTCAGGGGCTCTATTACACAGCTCACTATATATTTCTCTTATGAATCATCAGAGAGGGGGCAGCAGAGGAAAGAAGACATGACACCCCACCTCCCTCTCACAAACACAATGCGAAGCAATCCAGTCCTGAAATCCAAAGTAAAGAAAGTGCAGGAAATAACCCAGACCTGATGACTCATCTTATTTTTGTTTTCCTTCCTAACAAGAGTCCAGCCCTGACCCCACCACCTCAAGTTGGTAGGCAGCCCCAGTCACTAGGCACCAAGCATGAATTCCCCCTACTTTTTCATCATCTCAGTTCCATCTCAAACACTTCTTGACTGTAAATTTGGAAAAGTTATTGAATTGTTCTCACCTCAATGGCTTCATCTATAGAATGGGAATAATAATAATATTTAGTGTTCATATCACAGGGTTGCTGTAAAGACCAAATAAGAAGATGTAGGCAGAGTGGTTTATAAACCACGGTGGCCAGATTTCAAAGGATTCAGGAGTGGGAGATGAGAAAGTAGAGAAAAATGATGCCGTTTATTTCTTATAGGATTTGACTATGGAAAGAAAGTTAGATCTAGGGCATTAGCTTGAGGGAATGTCAGGATCGGGTATCTAGTGTTTTTGTTGTTACAGTTGTTGGTGTTGATTTTTTTTTGTTTTAGAATGAAAGGGAATCTGCCTTGTTTGTAGGCAGCAGAGTCTTTAGTAGATAAGGAAACGGACAAGTTGCTGGAGTAGATGGGACTAAGTTCATAGGTAAAGAGCTTGGCCATGGTCTGGAAAAGGGCCATCTCATCCTCCAGGACTGTAAAAAAGGGAAAAGAGAATGTTGAATGATTCTGACATAACTTGCCATTTGAAACTGAGGACCACTTGACCTCAGGGCTTTTGCTGGAGGGGGCAAGTGATGATGTGGGTGACCTGAGATGAAAAAGATTTGGAATAGCTATCTACTTTTTATTTTCATTTCTATGATAATTAAGTGTTTCAGTTTCGAATAAAATGTAAACTTTATTATTATTTGCATTCATGTCTTTAAAAAAAACTACCTCACAAAAGAGATTTTGATTAAATATACGAAAGATCTGAAAAGTCTCCTGCAATGTGTGACAAAGAGCTGTCCTGAAATTTCATTTTCTGCGTGTGAAAGAAAGATTAGGCTTGTTCTGCTTCACCTGAGAGGACACAGTGTTGGGTGAAAGTTGTGGAGACAGACTTCAGTTTACTGTAAAGGAAATGTTGCTAACAATTGTCACTATCATTGATCTGCTAGCATGGAAGTGGACTAAAGGTACAGAATGGGATATACAGTTTTTGATATGGCCAATTTGAGAATTTGTTTTGCTTCACTATGCACATTTGCTAAAAAGGATTTTCTTTTTCTTTTGCGGGGAGGGATGTGGAAGGGAAAGCTGTCTTCCCCCCACCAGAAAGAAAGAAAGAAAGAGAGAGAGAGAGAGAGAGAGAGAGAAAGAAAGAAAGAAAGAAGGAAAAGAAAAGAAAAAGAAAAAAAAGGCTATTGAAACTTTTTTTTTAAAGCATAGAAGGTAACAGAAGGAAGGCCAGAAGGAAACATAGATAAGCATGGCAAATTTGAAAGTTACATGATGAAATTATCTTATATGTGTGTGTGTGTGTGTGTGTGTGTGTGTGTGTGTGTGTGTGTGTATATACAAACACATCTATGCATATACGTAACTAATACATAATGGATTCATGGTTTCACTTATAATCCTCTTTTTTTTGTTCTTCTTTGCCTATGAAAATATTCATTTTATTTGGAGTTCATTAAATTCAGAACAAAAATCAAATTTTTAAATTTCTAGCTCTCTAAGAGAGGAATGAACTTGCATCGAAAGTAATGAGCTTTCTGTCACTATATGTATTCAGGCAATAGCTGGACGGCTACTTTTTTGTGGTCATTAGGTTTCTTTTTTTTTTCAGGTATAACAAACTAGGTTGCCTTTGGGGTCTGTTTTAACTTTGAGAGTCTGTGAAATATAGTATGTCATAACAAAGGGTAGTAGGAGTCAATTTGATAGAGCACTGTATTTGGGACAAGGAAGTCATAAAATCAAATCTACTCTCAGACAAATGGCAGATGGTCCCCTGCTCTCCCCCTCTAACACCACTATGTCCCATCCTCAGTTAAATGCTGTTAAATGTTGATGCTGACTTGCATTTGCGTCTTGCTTCCTCTTTGAATGTATCTTCAGAAACACTCACATTTGTCTAAACTAAACAATTTAAGAAACCAGTTCCAAATACAGTTTTTAAGATGAAATGTGTTTCATTAAACCCTGAGAATTCTTGATCCCTTTAAAAAGGCATTCTAGAACACCTTGATCTTTGAATCTCATTGTCTAACAACAGAGTGTCCAGCCAAGAATGTTATTTTCTTTTCCTTCTTGTATCAGACTGCCTCAGAAGGAGTGTTTCCAATTATTGGTTCTGGAGAGAACACTGTTTTACTTAAGAATACCACCTACCCCACCCCCTCCCATTCCCCACCCAATACCAACGCTGCCCCTGCCAAAACCTCTTTGACCAGAGGAACTACAAGTTGTGAGTAAAGTATTGAAATCTGCTTTGTGAACATAAGGCAACTGCCTTAGCATTAAGCTCTGGACATTGTTCAATCCAAAGATAACAGCTCTTTTAAAAGATATGTGAGAACTTCTTTTTGCATACAGTGATGGCATTAGATTTTACCTGAACTGTTAGATACTAGAATATAGACTTTGGATTCTTTCATAATGACCTTGGAGAAAATCTGTGTAATTAACAGGGCCACATTTAAAATTTGTTCTACAGTACCAAGATGGGGAATGATTGTTGTGTCCTGAACATATTATTCTATGACCCTCTGAACCAGAGAAAATAATTATTACAGAGGCATTTTTTGTGCCTAATATGTGTATATAGGGTGGAGGTGCAGAACTCTAAAGCCAAAACCCCCAATATCTTCAGTAAATTTTTGTCCTTCCTCTTCCAAACTGTTGACTCTCTCTTGCATCCCAATTTTTCTTCTACCTCTTTTATTTGATCTTTTAAATCCTTTTTGAACTCTTCCAGGAAGGCTTTTTGGACTTGAGACCAATTAATATTCCGCTTTGAGGTTTGGCATATAGATGTTTTGACACTGTTGTGCTCTCTTGAGTTTCTGTTTTGATCTCCCCTGTCACCATAGCAGTTTTCTATGGTCAGGTCTCTTTCCTGTTTCTTGCTTATAGGCTATTTCACAGCTTTTAAAGTTGATCTCTGTTCCTAGAGCACAGGGGACACTGTTCCAAGCTTCTTGTTCCAGGGGCCAGGGGCCAGGGGCCTGGTAATTGGATTTCTGCCCTGGGACTTCAGGTACTGGCGACTTGGCCATTGCATTGGGGTGGCCTGACCTAGTTATGCCTGTTGTTCCCTGGGTTCCAGGGAATTTGTCCTCTGTACTGGGTCTGGAGGCCTCACAACTGGGCTTCTGTGTCACTGGCCTGCTGATTCAAGACCAAGGGGACTCAGTTCCTGTGACAGACCTTTCCTGAAGTCCTTACAAGTTATCTTACCCTGGAAAATTGTTTCACTCTGTCTTTTTGTGGGTCCTGTCACTCCAGAATTAATTTAGAGGCTTGATTTAATATTATTTCTGAGGGAAAATGAGGAGAGCTCAGGCAACTGACTTTTCTCTGACTCTTGCTCCGTCCCCATGTTTTTATGATGAGGTGCAGGCTCTGGGAACCCCTTTGAGCTCTCCTTGAATCTCTGAGGTACAGGTTCTGGGAACCTATATCAGCAAATTCTATGAAACACATAGCTATAACCCTCAAAGTCTTATATAGAACTCAATATTAACAATCCCAACAAAGAAAACTTATGTTAGCTGCTCTTTAGCTCTTCTTTCAATAAGGCACTGGATGGCAATGAATTCAGGGTTGACTTTGTCAGAACCTGGTTACTATAATACTCTCCAGGTCTGTGATCTTAAGTCATACAGCCTCTCAGTGCCCAAGGAAATTGCAAAAGACTTAGCTATTAAATCACAGATGATCTTGTGGAGGAGTCGTCCCCCCACCTATTACCAATGCTAATGAAATCATGGATTCTTCCTATATTCTTTTAATAATCTTTATTTCGTTAGTTCAGCATGTTTACCACTTAACGTTAGCCAGCATTGGGCAAGGTGCCTAGAATATAGTAGACTAAGTGCTCGTTGACTTACTGACTTTAATACATGAAAACTTTTGAAAACTGAAGAATAATTATTTCAAAAGAAAAAACACTACAAAAGGAAAAGGCAATTCCTAAATATTTTCACATGTATAATTAATACTTAGCATTTTACCTTTGAATTGCTATAAAGTATCTAGCCAAAATAAACTCCATCTCCCTCCTGTTTTTCATCACTAAGAAATAAATGCTTCTGCTAGTGCAATGAATTTAAATAATTAAATTGAGATGCTAAATGGATTTCTTTTCCATTTGTTTATCTTCCTTCCTCCCCTTCTCCCCACCCATATACCTAGTTTAGAAACTGAATGTACACTGAAGGTGATAGTAAAGGATGTAATTAAGCCACTGGACTGGAAGATGGGGATTCTAATTTATATTACCCTGAATTGTTTTATAACTGTGAGAAACTCACTGACATTTCTGTCTCTAAATCCCTATTTTCAAAATAAAAATATTTTATCTGTTCTTCCCTTCTAACCAAGAAAAGTATGTTTGTGAAGCCTTTGGGCACAGTAAGAAAAGGAACCTCTTCCACTCCTCTACTTTAGTCTTCCCTAAAGACAAGTTTGTCTCCACAACTGGAAAGGATTTCTAAAGTGCTTGTTGTCAAATGCAACTGCAGACAAAGAGAATCTATCTTTGTCTCTATGATCCCCTCACTAGATTAAAGAAATGAAGGGGATATGGGTGGGATGGACAATTAGGACAAAATTATCTCTATTTAGGTACCCACTCACTCTAGAATCTCTGAATCTCTGTCTCTAATAAAATAGAACCCACTACTGCCTTGTTTACTAAATTTGGACATGAACAAACCTTTACACACCCTCCATCTGTCTTTTCTACACTATACTGTCATCTCCTTAAAGGTCCCAGACATAGATTTAAGTGCTTAGTTATTTGCAAATGAAAGCCTGCCAATTCTCCATCACCTACATTATGATGTTTTGGAGCTCAGGTTTTGTCTATGCAATCCTCTTTTCACCATTAAGAAGTATTGGGAGTGGAAAAGAGGACAGGGAAGGAGAGTAGCCCTAAGAATGCCTGCCACCAACTACTACAGAAAATAATAGTATTAACTTTGATCTCTCCTCCACACCTAATCTAGACCCCCTTCTACATCATCTCTCTTTCCTCGTTCACTTGAATCTCTGAGGAAGAAGTGCCCTTTCTTGTCAATATCCACCAGTCCAGTTGTGCCTTGCTTTCATGCCTTCCTGTCTCCTCTGAGAGTTTTCCCTCTCATCTTCTGCCTCTAAAGAGGCTACTTTCCTGCTGCCTACAAATATACATTTTTTTAAATAGCTAGCATTAAGGTTCATCTCCAAAAGACTCATGATGGAAAATGCTATCTACATCCAAAAAAAAAAAAAAAAGAACTATGGAGTCTGAATGCAAATCAAAGCATACTCTTCGCTATCATTTTTTTTCTTCTTTCTTGTGGTTCCTTCCATTGGTTCTAATCCTTCTTTACAACATGACTAATGTGAAAATATGTTTGATATGAATATATATGTAGAGCCTATATCAGATTGCATGCTGTCTTGGGGAGAGGGGGAGGAAAGGAAGAGGGAGAAAATTTAGAACTCAGAATCTTATGGAAGTGAATGTTGAAAACTAAAAATAAACTAATTAATAATTTTAAGTAACATTTTTGTAAATGAGATAATATTTGTAAAGCATTTAGCCCAGTACCTGGAACATAGTAGCTGCTTAAAATATTCTCATTCCCTTCTACTTCTTCCCCATATAATTTGTTAAGTTTTACAAAACTCTTTACAAATATTACCTCATTTTAATCTAACAACAACCTTGGGAGGCAAATGTTATCATTATCCTCATTCTACAGATAAGGAAACTGAGCTAAGCAAAGGTTAATGACTTACCCAGTGATGGTGTCAAGTGTCCTAAGGCTTTGAATTCAAGACTGACTTCAGGTCCAGGCTCTATGCATTGTGCTTACCTTCTAGCAACCTCAAGTCTTCCCTAATCTTTAAAAACAAAACAAGGGAGCAAACGAAAACCAGAAATATAGAAGTTTTCTTTTGGCTATACATCAAGCTATTGATCTCCCCTTCATAGCCAAAGTTACAGAAACAATCTGCACTAATTACATTATGCCCTCGTTGCTTCTCAGCCTTTTGCAGCTTGGCTTCTGACCACAGCACTTAACTGAAACTGCTATCTCTGAAGTTAATAACTGTTCCTTAATTTCTAAATTTGACTACTTTTTCTCAGACTTCTTCCCCTGTGTACTTTTTTTACATTTATCCACTACTCCCTTCCTTTCCAAGATATTATTTTCTTCCTTGGTTTGTGGCACAGATCTCCCCTGGTTCTCCTGCAACCTGTCTGGTGCCCTCTTTCTTATTCTCCCTTGCTGGGTCATCATCTATCTCCTCTATGCACGGGTATCTCACAAGCCTCTGGGCCTTCTTTTCTTTTGTCCCTACAGTGAGTCTCTTGTTTTCTTCCTTCCCTCCTCCCACAGCCCCTGAAATTCAGTTATCATCTTTATGCAGATATCTTTTAAATCTGTACATCCTAATATCTTTCCTGGACTACAGAGCATCATAAACTATCTCCTGAACAGCTCAAAATGTCAAAGAAGGAATTCCTTATTTTCTTCACTTCCTCTAAACTTCCTATTTCTGTTGACTACACCACAACCCTCCCAGTCATTCAGGTTCACAAATTTGGATTTATCTTTGACTTAATACTCTTTCTCAATCCCCCCATTTTAGCTACCACAACTTCTCAATTTTCTGTTTAAAAAAGTCTCTCACATATTTCCTCTCCTCTCTAATAATGCAGGCACTATCCTAATAGAAACCCTTTCTCATGGAATTTTGTCATGACCTACTAATTGATCTCCCTTCTAAATCTTCCTCTATAATGCTGCTTCTACCCATTGCTAATATAAACTTATATAAATAAATAAAACACTTATCTGACCACCTCACTTTAGCTGAAAAGTTTCTAATTGATTCTGATAAAATTTCAGATCATTCGAACACTAATAAAGGCCAAAGCCTGAACTAATCAACCAGACATGCTTTGCTCTAAAAATGCCCTTTCCCGTGTCAGCAACTTTAAGACCAGATAAGGCTGGCAAGAAGCATTCTTCCTGTTTGTGACAGGATGCCTGAAACTAAAAGAGTGGGACTTCTCTTATCTTGGTATCATATGGGCATATGCTATCCTGGGATCCTAATTTCCAACTGACACTATTTTGTGAATTGTCTTGTTGATTTGTATTTACAACTTAATCAATTGAGAAACTTCGTTTCTCATGGTATAATAAACACATATGGAAACCGTAAATCTGAGGGACACAAACATTCTGATTTGTGATTGTCTTGAAATGTATTTAAGGCTATTCATCCTTTTATCAGACAGTCAGAACTTATGTTTTGGCTCCCTGCAAGCACATAGCTAACTTTAAGAGAATAAACAATATGAATTTATAATCACCCAGCCTGTTTGCCTCTTTTAACCAAACTTTCAGGTCAACAATACCCATTACCTTTAGAATAAAAAGGCACAATTCTTAGGCAATCTGGCTTCTGTCTGCTTTCCCAGACTTAGTTCAATTAAACTACTTCATGGACTCTAAATTCCATTCAAACTGGCCTATTAGTTGTTCTCTGAACTTGAGGTTAGGAGGAAGCAGTGTTTTTCACTGGAAAAAATTGAACCAAATCCCGGAAGCTAAAATTCAGGCTAAGACAGTGGAAGATAAAGGCTATTCATTTTCCTTAGCATTCGCGTTTATTTTGATTGACTTGTATGCTAAAATGTAGATGATCAGGGCAGTGAAGTGGAATTCTTAGCTGAATTTCCACATAACTCCCATGTTGTTATTGTTATTCTTGTGTGTGTGTGTGTGTGTGTGGTTTTTTTTTGGGGGGGGGGCAAAGCTCCTTGAAGAGGTTTTAGTGGCAAAGGAACCCCATAAAAGGTTAAATTATAGTTAAAATGAATTCTTATTCTAAATTAGATGGCTTAGGGAAAGTTTTTGATTGAATCCCAAACATCTGGAATTTTTAAAAATTAGTATTAACATGGGCCATTCTGCCTGGCTTTTTGTTTTTTAAAGCCATTTCTTGGTGTGATGGCTCATAGCTTCTGACTACGAATAAAGAGCTGTCAGCTTATAAAAGAGAGAATTTTTAGTCAGAGCTGTCCCCAAAGAGATGAAATCCAGAAGCTAGTTGTTGGGACCAGTGACCATAATACTAGCAAGGATCAAGGATTGGATATCTATTAGAAAGCAACCAAGAGTAGTATGATACTTTCACCAAAAGAAGTCAGCAGCAGTAGATTGGGCTTACTTTATGGCCCTTAAGGATGAGATCCTTAATCCAGGCACTAACTTGAGTAATGGAACTTTTTCTTATTTTAATATTTTTTGGTCATATACTGTGTTATGGAATGTTAATGGTAAAGAAAACACAAATATCCTGAGTCATAATTTCAGTTGACACTTTGTCAACTCTCTTATTTTGTTGTATTTACCATCTATCCAATTAAGAAAATTCCTTTCTCATACAATGATTAAACATTTATGGAGATCATAAATTTGTGTGACACAGTCACCCTGAATTGGCATGGTTCTAAAATGTTATTTAAGCTTTCTGATTCTTTTGTTCAGGCAGTCAGAATTTAACTTCTGGATCCTTGTAGAAGTATGCTAGCTTCGTCTGGCTATAAGGGAATAATAAATACTAAAATGTATATCACCTAGACCGTCTCCTTTAACCAAACTTTTCAGGTTAAGAACACATACACAAACATATGTGTTTGTGTGTATATATATATATGTATATGCACCATGCATATGCACCATACATATGCATTAGTTACACATATATTCTGTATGTTTATCCTCTCTGTACACCCTGTACACACAGTATCTTGGCATATATTTCTTTGTATACATTCCCTGGTCATATGTTCTCATTACATGTATACCCTCTATTCCTGTTACCTCACTACATGCATCCTTCCCATTATAGTTTAATTACCCATAGGAGAATATATTTCATGTGTGCAAAAGATCATCTTTTCTTGGTACTTTATTTGCTCTTCCTTTGTATTGAGTTACTTTTGTTTCCAGTATGTCCTCTGAATGGCTCATAAAAGTTAATCCATCATTGGTGGCTCAAGAGCTATTTTTTTCTTTATGAACACTTATTCATGGAGTACATCAAACTTTAGCGACCCATATTCAAGGAGTAAGTATAAGCCTAGGGCTTATACTGACATTCTTCCTCCCATTTCTATGCTTCCTAACATGTATTCTCCATGGTTTTTTTTTCTATTCTGCCTACCTGCAGTCCTTAAATTCTTTTGGAGCTTACATTAGTTCCTACCACCTGTGTAAAGTTTTTCTTCATTGTAATCACAGGTCAAGTCCAAAATAAATAAATAAATAGAACAAAAGAAAAGAAAAGAAAAGAAATGCTCTCACCTAAAGCCTGTCAGCCCTTCAAGAACCTTGAGTGGTGTTTAATGAATGTCTGTTGAATTGAATTCAGTTGAACAAGTCAGTGAGGTGGGTAATACAAGTATAAATTTTACATATGGAGAAACTGAAATATTGAAAGGTTAAACGATTTTTCCCATGGTCACTCAGCTAGTAAATGTCAAAGATGCAATTTCAACTGAGGTCTCTTGATTCTAAGTTTATCACCTTTCTACTATAACACACTGCCTCCAAGTTAATGCTTATAAATCATTTTGAGCTTTTCAGTTGGCAGGCATTCATGTTTGGAAAATGAATCAATTGCCCATAGTTATATTGATAGTAAAATGCAAATGCTCCCCTAGATCTTCAAAACTTTGGAAACAGCAATGTCATGCTCCCCATCGTTGCCAAATAAAATACCAATTCTGTTTCTTCTGCCCATGATTCTTGTAATCATCCCTTTACCCTACGAGTATTGTGAAATATTTTATTAGAGCAGTGATTCCCCAAACTTTATGTAGCAGAATTCATTATTTCTGCCCCCAAAATTACCTCACTTGTAGTTCATAAAACAATCTATGCAAATAATTTCTTTGGCTTCTCTTATATTCAAATGAACTGAAGAATTATTATATTTGCATAACAACACAAATCTTAAACTTCCAGCTAGGTCCCAATTAGTGTATATAATGATTCCTATGAAATAGCTGCATGTATTCAAACCCATACTATTCAAAGTTATAATTATGTAAAATATGGCAATTGGTTCCAGCACATGGAAATAGGCAGTTCAGATTTGAATAATGAAACTGCTTCAATGGATTCATTATTCATACTAATCCCAACCTAACTACATGTTTACTAGTTTGACTGTTATGGGATCATAGATTTATCAATAGAAGGGACCTTGAAAAATAGCTCATCAACTACTGTCAATTTGCAATTAAGAACCCTGAAGTCCAGAAAGGTGACTTACCAGGTTAATTATACAGAGCCAAGATCTGAATCCAGGTTTTCTGACACCAGTTCAAGCCCTTTTCACTGCACCTAGCTGTGTCCAAAAGGTATAGGTGGGCATTCTACTCCATCCCAATCTTTAAACTTCATAACTGGGGATGACTAAATACTGTAGGTATGCTCTATCAGGGGTGAGAGAAAGGCATGAGCAAGTCCCCCAGCCCTCCTCTGGTGAAGGGAAGAGAGAGGCCTCAATATTAAATTAAATTATTATCATATTATCCAATATCCCTACGAAGTCCAGCATAGCCCCCTATATATAGCTCTAGAAGCACATTTATGTTCCCACTCCCCACCCCTAGGCAGATAGAATGCACCAGGAGGGCATGAGACCCTTATCTGCTAGGGCCCTTATGAAGTCATATCCACAGGGATCATCATGGGCTCCGGCCCTACCCACCATAGGACAATGGTCATCTACTTAGGGCTGGAGTTCCATACTTTAATATGCATATCCTTTCATTCTGTGGAAGGCAGCGGGGATAGGAAGGAGAGGTTCGATACTCATTGGATAACCTGTAGAGAACCACCAAGACTACAGAGGGAGGAAAAGGAAATTTTTACTCCCCCCCTCCATGTCTGTTACCTTCTTGCTCCCCTTCTGCCACCTCCAAACCCACTAACTAAAATACATTCTTTGTGTTAGTCTCATTTTTATTGGCTAATTTTAACTGTTATCATTGAAAAAAATCAATGTGTTTATGCGGAAATTGAATTAGAAATATCTAATAGTCTTGGTCATTGTTTAGTCACAGTGCCACTAATACCATCCTCTCCCTCCCACCCACCTCCCTCCCTAGTGCACCATTACTCCCTTTTGGAGTCTCTGCATTAAAAGTTACTTCCTTGTAGCTCTCTGAGACAAAAAAAAAAGTTATAGTAGTCCCCAAACTATTAGTTTGATTCAAGAATTCTCAGTTAGGGGTGGCTAGGTGGCGCAGTGAGTAAGAGCGCCAGCCTCGGAGACAGGATGATCCCGGATTGGTTCCAGCCTCAGAAAATGAGCATCCACACATAAATAATGACTGGCCATGTAACCTTGAGCAAGTTACTTAACCCCAATTGCTTTAAAAAAACAAAAACAAAAACAAAAAAGAATTCTCAGAGAGCTCCTAGGTTTGTTTTTTTGTTTTTTGATTTTTTTTTTGTATGTTAACATTTAGGCCATGATAAAATTTTAATAGTACTATTTAAAGTGTTATAGCTGACTACTTTCAAGGAACATGTAGATACTAGGTAGAGAATGGGTTATGATAATGAACATTGCCTCTTTTAGTTATTTCCAGAAAGACTTTCTATGATTAATGGAGTCACATTATATTGTAGCAGTGGAAGGAGTTAAAGACAAAATTCCAACAAAAGGTCCTGAAAAGACTAAAAAAGGAGGTCATAAAGGTTATCCGCCTTCTAAAGACAGAGGGAGGCTGAATGGAAATTAATTTAATATGAGGAAGTCATTAGGATGGGGGAAATGAGGAGAGCAGAAGGGAAGGAGGTGGCTGAGCTGCTCTGTAGCTGGTTAGCATTCATGAGAGAAGATCATTAGGAATTATCATGTCACCAACTCCATCCACAGCCTAAGGACAGGATTCTGTGTGTCAATCAGATGTACTCTGATCACCAAAATAGAGATGTTACAGACTAGTTCTCAAGATAAACCAAATTGGAAGGTGTTTAATATCTTAATGGCAAATAGTACAGGAACTCAATGTATTATTATCCCCCCATTTGGCTTATGCCTAGACACAAATGATTCTAGGCAAGTCACATGAGATTGTTGCTATTGACAATGGTGAAAGGCCCTTTTCTGAAGGAGAACAGATGATCTCAGAGCAAAATCACTTGGCATGCTCAGCTTCTCTTCCACCGTTATACAATATGCTGCTGTTCACAGGGCAGGTTGACAGACGTTAGCTGTGCAGTATCTCAGTCCTGCCAGTGCGAGCTTTTCAACCTGACTTTTATGTTCATAAAAGTGGCATCCTAATTAAACAAAGGAAACAGTAGCTCTCTCCCCCTGTGTAAAAAAAAGTCTCTGTCACCTCAAGGACAAGTACCTTTCTATGAAAGGATAATTAGGTCACAGTTTAGCAAAGACCCATTTGCAGTGGTTGTATTCTCCTGTGCACCATTTAGAAGACCTGGCTCCTAAAGCAGTCAGACTCAAGAAAACTTCCCTGGTAAAAGGGGAAACCCACCAAAAAGCAATGGCTGCCTTAAAATAGCACTTGGCCCATAAACCAAATCTTTATCTGGAAATGGTTTGAGAAATGGGCAACACATAGGTCAAAACTAAATTCAGACTAGATGTTAACCAAATACACATAAACCACAATGCAGTTCTGGAGATCCTGGCAGACCTAACTGTCAATCATTTACAGAGTTTAATGATTGAAACATGTATAGCATTTCCAGACTGCTCACTCCTCCTGTGACACTTCCCTTGTTTTATTTGCAGGTTTGTTCATTTTTTTCTCCCATCTGCTTATTCCTCCTACCTTTGTGGAGATGTGTCTTTCTCTTCAAGTCAACCAGGACTGCTACTACTGATTTTCAGGGAAAAGGAAATGACCCCCTGTCACATATTCTGAACTACTTATCCAGCCTAGTCCTAATTAAATAGCCTAGTCCTACTAAGAACATATGGAAATTGCAGCAATGCCCACCAACTAGGGAATGGGTGAACAAGTTGTGGTATATGAATGTGATGAATACAACTGTGCTATAAAAAGTGATGAGCTCAGTGATCTTAGAAAAGCATGGATAGACCTGAATGGAATAATTAAGAGCAAATTGAGCAGAGCCAAGAGAACATATTGTTTTTTAAGTTACTTATTTTAATTATATATATATATATTTTTTTAGTTTTCAACATTCACTGCCATAAGTTTTCAATTTTCTCCCTGCCCCAAAATGGCATGCCATCTGACATGGGCTCTACATAAATAAAAAAGAAAATAGTCTGCTTCACTCTGCATTCAGACTCCATAGTGCCTTGTCTGGATGTGGATGGCATTTTCCATCATGAGTCCTTGTGCATTGCTTAGAAGGGCTAAGTCTATCAAAGTCAGTCATTGCACACTGTGGTTGTTACTGTGTACAATGTTCTCCTGGTTCTGCTCACTTCACTCAGTGTTAGTTCATATAAGTTCTGGTTTTTCTCAAGTCCACCTGTTCATCATTTCTTCTAGCACAATAGTATTCTATTCCATCCATATACCACAACTTGTTCAGCCATTCTCCAACTGATGGACATCCTCTCAATTTCCAGTTCTTGGTCACCACAAAAAGAGCTGTTATAAATATTTTTGTACATGTGAGTTCTTTTCCCACTTTTATGATATCTTTGGGATAAAAACCTAGAAGTAGTATTGCTGGTACAAAGGGTATGCACATTTATATAGCCCTTTGGGCATAGTTCCAAATTGTTTTCCAGATTGGTTGGATCAGTTCACAACTCTACCAACAATGAATTAGTGTTCAGGTTTTCCCCCATCTTCTCCAACATTTACCATTTTCCTGTTTCGTCATGTTAGCCAATCTGGTAGGTGTGATGTGGTACCTCAGAGTTGTTTTGATTTTCATTTCTCTAATCAATGGAGCATTTTTTTCATATGACTATACATGGCTTTAATTTTTTTCTCCTGAAAGCTGCCTGTTCATATCCTTTAACCATGTATCAATTGGGGAATTAATTGTATTCTTATAAGTTTGACTCAGTTCTCTATATATTTTAAAATTGAGGCCTGTATCAGAGACATTGATTGTAAAAATTCTTTCCCAGTTTTTTGCTTCCCTCCTAATCTTATTTGTATTGGCTTTGTTTAGGCAAAAGCTTTTCAATTTAGTGTAATAAAAATTATCAGTTTTGCATTTCATAATATTCTCTATCTCTTCTTTGGTCATAAATTCCTCTATTCTCCATACATCTGACAGATAAACTATTCCTTGCTCACCTAATCTGCCTATAGTATCAACCTTTATATCTAAATTGTATACCCATTTGGACATAGTATCTGAGCAATATTGTTTTAAGAATGATTTTGAGCAAAGAAGTCATTTTGACTATTATAAATACCCAAATTAACCATAAAGGACATATGAAGAAAGATGTCATCTACATTCAGAGGAAGAACTAATAAATAGAAGCTTATATAGAATAATTTTACATATACATATCTATTTGTGTCTATTGGTAGCCATGGGGGGGAGGAAAAAATTCTATATGATAACTTTATTATATATTTAAAAGGAATAGCAAGTTGTACATAATTGATTTAAAGTTTCATGTGAAGTGATCTTTTTATTATACTGTGTTGTGGAAATGCTTGTTTTATTCCATAATTTTTTAAAAAAATTATATATGTTATACACACACATACATTCACACATATACATATAAAGCGTATATGGTACTGGAGAGTATTCTCTCATCTCTTTTAAATATTTGACTTTCAAACTCCCAACTGGCTTACACTTGTAGGATACAAATTGAATTTACATACCCTCAATAATTTAGATCTCTTTTACTCTAGTCTTCAGCTCTTCATTTCCAATCTCCCTGCATACATTCATGCAAGTAGAGGTGGCATGCATTCAATGTTAATTCACTTTAATACCGTTTCAAACATGAGAAATCTAGTTACCACCTAAAGAAATATTAGTTTGAAAGGGACAAACTACTCTGAAAACAGCTCAAGAAACTGAAATTTTCTTTTCCTTCATAATGATCTGTTTTGTTCTGTTTTTGTTTTTGTTTGAGGGGAGGTCAAGGGCAAAAGCAAAAAGAAGATAAAAATGAATAAAAAGAAAGTAGATTTCTACTTGTCTCCAAGGGGAACTTCAAGCTAATTTCACCAATAGGTACTTATTCCTTCATCTCTGGATTGTCATTTCTCTTCATAATAGCATCCTATCTCTTAGAATTCATCCTCTTCCCCATTCACATGGTACAGGTCTTTTCAGCTCAATGCTTAACTCTTGCTAGAAACATTCAACATAAAAACTCCTGATTCCTCCCATTCCCTTCTATCTTCAAGATCAAAGCCTTTTCTTCTCCCTAGGGAAGCGAGGAACATAGTAGATATTGTCAGTGTAGCACCAATACTATACTCACATCACCAACAGTGACTGTAAATATGCAGGCAAAGTTCTCAATTGCAAAATATAAAAGACTCTCTGTAGAGAAGACATTTATTCATACACCAGAAAACACTCACAAGCCTAGCTGTCTCCCTGGGTCCACCCTCTCTCTCCCACCATCTAGTTGCTCTGACTCCCATATCCCTGTGGGCTCTGCTTCACCCTTCAGCAAACTCCTCCCATCACAGGCTCCATGTGATTACATTATTCTTATTAGGGGACAGGGAAGATCTTCAAATTCCCATTACCATTACAGTCCATCCCCCAGAAACAATGAGGACTATGAAGTGCCCAGAAGAAAGCACCTTCTCTGTCCATACTTTCATTCCTGAAAGTCTCTGAGACTAAAATGAGAACAGCTATATTTTGTTTTAAAATTAGACTTAAAAAGAAATTTAAAAAACCTCACAGACTTTAGGAAAACTTTTTTAGAAAGCTTTGAATGTTATTCCTACATAATTTCTTTGGATGTTAAAAAATCACTAACTTTAGTTCTTCAGATGACTTTCCTTGTATTTATCATATAAATATTCACAATCACACACACACACACACACACACACACACACACACACACACACACACACTGGTAGGAACCTTTGGGGAAAGGTCAAAATTTTTCTCAACACTATATTTTGAGTATTTCACTCTGTATCAATAACTTCAATATAATTTTGTGCTCTGAGAAATGTAAGATGGTAGAATAAACTAGTGATAATCTAAAATATAATATAGTGGCTGATCCGTTTATTTCCTTACGTGAAAATAGGTGAAAAATGAACTATTTTTATATTACCTTTATCACATCTCTGAGTATTTTCTTCTTAATTTGGAATTACATAATAATCATTCCAAATATTCCACTTTTCCCATTATCTTATATAGTATATTCATTGTTGTTGTCATTGTTCAGTTGTTTCAGCTGTGTCCTACTCATTGTGAACCCATTTAGGGTTTTCTTGGCAGAAATACTTGAATAGTTTGCCATTTCCTTCTCCAACTCATTTTACAGATGAGGAAACTGAGGAAAAGAGGATTAAATGACTTGTCCAGGGTCACATAGCTAATGAGTGTCTGAGGCCAGATTTGAAATCAGGAATATGAGTCTTTCTGACTCCAAGCCCAACACTATATTAGCTTATATCTTATATTCATATTACATAGTCACATGTTGTAATTGTTTTAAGTGATATTTGATTATTCTTGCATCATAAAATACCTATTTACATCCATTTTCCTTAGACTTAAACATTTTTTCACATACTTTTAAATATTCAAAGTGCTTTAAAATAGATATTTTTACTCTTTCCATGATAAGGGTCACAATCCATATAGAAATTTAAATATGAATAGATTAGAAAATCCAAACAGCTGGCTTTCTAAAGCAGAAACTACATGTTAATCTTTCACGGGTATTGAAAATATATTTCGGGGCGGCTAGGTGGCGCAGTGAGTAGAGCGTCGGCCCTGGAGTCAGAAGGACCTGAGTTCAGATTTGGCCTCAGACACTTAATGCACACACAAACAAAAACCTAGTCGTGTGACCTTGGGCAAGTTACTTAACCCCAATTGCCCTCCAAAAAAAAAAAAGAAAAAAAAAGAAAAGAAAAGATATTCCTACGTTAGGAAGAAGGCACAGCAAGAAAACTTGACTCTAAGGTTCCTTCTGCCCCTAAGAGCTCAAGGAGTAGAAAGAGCATTAGATTTGGAGTCAGACCTGGATTGAAATCTTGGCACAACCACTTTGGATCTGTGTGACCTTTGGAAAACTATTTAAGTCAACTCATGAACAGTTTACTAAGTGCCTGCCATGTGGCTGATGAACAGCAGGATGGAGTGCCAGGACTACTAGAGTTGGGAAGAATTATGTTCCTGAGTTCAAATCTTGCCTCAGACATTTACCATGCTGTGTGACCCTGGGCAACTCATTTAATGTTTGCTTCAGTTTCCTCATCTGTAAAATGATCTGGAGAAGGAAATGGCAAATCACTCTAGTATCTGTGCCAAGAAAACCCCAAATGGGGTTACAAAAAGTAGGACATGACTCAAAAATGACTGAACAGGGGCAGGTAGGTGGTGCAATGAATAGAGCACCAGCCCTGAAATCAGGAGGACCTGAGGTCAAATCCAGCCTCAGACACTTGGCACACTTACTAGTTGTGTGACCTTGGGCAAGTCACTTAACCCCAATTACCCTGCCTTCCCCCCTCCAAAAAGGCCAAAAAAACTAAAAATGACTGAACTACAACAAATGTGGTAGACACAGCATTAAATGTTTAGTATATAAGGAAAGTCACAAAGACATTACCTCCCTTCAGGGAGTTAACAATCCAATGAGGGAAAAAACAGTAAAAAGACTATGTGCAAGCAAGATATACACAAGATAAATGGAAGGTAATCTCAGAGAGATGGCACTAACATCCCAGAGGACCAGATAACGCTTCTAGCAGAAGGTGAGATTTAGCTAAGACTTGAAGGAAGCCCTTTTAAAAAATGTCTCTGCTTTGTTTTCCTCAACTGTGTGGTTCATCTATACAGCCCCTTCCAACTCTATTAAACTGTCACTGATGTTCAATAATCATGAACTGCAAAATGTTAAAACTAAAGGGAAGAAGAATGGAAAAGAATAAGCACTGTGCTAAATGCTTTACAATATTATCTCATTTGATAAAGGACATCTTAGAGAAAATCTTGTTCTATCCATTTAGTTTACATAGGAGGAAACTCAGGTCCAGCTAGGTGAACACCACTTACACATCTAACCAAGAGTAGACTTGAAGGGGAAGTTAGGTGGCACAGTGAATAGAGCACCAGCCCTGGAGTCAGGAGGACCTGAGTTCAAATCCAACCTCAGATACTTAACACTTACTAGCCTTGTGACCTTGGGCAAGTCACTTAACCCCAATTGCCCTCCAAAAAGCAAAAAAAAAAAAAAAAAAGAATAGACTTGAGCCACGTGCTTCTGGATCTAAATCCAGTGTTCTTGCCTTGATAGTAGTATTTAGAATATGCTACAAGAATTTATACAAGAATAGACTAAATGCATTCCTTTTTGCAAATGCTGGATATATAATGTAATGACCAATCTAGGACATTGTATTGTTTGAAAGTGGGTTATTCTATGGACTTCTTCTCTCTAGGCATTCAGTTCATTTCCGTGGATATTTATGTGCTTTTTTCTTTTCAACTCTTTCCAAATTTTAATTTTTAGAAATTGTTTGAACTATTTCCAGGCAAGGACCTTATAGCTTCCCTGAACACTGAAATCCCGGTCCAAGGAAGCAGGTGGTTATTTATCTAAGGGACTTTAAGCCTGGATCTCAAGAAAGATTAGAGCAGGGGAGGACAGTGAGAAAGGGAACACCAACTTCTAAGCCTCTGCAGGATAATTTTCAAGTTTATCAGATTCGAATGCTCTGACAGCACTGAATATATTGAAAAGCCTCACTAAATCAGACTACTTAAGAGAAGGTCAGTCTACATTAACAAAATGTGAATGGGATCATAGGTTTTAAAGAAATGAATTTTTTTCAAGGATGTTCCAAACAACTTAAACTGATAGAAAAGCATTTCTAAGAAAAGATCTTGATTAGTTTGATTTAATGAATAGATTTGTAATTATCACAAGTGATATACCAAAATTATTTTAAAACCTTTTTTCCTTAAGAATGTTAAATATATGTCTTACACTATTTCTTTATATTATTAATTTACTTAGGAAAATATAAAGGTATGCTTCAGTTTAGAATACATCAAAAGATAGCATTCTAAATCAGTGGAATTTAATTATTTAGATTTTACTGATTTATTTTTAATTGTTAAAATCACAGATTCCCAATACTTCAGATTGTTTAAATGGCTCTATTGATCTAATCAATATTTGTAGGAGATAATTTTTTAAATAGTATTGTGAATAAAATGTAATTGGAAGTTTTATTTTTAACTAACCAAAAAGAAGTCTAGGCAACTAGTCATAACATTTTTTTTAATTTGAGAAATAAAAAAATTAATATAAAATTATAGCTACAAATAAATCTAGAAAATTTACCCTAATTACGTCCCCCTTTTTCTTCCATATCAAGAAGAGCTATGTATCAAAGAAAACATAGAACTCTATGAGTAAAATGCATTAAGCATAAGAAATATACCCAATTTCTTGCCCTATCATGAGAAAACACATTGCTAGTGGATTATATCACAAACTTAGAACTTTATATTTGTCAGTCTCATTTGACCTTAAAGAATGTGTCTACACTACATCAGCTGAATAGAATGTAAAATTTCAGTCTGATTGTATTGTTGGTTGAAAGCATAGAGGGGAGGACAAGAGTGTAGCTCCCCAGAATTCCTACTCTAGGCTCCCACCTCCCACTCCCAACTAAATGAGTAAATTTGAGGAGATGATTTGATGACCTTTGAGGTGTGCCAGATCTGGATCTTGGATCCTATGATTAATGAGGATAAGGATTGGGCCTGAGATTGTGCCACTTTGAAGGGAGGAAATTCTAGTAACCAATGTAATGAACTTTCTCTGCAATTTATGGTCTTAGAGAATTAACTAGAACACTAAAAAGTAAGTCTAGTCCAGCAGGGGTGAGGAACCTGGGGAACCTGCGGCCTTGAGGCCACATGTGGTCTTCTAGGTCCTTGGGTGCAGCCTTTTGACTAAGTCCAAGTTTTACAGATCCTTTTATTAAGGGGATTTGTTTTGTGAAGCTTGGATTCAAAGGGCAAGGGATTTCCAGGGTCATGCAACCAGTATGTGTCAGGGGAATATTTGAATTCTGGCCTTTCTGCTTCAAAACCAGCTCATTATCCATTATGGTACCCCTATGCTTAACCAAATGTTACTTTTAACATTAGTATTTAACTTTTAAGGAACTACCTAACTACCTAATAATTAACTGGAAATCTCTCTGAAGGCCCATTGAGTAGCTCACTAATTGGCATAAGATTTTAAAATTAGGTTTCCTATTACAGATGTGAAATTCATTTGAAAACATAGATTGGATCAGAAGAAACAATAACATAAATTTTTCAGTATATTCTCACTTCAATACATAGATCAGTCTAGAATAATGTTATGACTATACATAATTATCTTGTTTCTGCTTCTTAGGGTTCTTAGAAGTAGTGAATAGATGGGAAGGAGCGACTATAATGGAAGGAGGGCTAGAGTATTCATAATCACATTCTTTTTCACACCTTAATTGTCATTGTTCAAATTAAGATAAAAGTCTCTGTTAGATTTGCTCACCTTGACAAATTTGTCTCTCATCCTAGTTCCAATGTATTCCTTGGACAGCCAAGCCATTTTAAAGCATCATTCTCTGAGAAAAAGAATTGAGAATCATGTCATTTAGATCTGGAAGGAACCTGAAAGATAATCTAGTCTAACTCTTTCATGTTCTGGGTGACAAGTTGAGACAAAAATCGACCAACACTAGTCCAAGGTTGTATAGCTCATTAATACAGAGCCAGAACCATAAATTAGGGTTCTTGACTCCTAGATTATCAGTTCAAGGCTGCTTTCATTAAACCAAACTGAAATGTTTAAAGATGATGCACTAGTACTAGGTCCTGAAAAATCAAAACTTCCCTGCTGCCAAAGATATTATGAAATCAACTACTGAGGAGAAAACTCAGAAGACTTTGAAAGGAATTCTCTAGTTTGAAATATCTTCTGCTTATGCACTCCATTAACCCATAGATATCATCCTCTTTGTATTTGATTGGTGGTTAAAAGGCCATATTTTCTAAATGTGCAGATACATTTGGCATTTTTTCTTAAAAAATAAACAATTAAGAGCCTTGATTTAAGGAATTTTATTTATATATAAATTTATTTGTGTCTTTATTTTCCTAAAGTTGTTTTGAACTACTCAAATGGATTATTCTTTGGTGATAACACACAGGGAGGAAGAATATGAGTTAGGAACTCACTTTGTTATATGGTAGTATTCTTAGTAATGGAATTTTACACGAATCCTAAAGATACTATGCCTTAAAGTTTGCTGAAATGTTTATGATGAAAGCCAGAAAGGTAATCCATTATTTTGTAGTAGATAGGACTTGTCACCAATGTAGGAGTCATTCTTCAATATGTGTTATCAAACTATTTACTTGTTTGAGCAAGGAGAAAAAAATGAATACAAAGCTTGGAAGAAGAATAAAGAGAAGATAAAGATTATAGCTAGAAAATAAAATCCTTTCATCCTGATCTCCTCAAATGAGTTATTAATGCCAAAAATGAGAAATAGATGGAGGAAAAAGGCATCAACAATTCTAACAATTGATTCTAACAACTTCATGAAGAAGTTTAACAGTTATAAATCAATTGTCATAACAAGGACATAAAAGAGAGGGGAAAAAAACTTGCCTCAGCAACCATCTGACATACTTGCCAAGTAGGGACATTTGGCAGACAATGGTAACACTGATTTAGAATATAAATTCATAGGGGAAAGAATCATAGTAGATTGTAAGCAATATTGCACAATAAAACTGTGTGGATCATTGGAGGGAAAAATGATATAAAGATGAGAGCTGTTCATCAATCAAATGACAAGTATTTACTAAATGTACAGCACTGGGCTAAGATATCATTAACCTTTATTAGTTAATTTGGTAAAAGATAGAGCAGCATAGTTAAGTAAAGGGTCAGCCTTGTAGACAAGAAGACCTGCTTTTAAGTTTCACTTTTCACTTTCACTTTCACTTTTCACCTGTTTCACATATATTGAGTGAATTTTTTTTTGTCTTTTTGGAGGGGGGGAAAGGCAGGACAGTTGGGGTTAAGTGACTTGTCCAAGGTCACACAACTAGTAAGTGTTAACATCTGAGGACAGATTTGAACTCAGGTCCTCCTGACTCCAGGGCTGGTACTCTATTCACTGTACCACCTAACTGCCCCAATTTGAGTGAATTTTAACCTCTCAATTCCCCAAGTCTCTGTAAGACTTTTAGTTAGATTTATGGATGTGCATAGGTGGGAGGGTTTCCTACATGAAGGAAATTACTGGTCTGAACTTAGCAAAAAGTTCTTCTATGGGTTTATTATTTTTATTTTTTGAGGTGGGAAGTCATAGCAATTGGGGTTAAGTGACTTGCCCAAGGTCACACAGCTAGTAAGTGTTAAGTGTCTGAGGCTGGATTTGAACTCAGGTCCTCCTGAGTCCAGGACTGGTGCTCTATTCACTGTGCCACCTACCTGCCCCTATGGGTTTATTTATAGTTCTATTATCCCATATTGTATTAGTCATATCCCCTCCTATTCTGTTTTAATTTTCTCTTCTCTTTATGAATGAACTCTGATCTTAAAGAGAAAATGTTGTGTTGATTTCTGCCTTGGAAGGCTCAGTTTATAACCATCAAGCAAGCATATTTTCCACATTCATACTTTGGTGAAAGGCACTGTACTTTCAGATCCCCATATTAGGCTATGCTATCCTAGTGTTCTTCATTATCTCTCAGACTTTGTTAGTTCTATCTCATTCTTTTGTGTCTTAACACTGGTTTCTACACTTGGTTTTGCTGTGATTAGAAGAGTGTGTTATAATGGGATCAACAGATATTAATTGCTTTGATTCCATTTATTGGCAATTTATCTATGTGAGCCCTCCCTACTCCTAATTTGAGTGTGTAGGAAAACAGCCACAAAAAGATGAGAAATTATGCTAATGAATATAATAGTATCCAATGAAGTTACATAGAAAATATTTTTAAAAATTTCTCACCTGAACAACCAAGTTTACTTTATTGTATTATATGTCATATTTTTAGAGGGGGGAAAGCAAGGCAATTGGGGTTAAGTGACTTGCACAAGGTCACACAGCTAGTATGTCAAGTGTCTGAGGCTGGATTTGAACTCAGGTCCTCCTGATTTCAGGGCCAGTGCTCTACTCACTTCATCAGCTAGCTGTCCCTATATGTCATATCTTAAGATCAAAGGATCACAAGAGATGGAAGGGACTTTGGGGTCTATCTAGTCTAACCCCTTTTTTTTTTCCAAATGAGGAACCTCATGAGGTTCCAAGTGGTTAACTTGTCCAGAGTCACAGGATTAATAAGTCTCTGAGGCAAGGCTGGGACCCAGATCTTCCTAATACAAAGTTTAACACTCTACCCACTATGCCTATTTTTAAAGAGATGTATAATTAAATCGTAAACTCAAGAAAATGCAGCAATATAAGAGGATAAGTGGGAGGGGGAGAGAACGGGGGCGGGGGGAGATGCAATAAGTTTTCCCCAGAACTAGAAAGTACATTTTGTATTCCTGTGCAAAATCTAGAATCTCTAAATATTTGTAAAAGAGACAACTTTACAATCGAATTCCATACTTAAAAAAAAAAGGCAAGTTTCTCTTGATCCATAATTATAGCTGTCTGTGTTTTCAGTGAAAACTTGGCTGGAGGCAGTCAGCTGCAACTAACAAATTATTTCATTATAATTACACTTATCTTGCTACTTTAGCACAAACCCTAATATGAAAATGAAGTTTTTGTAATCTCCCTTTGCTTTAGTCATCAGGCACCCTAATGATAACTGGCTTTGCATGACCTCTTCCCTACATTCAGAAGCATGGATTCTTTTCCTACCAAAGAAAATACTATTTCTGATGTCAAATCAAGAAGATATGAGAGCATGGAAAACCCCACCTGGCAAGTGAGCTTTTATGAGCCTAGGGAGAATTTAATTAATGTTAATGGACAAATCTCCTTCAAAACCAAATTAAGCACTTAACTAGGTTCTTAATGGCCTCTGCTCTCAGACTCAGGGGGAGAGAGGAAACACTGATTTCACTTTATTGCTTTAAAAAAAAAAGATGAATATTGACAGTTCCTAGTGTAGTGGGTTTGTTGCTCTCCTTATCCTGTGTGTGTGTGTGTGTGTGTGTGTGTGTGTGTGTGTGTGTGTGTGTGTGTGTGTGTGTGTGTGTGTGTGTGTGTTTTAGAGCCTGGCATGCAACTCAAGCACCATCTTCTGCATGAAGCCTTTTTTTTAATTCCCCCAACTGATAATGCTTTCCCTTTCCAACTACCTTACATTTAATTACTTGCTATAGATTTGTACTTATTCACCTTATAATGGGTATCTTTTTACATGTACTTGTTATTCCTCTTACTTGTGTAAGATACTTGGGAGTAGTATGGATTGTTTCATTCTTTGTGCTTGTATGCCCATGGTCTAGTAATTGATTACTAAATACGTATTGATCTCTTTTGATAAAAACTCTTCTCAAAATTCTTCCTATACTTTTCATTTCCTGAGCACCCTTAAGGTTCCCTCTCTACTAAGCTATTAAAAGGTTAGCCACAGAGCAAAAGGCTTCCTCAATGCATAATAGCAGTTAGATAAAGCACTTCTAAAACACAAACAGATCATAAGTACCTAATTATGCTACAGGTATTGTGTGTCCCCTAGCATGAGAAAACAGTCTGACACTACCTTCATCAATGGACTAGCATAATGAGAATTTCTAATTCTCTGAGTGAGACCAGATGGAGGATTCCAATCCTAAGGGTCATGTAGCCAGTGTTGTAATGATCATTATTAGGTTTTGGTGTAGAACAAGATTAATTGAATATGTTATTTCTGCAAATGCATTTCTTCATTAAAAAGATTGTGAAATGAGCTTCCAAATGAATATGATTTGATGTAGTAGAAATATGATTAGCACAATATTTTCTAATTACTTGCTTATGAAAGCTGTTACAAATTTTAGCTAAGGACAGTGTAGTTGGTTAACTTAATATGTCTTAAGGACCTACTTTGTGCCAGGGACATGGCTAAGTAATTGGGATACAAAGAAAGTCAAAAGATAGTCAGTCCCTGATCTCATGAAGCTCACTATTTAGGGAGATAGAAAATAACGTGCAAATAGCTATGTACAAACAGCATATGTACAGAGTAAATTGAAGATAAATTTAGGCACTAAAATTAAGGAAGATAGAAGAGGCTTCTTGTAGAAGGTAGAACTTTAACTGAGACTTGAATGAAGCCAGGGTAATTAGGAGGCAGAGAAGTTACAGGAATGGAAGATTTTTGTTGTTATTGTTTTCCTTAATATCCAACTCTTCAAGACAGCTTTTCTTGGCAAAGATACTAGAGTGGTTCTGCAGCTCATTTTATAGGTAAAGAAATTGAGACAAACAGGGGTAAGTGACTTGTCCAGAGTCATATAGCTAGTAAAGGTCAGAAGATTTGAATCCAAGTATCCCTGACTTGAAGATTTACCATTACACCATACTGCCTCTTGGAATAAGAATTTGTTCTACTTCAATCTGACTTTTGCAGAAATGTTAGGCTTTACCACATAGAAACCCCCCCTACATTTAGTTCTGTTTCATTTTAGAATTTTAAAAGGTTATTGTCTTTTTAACTATAACCTCTTGTTTCTTTACTAATATTTGAAAATACATGTAACGACGGCTTAACAGTCATTGCCTGTGTTTGCTCAGTAGCCCAGCATTCCTAAGACCAGTTGTAGATTCCTGAATGGTTTGCTGTTGTTGTGGCTGCTTTACCCAGGAAGAAAGAAAGGAAAGAAAGAGAGAAAAAGAAAGGTAGGAGGGAAGGAAGGAAGAGAAGGAAGAGGTAAAAAAGAGAGAAAAGACGAAAGAAAGAAAACAGAACAACTGCAACAAAAACCCTTTTGCTAGATATTTGTCAGGTTTTTATTTTTATTATCATCTGACCAATAATCAAATGAAAGCATAGTTATTGAGGTCCTAAAATGTATGAGAGCTTATGTGGACCCTGTGGGGTAACAGATGTCATTTCTGTCCACTAGGAATTTACTTTAGAAGGTAAGGTACAAATAGGTGGAAAATTAAGTAGTAATAAGGGATTCCAATACCAACTGAAAATAACCATAAGAAAAAATTTCCAGAAGGATATTAAACATGATTAGTTGTCAAAAGAATGTGTTAAGCAACAAGTGTTGTTGGAACTCGTAACTCAATAAAATACTTGACCAAGGATCAATGTGAAAGGTAAGAGTATTTTTCTTGGACCTTTTTCTCCATCAGTTAAGATCCTATGTTGAAGTATAGATTTTCTATTTTTGTGTCTTGTGTGAGGGATTTGACTTGAAGCTCTGTCTTATCAAATTATGGATTGACAGCATTGGAGGATGAATCTCTGCACTGCAGGGCTTTGCTAGTCTATTCATGCATTCATATTGGCTTAGTTTGTATGTTGAATTCTATTTGACCAAAAGGCAATCTAGTAGGGTTACATTGAGTGAGAAAATGTGAGTACGACAGTATAGTTAAATATATAAATAGTATCATAGAACTATACATTTGGAGTTGGAAGGAACCTTGGAGGTCATAGAATTTAACCCTCTCGTTTCTACTGAGAAGAAACTACAACACAGAAGTTGGGTGACTTATCCAAAGTCATAGAAGTAGCAAATAGCAAACTGGCACCTGAGACATGTACATTTAGGAATTATCTAAAATTCATTTTTTAAAAAATGTTCAATATCTATGGTACTCCAAAACAGATTGATTTCATACCTATTTGTGTTTAACATTTTATATTTAGAAAATTTTGGTTAGACTTTACTCATATTGTTGAGATATTGTCAGGTATCAGGAATGATTATTCCTGATTTAAAGTTCAGGAAAATTGGTCCCTAAGTAGCTTGTCAAAATTATATATCTAATCTCCTGGAGAGCAGGAACCATGGCATTTTTTTTAATCTTTGCTTACCCAGACTTTCTCATAGAACTCTGCACACAGTATACTCTTGCTAAATGTATTTTCTCTTGATTTAGAGGGGAACTAGGTGGCTCAGTGGATAGAGCACCAGGCCTGGGAGTCAGGAACTCTTCTTTCTGAGTTCAAGTCAGGTCTCAGACATTTACTAACTGTAAGACCCAAGGCAAGTCACTTAACCCTGTTTGCCTCTGTTTTCTCATCTGTAAAATGAGCTGGAGAAAAGAAAATGGCAAACTACTCTTGTATCTCTGCCAAGAAAACCCCAAATGGGGTCATGAAGAGTCAGACACAAGTGAAAATGATAGAAGAACAAATTGAATTAGATGTTTCTTGAACTAAGTGGAAATAGACTGGATCAGAGATGATTCAAAGGCCAGTATTAGGATTAAGTTAATCTCTGAATGAGTTGCAAGATGTAGTGGCTAAAGAGCCAGTCTGAAATTAGACAGAGCTGGTTTCAAGTACTGCCTCTAGAATATGCAGTACCCATAGGCAAGTCCCCTAATCTTTCAGTGGTCCCAAAATTAAGATTAATTTTTCTATCAGTGTAGGACCTTCACTTAGGGATGAAATAACAGGTCCAGTCCACTACCCTCAATGGAAAAACCAAAACACGATTTCTAGTAAGCAGGCTGTTTTTTCCCCACACTAAATAATAACCATTTATCAACGTTATCTCTCGTTACATCGATCCACAAGGTTTATTAGCCTACTATGTGCTAGGCACCAAGTATACAAAGACCAAAAGAAAACAATCTCTTTCTGAGGAGTCTACAATCTCTACATCTAGAACATGTACATATATAACTATTTGTTGTTGTTGAGTTCTTTCTGTCATGTTGGACTTTTCATGGCCCAATTTGGAGTTTTCTTGGCAAAGATGCTGGAGTCGTTTGATATTTCCTTCCCTAGCTCATTTTGTATATGAAGAAACTGAGGCAAATAAGGCTAAGTGACTTGCCCAGGGTCATACAGCTACTAAGTGTCTGAGGCCAGAATTGAACTCAAGAAAATGTGCCATCCTGACTCCAGGCCTCATGCTCTAGCTACCTAATAAAATACAAGTTAATGGGGAAGGGGAAAAGCACTGACAGCTGCCAAGCAGGGGTGAGGGATCAGGAAAAGCTTTATCTAGACAGTAGTATCAGATGAGCTATGAAAAAGTAAAGATTCTAAGAAATGAGGGTAATGAGGGAATACACACACCATGGTAAGAGGAATAGAAGGCATTCATCGAATGATTGATTTTATGTTGAAAAAGAAGCAATTTCCACTAATTCTTAATTAACCTTAACTTTTTGTTACAATGGAAAATTACAAAGGACATTTCTTGGCACATAATGAGTTTAGGTAATGAATATAGAGTTCTCTTCCTGCCATCCCTCCCCCCCCCCACTGCCCCTTTCAAGTTCACTGATTTGAGGGAGGCTCTACCATATGCCCTAAGGGTTTTTCTCTTTGTGTAGGTGACCAAGTACTAACAAAAGAGAATTCTTGACTAAAGTCATCCAGGAGATTCAAGATGAATACAATTTGCTTGCCCCAAATTCTATGTCTCCTGGTACCCTCATGTTTCTGTAAATGCTCCACTGCAGGATTCCTAGGTGTTGTAGGAGGATGGAGAAGACAGTAAGCCAATATAGACGTTTAAAAACAGAAATATAGGTTAAGTAAAACAAATCTTGATTTAGAGGACTTTTAGGCCATTTAACAAATTGAGATTTGTAAAATGGAACAATATGGGCTAAGATATTTTGGAGCAGGAAACCCCACCCCAGTTATTCTAGCATAGAAATCTGGATCCAGAGCCAGATTACTTAAATTGTTCCTACTTCTTACAACTTCTGTCCCTTTTCTTCTTACAAACCTGCAGATTGCATATTACATAGGAAGTCTCTGTTTTAATTCCACCACCTCCCTAATCTCACAGTGGTCCCCATGACAGCTGTGGAGAAGATTCTAGAAAGGGAAGAGGCAGTCACTTTTGTCAGCATTGTTTGTCAGTCAGGGACAAAGTGTACTATTCTTTGATTTCAAGATAATTATGGTATTTTTTTCTTTATCTTATTTTTTTAATTTTACATATATATAAATTTTATATAATTATATATTTATATATTAAAATATATATTTACTTACTTTATTTTACTTATCCACTGAACAGCCATGGAGTTTAATATTTAAGTTCTTTCTTATTTAGGAAAGTATGACTGACTTTATTAAAAAAAAACATACACGGGGCGGCTAGGTGGCGCAGTGAATAGAGCGCCGGCCCTGGAATCAGAAGGACCTGAGTTCGGAGCCGGCCTCCGACACTTAATCCGCACAAACAAAAACCTAGCCCTGTAACCTTGGGCAAGTTACTTAACCCCAATTGCCTAAAGGGGCGGCTAGGTGGCGCAGTGAGTAAGAGCGCCGGCCTCGGAGTTTGGATGACCCGAGATCAGATCCGGCCTCAGAAAATGAGCACCCACGCATAAATAATGACTAGCCGTGTAACCTTGAGCAAGTTACTTAACCCCAATTGCTTTAAAAAAAAAAAAAAAAAAAAGCAAAAAAAAAAAAAAAACATACACTATGTAACTTATTTTAAAAATCCAGGACATTCTTTGGGGATTGTGAATTCTTAGAACCATGTAATTTATCTTCATTACTATCAGTAATAAGCCAAAATTCTTCATTATTGCTGTTGATTAAGAAGGTACTCTACAAACCTTGTTACCATTTGAAATTGAATAAAAATAATTTGATGACCATAAACAATATGATAGTCTGAGTTGAATTACATATACTCTAAGGGAGAAAAATAATTATTTGTAAAACCAAATTTTTGTTTGTGGACACAGGGAAACAGTATTCAGTAACTTTTCTCCTCACTCCTAAAATGTGTATATTTAACTTAACTCAGGAATCATTTATTTATGTATTTTGTTCTGACCCTATGATTCATTGATATAGTGAATTCCCAGTGAGGAAATTCCCATGGCTAATGTAGGTCAATGTTTCTCTTTGACTTACAGTTTTAGAGAGTTAGTTGCCTAGGGAAATTAAGAAGTTGTTATATGTGTCTACACACATATACATACCCAATATATATGCATGCAGATAAATCACTTAATTAAAGTTGGATGAGTATTTAGAAAAAAGGCCAGTGGTTCAATTCTTCAGTGGGGACCACAGAGAGAGCAATTTTCATAGTGATAAAGTCAAAAGCCACGTTGCAAGTCATTAATGCTCAGGGTATATAGCAAGAATTTGGAAGCATCTTCTTCTGGCTTATCACCGAATTGTGATCTCTTTTAGACATTTAAGATATTCTATTTTACAAAGCTGATCAATTTTCTGAGATGGCTAACTTCAGTTTGATATTAATTCACATCTGTGTTAGCTCTTGTGCCAAAATGCCTTACTTGACATTTTTCTGTGTTGATTTTTGGATGTTTCTATTTAGTAGGACAATAATACCAACAAATCCCACTTTATTAACTTTTAATCAAATAGGTGCTTTTCTGATCTGTTGGCAAATATATACTAGTTTATTGTAATGGCTTTATTACATTTTTCTGTGGTGGTTGTTCCCTAATCATATTCTTATTTCACAAACCAGAATTAATTTCTTAAAAACTCTTTACTAATTCTTACTAAAGCTTTATTAATCCTTAATTAATGTAAAACCGGTGAAGTACATGCTAAGATCTGGCTTCGGAGTCTGAAATATCTGAGTTCAAAAGCACTACACAAACTGTGCTAACTTTTAAAACATGAGTTACTTGAACTGGGACCACCCCAGGCATTTAAGACTATAAATTGTTGAAGAGTTACTGTCTGCCTTGGTAGGAGAAATTCCCTACACTAATGAAACCTCCCCTGCACACTTGCTTACCCTTCAAATTCTTTTCATAAGTTTTACTTTATTCATAATCCTTAATGCCTTATAATTAGGAAATTCTTTCTATTTTCTAAGCTAAATCCTTCTTGTTATAGTTGAGACCTGTTTATTATTTTCCAATCTTTTTTTTTTTTTTTTTTTTTTTTAAAGCAATTGGGGTTAAGTAACTTGCTCAAGGTTACACGGCTAGTCATTTGATTTATGCGTGGGTGCTCATTTTCTGAGGCCGGATCTGATCTCGGGTCATCCAAACTCCGAGGCCGGCGCTCTTACTCACTGCGCCACCTAGCCGCCCTTTATTTTCCAATCTTAAATGAAAAAAGAAGTTATTCATCAGCTCCATATCCTTTAAATCCGTTCTTAGCTTTCCCCCCTACTGGCTAAATAACTACGGTTCCATTAGTCTTTCCTTGGAAGGCTGATTTCATAACCTCAGTCATTTGGTCACATTCCTTTAGACCTCCCAAAGGGGCTATCTAAAGTGCAGTGTGTATGGGTGTTTACAAACTCCAATCTGTTTTTTCTTCTTTGGAATGGTATCTACTTGAGAGAAACGAGCCACGTTCTAGCCATGGCAGTGATGGAGCCAGCATACTCTGGGAAAGAATGGATTTCCTTATCTGAAGTCAGCCAACAAAAGCTTCCTTCAGCCTTGTCACTAACATGCTAATTAGATGAAGGCAGCTCATTATAAGAGTCTGACAATAGGTTCTTTCACAGCAGAAGTAGTAAGTCTATTTTACTCAAAGTTCAAATAAAGCCCATATGATTATTTATTCTTGTTACCATTCATTTCTTATTGGGTGCATCTTGGAACTCCTTTGCAGAGGTCTGAGCTAGTACATTCTATCTCAGAACATCTTTTCTCTACTCACAAATATAGCCAAAGCAGCATGATCTTTTTATTGCATCAGTAAATTTTGTAAAACATCTACAACATAGCTCACAACTCTTAGAGAGTTGCCTGACTTGTTTATGTTTATATTACTACTTGGGTCAGGCTTTCCTGACTCATGTTGTTAAGCCATTCTTGCCTCTCCTTTTGATTTTTATGCATTGTTACTGTTTGTTGTTGTTGGATTGTTTTCAGTTATGTGCAATCCTTCGTGGCCCCATTTGGGGTTTTCTTGGCAAAGAAATTTGGAGTGGTTTGCCATTTCCTTCTCTGGTTCATTTTACAGAAGAAGAAACTGAGGCAAACAGGGTTAAGTAAGTTGCCTAGGATCACACAGCTATTAAGTGTCTGAGGCAGAAAGGTGAGTCTTCCTAACTCCAGACCCAGCACTCTATCCAGGACTGGGATCTGATGAATATCTAGAATTCTTGCATGACAACTTCCTCCAGAGATCTCATCTGCACCTCGTAGTTTATACACTGATTGGAAGCACTGAGAGGTTAAGTGACCATCCCTGGAGCACACACCTGGTGTCAATCAGACCTTGAATCCAGATCTCTTTAAATCTAAGGATGCCTCTCTATTCACTACACCATACTTCCTCTCAGTATCTTTTTAAAAATGACTATTTCTGAATAAATTCTCTAAGTTTGAAATGCCTTAGACTTTTTCTAATCCCCTTCCTACATAGCCAGCTTAACCGTGACTGCTTTCTGGGGGCATCCTGGACCCTATTTTTTGACTTCTATATTGATCCTTGTCTTCAGTTTAAGAGTGTACCACCCAAAGCAACAGGCTGCTTTGTTTTGTTTCTCTTTAGAACTTGTGTAGCCACTGGGAACAAAAATTGTTACTGGCAACTGAATCTGTGGTAGAAGGTTATAGGGAATTAGGTTTAAATTGTAATATTGCCTCCAATAAGGATTCCTTCTAGGCTCTTGGGAAAGTTGATTAATGCCTAATAGAACTCCTCTATCTGTAAAATGAGAATGATCCTTCTGGGCTGCCAGACTTGAGCAAGGAAAGTCAATAAGGCTCCTACTAATTCTTCTTTTCCAATACCCCAAACCCAGTAATCCATATGGAGTCACAGGTGCCATAGTGTCTTGATTTATTCACTAATTAGAGAAATTCACTAAAGGTCTCTTAGTCATTCAGGTGAATTAACTAAGGTGTTACTAGATTTGTTTATTTTTTTCCCTTTTATACCAATTCAAATAACAACATTGTCAAACCATGCTTAGAATGAAAATGAGTGTTTCCTTAGGATGACTGGGAGGATAAGGAGAAGGGTGCCTCCATGTTTCTCCAGGTAAATTGTAACCTTCAACAGGGCCTACAGGAAAAGGATACAAACTATGGGAGGTAATCTGGTTCATGGAACAGCACTGAAAGGGAATGCAAAACTTTCCTACTGTATAGAAGGGCTCTCATAGCCATATATGTAAATACACACCTGGTCTTTGGGGCTTTTGTTGTTATTGTTGTGTGTTTTCCTTTCAGAAAGTAGAATAAGGTCAGGACATAAATACTACTGATCAACATGAGGGTTTCCCTCTAAGTAGGCTAGAAACCCAGCATGTGTATGTGTGTTTACATGAAAGAGAGAAAGAAACCCCAGCAAGAATATCATACTACATTCATCACCAGATAATGTACCTAGAAGAAGAATATCCATGATCATCCTACATATGTATGTATACACTTGGTAGTATGTATATGTATGTATAGTATGTATAAACACTGCTACTTTGTCAAATGCACATGACACGAGAAGACTCAAAAGAAGTAAACAGCATTCAGAAATGTCAGCATTTATTCTGAAGAAAAAACACCTTGAGCTTTGAGATAGGTTCACATTTACCTGTATTTCAGACCTTCATACATAACTGTGGCAGCTTCACTACTTACCAAAAGAGAGGAGCATGAGGCCGTTGCTGCAGCCAAATGCTTATATAACCAATTATTTTACCCACTAACATTTAGAGCTCAGACCACTAAAGCATTCCAAC